>JAKDEW010000244.1:0-480190 GCA_021963965.1 Artemisiospiza belli | reverse complement strand
CAATTTTGGCAAGCTTTGCTGCATGTGCCTGCACTTGGTGGCCTATGGCCTGCCTGCATTTTGATGGCTTTGACTTTGGGAAAGATTTTTTCTTTTTTTTTTTTTTTTTTTAATTTTAAGTATTCATGCCATGTCCCTCATATCTTGCCCCCTAAGTTCTGTCTTCCTCCTTGACTTTTTCCCCTGCTTTTGCAACATCTGTGAGCTTAGTTTTGGCATCTTTTGGTCCTTTGCACTGCACCTGATATAAACCCAGGCCATTTTCTTAGAGTCACTAAATTTCCCAAATTTTCTTTTTTTCTCCTCCAATTGCAATTCCTTTCATGTTGACTCCTTTCCAGCGTGTTTGTAGGTCCTTCTTTTCTGGTTTGGCCTTCAGTGGGGATCAGTTTTGGCAAGCTTTGCTGCATGTGCCTGCCCTTGGTGGCGTATGGCCTGCCTGCATTTTGATGGCTTTGACTTTGGGAAAGATTTTTTCTTTTTTTTTTATTATTATTTTAAGTATTCATGCCATGTCCCTCATATCTTTCCGCCTAAGTTGTGTCTTCCTCCTTGACTTTTTCCCCTTCTTTTGCAACATCTGTGAGCTTAGTTTTGGCACATTTTGGTCCTTTGCACTGCACCTGATATAAACCCCAGGCCACTTTCTAAGAGTCATTAAATTTCCCAAATTTTGATTTTTTCTCCTCCAATTGCAATTCCTTTGATGGTGTTTCCATTCCAGCATGTTTGTAAGTCCTTCTTTTCTCTTTTGGCCTTTAGTGGGGATCAATTTTGGCAAGATTGTCTGCATGTGCCTGCACTTGCTGGCGTATGGCCTGCCTGCATTTTGATGGCTTTGACTTTGGGAAAGATTTTTTCTTTTTTTTTTTTATTATTTTAAGTATTCATGCCATGTCCCTCATATCTTGCCCCCTAAGTTGTGTCTTCCTCCTTGACTTTTTCCCCTGCTTTTGCAACATCTGTGAGCTTAGTTTTGGCCCCTTTTGGTCCTTTGCAATGCAGCTGATTTCCTCACAGCCTATTTTTTGAAGAGACTAAAATTCTTAATTTTCTGCTTTTTTTAATTGCATTTCATTTCAACCTATCTCATTTCCAGAGTGTTTGTAAGCCTTTCTTTTGGGATTCGCAAGATTCCTTTTCCCTTCCCGAAAGGAAATGAAATTTCCTTTCCGGAATGGAAAAGGAATCTTGCGATTTCAATGGGGACCAATAGAGGAATCTTTGGTGCATGTCCCTGCACTTGATGGCAGGCCATGCCTTTTGATGACTTTGACTTCGGGAAAGATTTTTTTCTTTTTTTTGTTGTTTTCTGAAGTGTTCATGCCATGTCCCTCATATCTTGCCAGCTAAGTTCTGTCTTCCTCCTTGACTTTTTCCCCTGCTTTTGCAACATCTGTGAGCTTAGTTTTGGCATCTTTGGTCCTTTGCGCTGCACATGATATAAACCCAGGCCATTTTCTTAGAGTCACTAAATTTCCCAAATTTTCTTCTTTTCTCCTCCAATTGCAATTCCTTTGATGTTGACCCCATTCCAGCGTGTTTGTAAGTCCTTCTTTTCTGTTTTGGCCTTCAGTGGGGATCAAATTTGGCAAGCTTTGCTTCATGTGCCTGCCCTTGGTGGCATATGGCCTGCCTGCATTTTGATGGCTTTGACTTTGGGAAAGATTTTTTCTTTTTTTTTTTATTATTTTAAGTATTCATGCCATGTCCCTCATATCTTGCCCCCTAAGTTGTGTCTTCCTCCTTGACTTTTTCCCCTGCTTTTGCAACATCTGTGAGCTTAGTTTTGGCATCTTTTGGTCCTTTGCACTACAAATGATATACGGCCAGGCCATTTTCTTAGAGTCACTAAATTTCCAAAAGTTTCTTTTTTTCTCCTCCAATCGCAATTCCTTTGATGTTGACTCCTTTCCAGCGTGTTTGTAAGTCCTTCTTTTCTGTTTGGGTCTTCAGTGGGGATCAATTTTGGCAAGCTTTGCCGCATGTGCCTGCCCATGATGGTGTATGGCCTGCCTGCATTTTGATGGCTTTGACTTTGGGATATATTTTTTCTTTTTTTTTTTTTTATTATTGTAAGTATTCATGCCATGTCCCTCACATCTTGCCCCCTAAGTTGTGCCTTCCTACTTGACTTTTTCCCCTGCTTTTGCAACATCTGTGAGCTTAGTTTTGGCATCTTTTTGTCCTTTGCACTGCACCTGATATAAACCCAGGCCATTTTCTTAGAGTAACTAAATTTCCCAAATTTTCTTTTTTTCTCCTCCAATTGCAATTCCTTTGATGTTGTCTCCATTCCAGCGTGTTTGCAAGTCCTTCTTTTCTGTTTTGGCCTTCAGTGGGGATCAATTTTGGCAAGCTTTGCTGCATGTGCCTGCCCTTGGTGGCATATGGCCTGCCTGCATTTTGATGGCTTGACTTTGGGAAAGATTTTTTCTTTTATTTTTTTTTATTATTTTAAATATTCATGCCATGTCCTTCATATCTTGCCCCCTAAGTTGTGTCTTCCTCCTTGACTTTTTCCCCTGCTTTTGCAACATCTGTGAGCTTAGTTTGGCATCCTTTGGTCCTTTGCACTGCACCTGATATAAACCCAGGCCATTTTCTTAGAGTCACTAAATTTCCCAAATTTTCTTTTTATCTCCTCCAATTGCAATTCCTTTCATGTTGACTCCTTTCCAGCGTGTTTGTAGGTCCTTCTTTTCTGTTTTGGCCTTCAGTGGGGATCAGTTTTGGCAAGCTTTGCTGCATGTGCCTGCCATTGGTGGCGTATGGCCTGCCTGCATTTTGATGGCTTTGACTTTGGGAAAGATTTTTTTTTTTTTTTTTATTATTATTTTAAGTATTCATGCCATGTCCCTCATATCTTTCCGCCTAAGTTGTGTCTTCCTCCTTGACTTTTTCCCCTGCTTTTGCAACATCTGTGAGCTTAGTTTTGGCACATTTTGGTCCTTTGCACTGCACCTGATATTAACCCCAGGCCACTTTCTAAGAGTCATTAAATTTCCCAAATTTTGATTTTTTCTCCTCCAATTGCAATTCCTTTGATGGTGTTTCCATTCCAGCATGTTTGTAAGTCCTTCTTTTCTCTTTTGGCCTTTAGTGGGGATCAGTTTTGGCAAGATTGTCTGCATGTGCCTGCACTTGCTGGCGTATGGCCTGCCTGCATTTTGATGGCTTTGACTTTGGGAAAGACTTTTTCTTTTTTTTTTTTATTATTTTAAGTATTCATGCCATGTCCCTCATATCTTGCCCCCTAAGTTGTGTCTTCCTCCTTGACTTTTACCCCTGCTTTTGCAACATCTGTGAGCTTAGTTTTGGCACCTTTTGGTCCTTTGCAATGCAGCTGATTTCCTCACAGCCTATTTTTTGAAGAGACTAAAATTCCCAATTTTCTGCTTTTTTTAATTGCATTTCATTTCAACCTATCTCCTTTCCAGAGTGTTTGTAAGCCTTTCTTTTGGGATTCGCAAGATTCCTTTTCCCTTCCCGAAAGGAAATGAAATTTCCTTTCCGGAACGGAAAAGGAATCTTGCGATTTCAATGGGGACCAATAGAGGAATCTTTGGTGCATGTCCCTGCACTTGATGGCAGGCCATGCCTTTTGATGACTTTGACTTCGGGAAAGATTTTTTTCTTTTTTTTGTTGTTTTCTGAAGTGTTCATGCCATGTCCCTCATATCTTGCCAGCTAAGTTCTGTCTTCCTCCTTGACTTTTTCCCCTGCTTTTGCAACATCTGTGAGCTTAGTTTTGGCATCTTTGGTCCTTTGCGCTGCACATGATATAAACCCAGGCCATTTTCTTAGAGTCACTAAATTTCCCAAATTTTCTTTTTTTCTCCTCCAATTGCAATTCCTTTGATGTTGACCCCATTCCAGCGTGTTTGTAAGTCCTTCTTTTCTGTTTTGGCCTTCAGTGGGGATCAAATTTGGCAAGCTTTGCTTCATGTGCCTGCCCTTGGTGGCATATGGCCTGCCTGCATTTTGATGGCTTTGACTTTGGGAAAGATTTTTTCTTTTTTTTTTTTTTTCATTTTAAGTATTCATGCCATGTCCCTCATATCTTGCCAGCTAAGTTCTGTCTTCCTCCTTGACTTTTTCCCTGCTTTTGAAACATCTGTGAGCTTAGTTTGGCATTTTTTGGTCCTTTGCACTGCACCTGATAAAACCCCAGGCCATTTCTTAGAGTCACTAAATTTCCCAAATTTTCTTTTTTTTCTCCTCCAATTGCAATTCCTTTGATGTTGACTCCTTTCCAGCGTGTTTGTAGGTCCTTCTTTTCTGTTTTGGCCTTCTGTGGGGATCAATTTTGGCAAGCTTTGCTGCATGTGCCTGCACTTGCTGGCGTATGGCCTGCCTGCATTTTGATGGCTTTGACATTGGGAAATATTTTTTCTTTTTTTTTTTATTATTTTAAGTATTCATGCCATGTCCCTCATATCTTGCCCCCTAAGTTGTGTCTTCCTCCTTCACTTTTTCCCCTGCTTTTGCAACATCTGTGAGCTTAGTTTTGGCATCTTTTGGTCCTTTGCACTACAAATGATATACGGCCAGGCCATTTTCTTAGAGTCACTAAATTTCCCAAATTTTCTTTTTTTCTCCTCCAATTGCAATTCCTTTGATGTTGACTCCTTTCCAGCGTGTTTGTAAGTCCTTCTTTTCTGTTTTGGCCTTCAGTGGGGATTAATTTTGGCAAGCTTTGCCGCATGTGCCTGCCCATGATGGTGTATGGCCTGCCTGCATTTTGATGGCTTTGACTTTGGGAAAGATTTTTTCTTTTTTTTTTTTTTTATTATTTTAAGTATTCATGCCATGTCCCTCACATCTTGCCCCCTAAGTTGTGCCTTCCTCCTTGACTTTTTCCCCTGCTTTTGCAACATCTGTGAGCTTAGTTTTGGCATCTTTTGGTCCTTTGCACTGCACCTGATATAAACCCAGGCCATTTTCTTAGAGTAACTAAATTTCCCAAATTTCATTTTTCTCCTCCAATTGCAATTCCTTTGATGTTGACTCCTTCCCAGCGTGTTTGTAAGTCCTTCTTTTCTGTTTTGGCCTTCAGTGGGGATCAATTTTGGCAAGCTTTGCTGCATGTTCCTGCCCATGATGGTGTATGGCCTGCCTCCATTTTGATGGCTTTGACTTTGGGATAGATTTTTTCTTTTTTTTTTTTTTATTATTGTAAGTATTCAAGCCATGTCCCTCATATCTTGCCCCCTAAGTTGTGTCTTCCTCCTTGACTTTTTCCCCTGCTTTTGCAACATCTGTGAGCTTAGTTTTGGCACCTTTTGGTCCTTTGCAATGCAGCTGATTTCCTCACAGCCTATTTTTTGTAGAGACCAAAATTCCCGATTTTCTGCTTTTTTTCAATTGCATTTCATTTGAACCTATCTCCTTTCCAGAGTGTTTGTAAGCCTTTCTTTTGGGATCCGCAAGATTCCTTTTACGTTCCCGAAAGGAAATTTCATTTCCTTTCGGGAAGGGAAAAGGAATCTTGCGATTTCAATGGGGACCAATAGAGGAATCTTTGGTGCATGTCCCTGCAATTGATGGCAGGCCATGCCTTTTGATGGCTTTGACTTTGGGAAAGATTTTTTTCTTTTTTTGGCTGTTTTCTGAAGTGTTCATGCCATGTCCCTCATATTTTGCCCCCTGAGTTGTGTCTTCCCTTGACTTTTTCCCCTGCTTTTGCAACATCTGTGAGCTTAGTTTTGGCACCTTTTGGTTCTTTGCACTGCACCTGATAAAACTCCAGGACATTTTCTTAGAGTCACTAAATTTCCCAATTTTCATTTTTCTCCTCCAATTGCAATTCCTTTGATGGTGTCTCATTTCCAGCGTGGTTGTAAGTCCTGATTTCTGTTTTGGCCTTCAGTGGGGATCAATTTTGGCAAGCTTTGCTGCATGTGCCTGCACTTGGTGGCCTATGGCCTGCCTGCATTTTGATGGCTTTGACTTTGGGAAAGATTTTTTCTTTTTTTTTTTTTTTTTTTAATTTTAAGTATTCATGCCATGTCCCTCATATCTTGCCCCCTAAGTTCTGTCTTCCTCCTTGACTTTTTCCCCTGCTTTTGCAACATCTGTGAGCTTAGTTTTGGCATCTTTTGGTCCTTTGCACTGCACCTGATATAAACCCAGGCCATTTTCTTAGAGTCACTAAATTTCCCAAATTTTCTTTTTTTCTCCTCCAATTGCAATTCCTTTCATGTTGACTCCTTTCCAGCGTGTTTGTAGGTCCTTCTTTTCTGGTTTGGCCTTCAGTGGGGATCAGTTTTGGCAAGCTTTGCTGCATGTGCCTGCCCTTGGTGGCGTATGGCCTGCCTGCATTTGATGGCTTTGACTTTGGGAAAGATTTTTTCTTTTTTTTTTATTATTATTTTAAGTATTCATGCCATGTCCCTCATATCTTTCCGCCTAAGTTGTGTCTTCCTCCTTGACTTTTTCCCCTTCTTTTGCAACATCTGTGAGCTTAGTTTTGGCACATTTTGGTCCTTTGCACTGCACCTGATATAAACCCAGGCCACTTTCTAAGAGTCATTAAATTTCCCAAATTTTGATTTTTTCTCCTCCAATTGCAATTCCTTTGATGGTGTTTCCATTCCAGCATGTTTGTAAGTCCTTCTTTTCTCTTTTGGCCTTTAGTGGGGATCAATTTTGGCAAGATTGTCTGCATGTGCCTGCACTTGCTGGCGTATGGCCTGCCTGCATTTTGATGGCTTTGACTTTGGGAAAGATTTTTTCTTTTTTTTTTTTATTATTTTAAGTATTCATGCCATGTCCCTCATATCTTGCCCCCTAAGTTGTGTCTTCCTCCTTGACTTTTTCCCCCTGCTTTTGCAACATCTGTGAGCTTAGTTTTGGCCCCTTTTGGTCCTTTGCAATGCAGCTGATTTCCTCACAGCCTATTTTTTGAAGAGACTAAAATTCTTAATTTTCTGCTTTTTTTAATTGCATTTCATTTCAACCTATCTCATTTCCAGAGTGTTTGTAAGCCTTTCTTTTGGGATTCGCAAGATTCCTTTTCCCTTCCCGAAAGGAAATGAAATTTCCTTTCCGGAATGGAAAAGGAATCTTGCGATTTCAATGGGGACCAATAGAGGAATCTTTGGTGCATGTCCCTGCACTTGATGGCAGGCCATGCCTTTTGATGACTTTGACTTCGGGAAAGATTTTTTTCTTTTTTTTGTTGTTTTCTGAAGTGTTCATGCCATGTCCCTCATATCTTGCCAGCTAAGTTCTGTCTTCCTCCTTGACTTTTTCCCCTGCTTTTGCAACATCTGTGAGCTTAGTTTTGGCATCTTTGGTCCTTTGCGCTGCACATGATATAAACCCAGGCCATTTTCTTAGAGTCACTAAATTTCCCAAATTTTCTTCTTTTCTCCTCCAATTGCAATTCCTTTGATGTTGACCCCATTCCAGCGTGTTTGTAAGTCCTTCTTTTCTGTTTTGGCCTTCAGTGGGGATCAAATTTGGCAAGCTTTGCTTCATGTGCCTGCCCTTGGTGGCATATGGCCTGCCTGCATTTTGATGGCTTTGACTTTGGGAAAGATTTTTTCTTTTTTTTTTTATTATTTTAAGTATTCATGCCATGTCCCTCATATCTTGCCCCCTAAGTTGTGTCTTCCTCCTTGACTTTTTCCCCTGCTTTTGCAACATCTGTGAGCTTAGTTTTGGCATCTTTTGGTCCTTTGCACTACAAATGATATACGGCCAGGCCATTTTCTTAGAGTCACTAAATTTCCAAAAGTTTCTTTTTTTCTCCTCCAATCGCAATTCCTTTGATGTTGACTCCTTTCCAGCGTGTTTGTAAGTCCTTCTTTTCTGTTTGGGTCTTCAGTGGGGATCAATTTTGGCAAGCTTTGCCGCATGTGCCTGCCCATGATGGTGTATGGCCTGCCTGCATTTTGATGGCTTTGACTTTGGGATATATTTTTTCTTTTTTTTTTTTTTATTATTGTAAGTATTCATGCCATGTCCCTCACATCTTGCCCCCTAAGTTCTGTCTTCCTCCTTGACTTTTTCCCCTGCTTTTGCAACATCTGTGAGCTTAGTTTTGGCATCTTTTTGTCCTTTGCACTGCACCTGATATAAACCCAGGCCATTTTCTTAGAGTAACTAAATTTCCCAAATTTTCTTTTTTTCTCCTCCAATTGCAATTCCTTTGATGTTGACTCCTTCCCAGCGTGTTTGTAAGTCCTTCTTTTCTGTTTTGGCCTTCAGTGGGGATCAATTTTGGCAAGCTTTGCTGCATGTTCCTGCCCATGATGGTGTATGGCCTGCCTCCATTTTGATGGCTTTGACTTTGGGATAGATTTTTTCTTTTTTTTTTTTTTTATTATTTTAAGTATTCATGCCATGTCCCTCACATCTTGCCCCCTAAGTTGTGTCTTCCTCCTTGACTTTTTCCCCTGCTTTTGCAACATCTGTGAGCTTAGTTTTGGCATCTTTTGGTCCTTTGCACTGCACCTGATATAAACCCAGGCCATTTTCTTAGAGTAACTAAATTTCCAAAATTTTCATTTTTCCTCCTCCAATTGCAATTCCTTTGATGTTGACTCCTTTCCCGCGTGTTTGTAGGTCCTTCTTTTCTGTTTTGGCCTTCAGTGGGGATCAATGTTGGCAAGCTTTGCTGGATGTGCCTGCCCTTGCTGGCGTATGGCCTGCCTGCATTTTGATGCCTTTGACTTTGGGAAAGATTTTTTTCTTTTTTTTTTTATATTATTGAAGTATTCAAGCCATGTCCCTCATATCTTGCCCCCTAAGTTGTGTCTTCCTCCTTGACTTTTTCCCCTGCTTTTGCAACATCTGTGAGCTTAGTTTTGGCACCTTTTGGTCCTTTGCAATGCAGCTGATTTCCTCACAGCCTATTTTTTGTAGAGACTACTATTCCCGATTTTCTGCTTTTTTCAATTGCATTTCATTTGAACCTATCTCCTTTCCAGAGTGTTTGTAAGCCTTTCTTTTGGGATTCGCAAGATTCCTTTTCCCTTCCCAAAAGGAAATTTCATTTCCTTTCGGGAAGGGAAAAGGAATCTTGCGATTTCAATGGGGACCAATAGAGGAATCTTTGGTGCATGTCCCTGCAATTGATGGCAGGCCATGCCTTTTGATGGCTTTGACTTTGGGAAAGATTTTTTTCTATTTTTGGCTGTTTTCTGAAGTGTTCATGCCATGTCCCTCATATCTTGCCCCCTAAGCTGTGTCTTCCTCCTTGACTTTTTCCCCTGCTTTTGCAACATCTGTGAGCTTAGTTTTGGCACCTTTTGGTTCTTTGCACTGCACCTGATAAAACTCCAGGACATTTTCTTAGAGTCACTAAATTTCCCAATTTTTCATTTTTCTCCTCCAATTGCAATTCCTTTGATGGTGTCTCATTTCCAGCGTGGTTGTAAGTCCTGATTTCTGTTTTGGCCTTCAGTGGGGATCAATTTTGGCAAGCTTTGCTGCATGTGCCTGCACTTGCTGGCGTATGGTCTGCCTGCATTTTGATGGCTTTGACTTTGGGAAAGATTTTTTTTTTTTTTTTTTTTTTTTTTTTATTTTAAGTATTCATGCCATGTCCCTCATATCTTGCCCCCTAAGTTGTGTCTTCCTCCTTGACTTTTTCCCCTGCTTTTGCAACATCTGTGAGCTTAGTTTTGGCATCTTTTGGTCCTTTGCACTGCACCTGATATAAACCCAGGCCATTTTCTTAGAGTCACTAAATTTCCCAATTTCTTTTTTTTTTCTCCTCCAATTGCAATTCCTTTGATGCTGTCTCCATTCCAGCGTGTTTGTAAGTCCTTCTTTTCTGTTTTGGCCTTCAGTGGGGATCAATTTTGGCAAGCTTTGCTGCATGTGCCTGCACTTGCTGGCGTATGGGCTGCCTGCATTTTGATGGCTTTGACTTTGGGAAAGATTTTATTTTTTTTTTATTATTTTTTTAAGTATTCATGCCATGTCCCTCATATCTTTCCGCCTATGTTGTGTCTTCATCCTTGACTTTTTCCCCTGCTTTTGCAACATCTGTGAGCTTAGTTTTGGCATCTTTTGGTCCTTTGCACTGCACCTGATAAAAACCCAGGCCACTTTCTAAGAGTCATTAAATTTCCCAAATTTTGATTTTTTCTCCTCCTATTGCAGTTCCTTTGATGGTGTTTCCATTCCAGCGTGTTTGTAAGTCCTTCTTTTCTCTTTTGGCCTTTAGTGGGGATCAATTTTGGCAAGATTGTCTGTATGTGCCTGCACTTGCTGGCGTATGGCCTGCCTGCCTTTTGATCGCTTTGACTTTGGGAAAGATTTTTTCTTTTTTTTTTTTATTATTTTAAGTATTCATGCCATGTCCCTCATATCTTGCCCCCTAAGTTGTGTCTTCCTCCTTGACTTTTTCCCCTGCTTTTGCAACATCTGTGAGCTTAGTTTTGGCACCTTTTGGTCCTTTGCAATGCAGCTGATTTCCTCACAGCCTATTTTTTGAAGAGACTAAAATTCCCAATTTTCTGCTTTTTTTAATTGCATTTCATTTCAACCTATCTCCTTTCCAGAGTGTTTGTAAGCCTTTCTTTTGGGATCCGCAAGATTCCTTTTCCCTTCCCGAAAGGAAATTTCATTTCCTTTCCGGAAGGGAAAAGGAATCTTGCGATTTCAATGGGGACCAATAGAGGAATCTTTGGTGCATGTCCCTGCACTTGATGGCAGGCCATGCCTTTTGATGGCTTTGACTTTGGGAAAGATTTTTTTCTTTATTTTGTTGTTTTCTGAAGTGTTCATGCCATGTCCCTCATATCTTGCCAGCTAAGTTCTGTCTTCCTCCTTGACTTTTTCCCCTGCTTTTGCAACATCTGTGAGCTTAGTTTTGGCATCTTTGGTCCTTTGCGCTGCACATGATATAAACCCAGGCCATTTTCTTAGAGTCACTAAATTTCCCAAATTTTCTTTTTTTCTCCTCCAATTGCAATTCCTTTGATGTTGACCCCATTCCAGCGTGTTTGTAAGTCCTTTTTTTCTGTTTTGGCCTTCAGTGGGGATCAAATTTGGCAAGCTTTGCTTCATGTGCCTGCCCTTGCTGGCGTATGGCCTGCCTGCCTTTTGATCGCTTTGACTTTGGGAAAGATTTTTTCATTTTTTTTTTTTTTCATTTTAAGTATTCATGCCATGTCCCTCATATCTTTCCGCCTAAGTTGTGTCTTCCTCCTTGACTTTTTCCCCTGCTTTTGCAACATCTGTGAGCTTAGTTTTGGCACATTTTGGTCCTTTGCACTGCACCTGATATAAACGCCAGGCCACTTTCTAAGAGTCATTAAATTTCCCAAATTTTGATTTTTTCTCCTCCAATTGCAATTCCTTTGATGGTGTTTCCATTCCAGCATGTTTGTAAGTCCTTCTTTTCTGTTTTGGCCTTTAGTTGGGATCAATTTTGGCAAGATTGTCTGCATGTGCCTGCACTTGCTGGCGTATGGCCTGCCTGCATTTTGATGGCTTTGACTTTGGGAAAGATTTTTTCTTTTTTTTTTTTTTATTATTTTAAGTATTCATGCCATGTCCCTCATATCTTGCCCCCTAAGTTGTGTCTTCCTCCTTGACTTTTTCCCCTGCTTTTGCAACATCTGTGAGCTTAGTTTTGGCACCTTTTGGTCCTTTGCAATGCAGCTGATTTCCTCACAGCCTATTTTTTGAAGAGACTAAAATTCCCAATTTCTGCTTTTTTTAATTGCATTTCATTTCAACCTATCTCATTTCCAGAGTGTTTGTAAGCCTTTCTTTTGGGATTCGCAAGATTCCTTTTCCCTTCCAGAAAGGAAATGAAATTTCCTTTCCGGAAGGGAAAAGGAATCTTGCGATTTCAATGGGGACCAATAGAGGAATCTTTGGTGCATGTCCCTGCACTTGATGGCAGGCCATGCCTTTTGATGGCTTTGACTTTGGGAAAGGTTTTTTTTCTTTTTTTTGTTGTTTTCTGAAGTGTTCATGCCATGTCCCTCATATCTTGCCAGCTAAGTTCTGTCTTCCTCCTTGACTTTTTCCCCTGCTTTTGCAACATCTGTGAGCTTAGTTTTGGCATCTTTGGTCCTTTGCGCTGCACATGATATAAACCCAGGCCATTTTCTTAGAGTCACTAAATTTCCCAAATTTTCTTTTTTTCTCCTCCAATTGCAATTCCTTTGATGTTGACCCCATTCCAGCGTGTTTGTAAGTCCTTCTTTTCTGTTTTGGCCTTCAGTGGGGATCAAATTTGGCAAGCTTTGCTTCATGTGCCTGCCCTTGGTGGCATATGGCCTGCCTGCATTTTAATGGCTTTGACTTTGGGAAAGATTTTTTCTTTTTTTTTTTTTTTTCATTTTAAGTATTCATGCCATGTCCCTCATATCTTGCCCCCTAAGTTGTGTCTTCCTCCTTGACTTTTTCCCCTGCTTTTGAAACATCTGTGAGCTTAGTTTTGGCATTTTTTGGTCCTTTGCACTGCACCTGATAAAACCCCAGGCCATTTTCTTAGAGTCACTAAATTTCCCAAATTTTCTTTTTTTCTCCTCCAATTGCAATTCCTTTGATGTTGACTCCTTTCCAGCGTGTTTGTAGGTCCTTCTTTTCTGTTTTGGCCTTCTGTGGGGATCAATTTTGGCAAGCTTTGCTGCATGTGCCTGCACTTGCTGGCGTATGGCCTGCCTGCATTTTGATGGCTTTGACTTTGGGAAATATTTTTTCTTTTTTTTTTTATTATTTTAAGTATTCATGCCATGTCCCTCATATCTTGCCCCCTAAGTTGTGTCTTCCTCCTTGACTTTTTCCCCTGCTTTTGCAACATCTGTGAGCTTAGTTTTTGCATCTTTTGGTCCTTTGCACTACAAATGATATACGGCCAGGCCATTTTCTTAGAGTCACTAAATTTCCCAAATTTTCTTTTTTTCTCCTCCAATTGCAATTCCTTTGATGTTGACTCCTTTCCAGCGTGTTTGTAAGTCCTTCTTTTCTGTTTTGGCCTTCAGTGGGGATCAATTTTGGCAAGCTTTGCCGCATGTACCTGCCCATGATGGTGTATGGCCTGCCTGCATTTTGATGGCTTTGACTTTGGGAAAGATTTTTTCTTTTTTTTTTTTTTATTATTTTAAGTATTCATGCCATGTCCCTCACATCTTGCCCCCTAAGTTGTGCCTTCCTCCTTGACTTTTTCCCCTGCTTTTGCAACATCTGTGAGCTTAGTTTTGGCATCTTTTGGTCCTTTGCACTGCACCTGATATAAACCCAGGCCATTTTCTTAGAGTAACTAAATTTCCCAAATTTTCTTTTTTTCTCCTCCAATTGCAATTCCTTTGATGTTGACTCCTTCCCAGCGTGTTTGTAAGTCCTTCTTTTCTGTTTTGGCCTTCAGCGGGGATCAATTTTGGCAAGCTTTGCTGCATGTTCCTGCCCATGATGGTGTATGGCCTGCCTCCATTTTGATGGCTTTGACTTTGGGATAGATTTTTTCTTTTTTTTTTTTTTTATTATTTTAAGTATTCATGCCATGTCCCTCACATCTTGCCCCCTAAGTTGTGTCTTCCTCCTTGACTTTTTCCCCTGCTTTTGCAACATCTGTGAGCTTAGTTTTGGCACATTTTGGTCCTTTGCACTGCACCTGATATAAACCCCAGGCCACTTTCTAAGAGTCATTAAATTTCCCAAATTTTGATTTTTTCTACTCCAATTGCAATTCCTTTGATGGTGTTTCCATTCCAGCATGTTTGTAAGTCCTTCTTTTCTCTTTTGGCCTTTAGTGGGGATCAATTTTGGCAAGATTGTCTGCATGTGCCTGCACTTGCTGGCGTATGGCCTGCCTGCATTTTGATGGCTTTGACTTTGGGAAAGATTTTTTCTTTTTTTTTTTTATTATTTTAAGTATTCATGCCATGTCCCTCATATCTTGCCCCCTAAGTTGTGTCTTCCTCCTTGACTTTTTCCCCTGCTTTTGCAACATCTGTGAGCTTAGTTTTGGCCCCTTTTGGTCCTTTGCAATGCAGCTGATTTCCTCACAGCCTATTTTTTGAAGAGACTAAAATTCCCAATTTTCTGCTTTTTTTAATTGCATTTCATTTCAACCTATCTCATTTCCAGAGTGTTTGTAAGCCTTTCTTTTGGGATTCGCAAGATTCCTTTTCCCTTCCAGAAAGGAAATGAAATTTCCTTTCCGGAATGGAAAAGGAATCTTGCGATTTCAATGGGGACCAATAGAGGAATCTTTGGTGCATGTCCCTGCACTTGATGGCAGGCCATGCCTTTTGATGACTTTGACTTCGGGAAAGATTTTTTTCTTTTTTTGGTTGTTTTCTGAAGTGTTCATGCCATGTCCCTCATATCTTGCCAGCTAAGTTCTGTCTTCCTCCTTGACTTTTTCCCCTGCTTTTGCAACATCTGTGAGCTTAGTTTTGGCATCTTTGGTCCTTTGCGCTGCACATGATATAAACCCAGGCCATTTTCTTAGAGTCACTAAATTTCCCAAATTTTCTTTTTTTCTCCTCCAATTGCAATTCCTTTGATGTTGACCCCATTCCAGCGTGTTTGTAAGTCCTTCTTTTCTGTTTTGGCCTTCAGTGGGGATCAAATTTGGCAAGCTTTGCTTCATGTGCCTGCCCTTGGTGGCATATGGCCTGCCTGCATTTTGATGGCTTTGACTTTGGGATAGATTTTTTCTTTTTTTTTTTATTATTTTAAGTATTCATGCCATGTCCCTCATATCTTGCCCCCTAAGTTGTGTCTTCCTCCTTGACTTTTTCCCCTGCTTTTGCAACATCTGTGAGCTTAGTTTTGGCATCTTTTGGTCCTTTGCACTACAAATGATATACGGCCAGGCCATTTTCTTAGAGTCACTAAATTTCCAAAAGTTTCTTTTTTTCTCCTCCAATCGCAATTCCTTTGATGTTGACTCCTTTCC
Source organism: Artemisiospiza belli (assembly GCA_021963965.1). Classification (NCBI taxonomy): domain Eukaryota; kingdom Metazoa; phylum Chordata; class Aves; order Passeriformes; family Passerellidae; genus Artemisiospiza; species Artemisiospiza belli. Next base: position 465,309 of record JAKDEW010000244.1, on the reverse strand, counting down.
AGCGTGTTTGTAAGTCCTTCTTTTCTGTTTTGGCCTTCAGTGGGGATCAGTTTTGGCAAGCTTTGCCGCATGTGCCTGCCCATGATGGTGTATGGCCTGCCTGCATTTTGATGGCTTTGACTTTGGGAAAGATTTTTTCTTTTTTTTTTTTTTATTATTTTAAGTATTCATGCCATGTCCCTCACATCTTGCCCCCTAAGTTGTGCCTTCCTCCTTGACTTTTTCCCCTGCTTTTGCAACATCTGTGAGCTTAGTTTTGGCATCTTTTGGTCCTTTGCACTGCACCTGATATAAACCCAGGCCATTTTCTTAGAGTAACTAAATCTCCCAAATTTTCTTTTTTTCTCCTCCAATTGCAATTCCTTTGATGTTGACTCCTTCCCAGCGTGTTTGTAAGTCCTTCTTTTCTGTTTTGGCCTTCAGCGGGGATCAATTTTGGCAAGCTTTGCTGCATGTTCCTGCCCATGATGGTGTATGGCCTGCCTCCATTTTGATGGCTTTGACTTTGGGATAGATTTTTTCTTTTTTTTTTTTTTTATTATTTTAAGTATTCATGCCATGTCCCTCACATCTTGCCCCCTAAGTTGTGTCTTCCTCCTTGACTTTTTCCCCTGCTTTTGCAACATCTGTGAGCTTAGTTTTGGCATCTTTTGGTCCTTTGCACTGCACCTGATATAAACCCAGGCCATTTTCTTAGAGTGACTAAATTTCCAAAATTTTCATTTTTCCTCCTCCAATTGCAATTCCTTTGATGTTGACTCCTTTCCCGCGTGTTTGTAGGTCCTTCTTTTCTGTTTTGGCCTTCAGTGGGGATCAATGTTGGCAAGCTTTGCTGGATGTGCCTGCCCTTGCTGGCGTATGGCCTGCCTGCATTTTGATGCCTTTGACTTTGGGAAAGATTTTTTTCTTTTTTTTTTTTTTATTATTGTAAGTATTCAAGCCATGTCCCTCATATCTTGCCCCCTAAGTTGTGTCTTCCTCCTTGACTTTTTCCCCTGCTTTTGCAACATCTGTGAGCTTAGTTTTGGCACCTTTTGGTCCTTTGCAATGCAGCTGATTTCCTCACAGCCTATTTTTTGTAGAGACTACTATTCCCGATTTTCTGCTTTTTTCAATTGCATTTCATTTGAACCTATCTCCTTTCCAGAGTGTTTGTAAGCCTTTCTTTTGGGATCCGCAAGATTCCTTTTACGTTCCCGAAAGGAAATTTCATTTCCTTTCGGGAAGGGAAAAGGAATCTTGCGATTTCAATGGGGACCAATAGAGGAATCTTTGGTGCATGTCCCTGCAATTGATGGCAGGCCATGCCTTTTGATGGCTTTGACTTTGGGAAAGATTTTTTTCTTTTTTTGGTTGTTTTCTGAAGTGTTCATGCCATGTCCCTCATATCTTGCCCCCTGAGTTGTGTCTTCCTCCTTGACTTTTTCCCCTGCTTTTGCAACATCTGTGAGCTTAGTTTTGGCACCTTTTGGTTCTTTGCACTGCACCTGATAAAACTCCAGGACATTTTCTTAGAGTCACTAAATTTCCCAATTTTTCATTTTTCTCCTCCAATTGCAATTCCTTTGATGGTGTCTCATTTCCAGCGTGGTTGTAAGTCCTGATTTCTGTTTTGGCCTTCAGTGGGGATCAATTTTGGCAAGCTTTGCTGCATGTGCCTGCACTTGCTGGCGTATGGCCTGCCTGCATTTTGATGGCTTTGACTTTGGGAAAGATTTTTTTTTTTTTTTTTTTTTTTTTAATTTTAAGTATTCATGCCATGTCCCTCATATCTTGCCAGCTAAGTTCTGTCTTCCTCCTTGACTTTTTCCCCTGCTTTTGCAACATCTGTGAGCTTAGTTTTGGCATCTTTTGGTTTTTTGCACTGCACCTGATATAAACCCCAGGCCATTATCTTAGAGTCACTAAATTTCCCAAATTTTCTTTTTTTCTCCTCCAATTGCAATTCCTTTGATGTTGACTCCTTTCCAGCGTGTTTGTAAGTCCTTCTTTTCTGTTTTGGCCTTCAGTGGGGATCAATTTTGGCAAGCTTTGCCGCATGTGCCTGCCCATGATGGTGTATGGCCTGCCTGCATTTTGATGGCTTTGACTTTGGGATAGATTTTTTCTTTTTTTTTTTTTTATTATTTTAAGTATTCATGCCATGTCCCTCTTATCTTGCCCGCTAAGTTGTGTCTTCCTCCTTGACTTTTTCCCCTGCTTTTGCAACATCTGTGAGCTTAGTTTTGGCATCTTTTGGTCCTTTGCACTGCACCTGATATAAACCCAGGCCATTTTCTTAGAGTAACTAAATTTCCAAAATTTTCATTTTTCCTCCTCCAATTGCAATTCCTTTGATGTTGACTCCTTTCCCGCGTGTTTGTAGGTCCTTCTTTTCTGTTTTGGCCTTCAGTGGGGATCAATGTTGGCAAGCTTTGCTGGATGTGCCTGCCCTTGCTGGCGTATGGCCTGCCTGCATTTTGATGGCTTTGACTTTGGGAAAGATTTTTTTCTTTTTTTTTTTTTTTATTATTGTAAGTATTCAAGCCATGTCCCTCATATCTTGCCCCCTAAGTTGTGTCTTCCTCCTTGACTTTTTCCCCTGCTTTTGCAACATCTGTGAGCTTAGTTTTGGCACCTTTTGGTCCTTTGCAATGCAGCTGATTTCCTCACAGCCTATTTTTTGTAGAGACTACTATTCCCGATTTTCTGCTTTTTTCAATTGCATTTCATTTGAACCTATCTCCTTTCCAGAGTGTTTGTAAGCCTTTCTTTTGGGATCCGCAAGATTCCTTTTCCCTTCCCAAAAGGAAATTTCATTTCCTTTCGGGAAGGGAAAAGGAATCTTGCGATTTCAATGGGGACCAATAGAGGAATCTTTGGTGCATGTCCCTGCAATTGATGGCAGGCCATGCCTTTTGATGGCTTTGACTTTGGGAAAGATTTTTTTCTTTTTTTGGCTGTTTTCTGAAGTGTTCATGCCATGTCCCTCATATCTTGCCCCCCAAGCTGTGTCTTCCTCCTTGACTTTTTCCCCTGCTTTTGCAACATCTGTGAGCTTAGTTTTGGCACCTTTTGGTTCTTTGCACTGCACCTGATAAAACTCCAGGACATTTTCTTAGAGTCACTAAATTTCCCAATTTTTCATTTTTCTCCTCCAATTGCAATTCCTTTGATGGTGTCTCATTTCCAGCGTGGTTGTAAGTCCTGATTTCTGTTTTGGCCTTCAGTGGGGATCAATTTTGGCAAGCTTTGCTGCATGTGCCTGCACTTGCTGGCGTATGGCCTGCCTGCATTTTGATGGCTTTGACTTTGGGAAAGATTTTTTATTTTTTTTTTTTTATTATTTTAAGTATTCATGCCATGTCCCTCATATCTTTCCGCCTAAGTTGTGTCTTCCTCCTTGACTTTTTCCCCTGCTTTTGCAACATCTGTGAGCTTAGTTGTGGCACATTTTGGTCCTTTGCACTGCACCTGATATAAACCCCAGGCCACTTTCTAAGAGTCATTAAATTTCCCAAATTTTGATTTTTTCTCCTCCAATTGCAATTCCTTTGATGGTGTTTCCATTCCAGCATGTTTGTAAGTCCTTCTTTTCTCTTTTGGCCTTTAGTGGGGATCAATTTTGGCAAGATTGTCTGCATGTGCCTGCACTTGCTGGCGTATGGCCTGCCTGCATTTTGATGGCTTTGACTTTGGGAAAGATTTTTTCTTTTTTTTTTTTATTATTTTAAGTATTCATGCCATGTCCCTCTTATCTTGCCCGCTAAGTTGTGTCTTCCTCCTTGACTTTTTCCCCTGCTTTTGCAACATCTGTGAGCTTAGTTTTGGCCCCTTTTGGTCCTTTGCAATGCAGCTGATTTCCTCACAGCCTATTTTTTGAAGAGACTAAAATTCCCAATTTTCTGCTTTTTTTAATTGCATTTCATTTCAACCTATCTCCTTTCCAGAGTGTTTGTAAGCCTTTCTTTTGGGATTCGCAAGATTCCTTTTCCCTTCCCGAAAGGAAATGAAATTTCCTTTCCGGAATGGAAAACGAATCTTGCGATTTCAATGGGGACCAATAGAGGAATCTTTGGTGCATGTCCCTGCACTTGATGGCAGGCCATGCCTTTTGATGACTTTGACTTCGGGAAAGATTTTTTTCTTTTTTTTGTTGTTTTCTGAAGTGTTCATGCCATGTCCCTCATATCTTGCCAGCTAAGTTCTGTCTTCCTCCTTGACTTTTTCCCCTGCTTTTGCAACATCTGTGAGCTTAGTTTTGGCATCTTTGGTCCTTTGCGCTGCACATGATATAAACCCAGGCCATTTTCTTAGAGTCACTAAATTTCCCAAATTTTCTTTTTTTCTCCTCCAATTGCAATTCCTTTGATGTTGACCCCATTCCAGCGTGTTTGTAAGTCCTTCTTTTCTGTTTTGGCCTTCAGTGGGGATCAAATTTGGCAAGCTTTGCTTCATGTGCCTGCCCTTGGTGGCATATGGCCTGCCTGCATTTTGATGGCTTTGACTTTGGGAAAGATTTTTTCTTTTTTTTTTTATTATTTTAAGTATTCATGCCATGTCCCTCATATCTTGCCCCCTAAGTTGTGTCTTCCTCCTTGACTTTTTCCCCTGCTTTTGCAACATCTGTGAGCTTAGTTTTGGCATCTTTTGGTCCTTTGCACTACAAATGATATACGGCCAGGCCATTTTCTTAGAGTCACTAAATTTCAAAAAGTTTCTTTTTTTCTCCTCCTATCGCAATTCCTTTGATGTTGACTCCTTTCCAGCGTGTTTGTAAGTCCTTCTTTTCTGTTTTGGCCTTCAGTGGGGATCAATTTTGGCAAGCTTTGCCGCATGTGCCTGCCCATGATGGTGTATGGCCTGCCTGCATTTTGATGGCTTTGACTTTGGGATATATTTTTTCTTTTTTTTTTTTTTATTATTTTAAGTATTCATGCCATGTCCCTCACATCTTGCCCCCTAAGTTGTGCCTTCCTCCTTGACTTTTTCCCCTGCTTTTGCAACATCTGTGAGCTTAGTTTTGGCATCTTTTTGTCCTTTGCACTGCACCTGATATAAACCCAGGCCATTTCCTTAGAGTAACTAAATTTCCCAAATTTTCTTTTTTTCTCCTCCAATTGCAATTCCTTTGATGTTGACTCCTTCCCAGCGTGTTTGTAAGTCCTTCTTTTCTGTTTTGGCCTTCAGTGGGGATCAATTTTGGCAAGCTTTGCTGCATGTTCCTGCCCATGATGGTGTATGGCCTGCCTCCATTTTGATGGCTTTGACTTTGGGAAAGATTTTTTCTTTTTTTTTTTTTTTATTATTGTCGGTATTCAAGCCATGTCCCTCACATCTTGCCCCCTAAGTTGTGTCTTCCTCCTTGACTTTTTCCCCGGCTTTTGCAACATCTGTGAGCTTAGTTTTGGCATCTTTTTGTCCTTTGCACTGCACCTGATATAAACCCAGGCCATTTTCTTAGAGTCACTAAATTTCCAAAATTTTCATTTTTCCTCCTATAATTGCAATTCCTTTGATGTTGACTCCTTTCCCGCGTGTTTGTAGGTCCTTCTTTTCTGTTTTGGCCTTCAGTGGGGATCAATGTTGGCAAGCTTTGCTGGATGTGCCTGCCCTTGCTGGCGTATGGCCTGCCTGCATTTTGATGCCTTTGACTTTGGGAAAGATTTTTTTCTTTTTTTTTTTTTTATTATTGTAAGTATTCAAGCCATGTCCCTCATATCTTGCCCCCTAAGTTGTGTCTTCCTCCTTGACTTTTTCCCCTGCTTTTGCAACATCTGTGAGCTTAGTTTTGGCACCTTTTGGTCCTTTGCAATGCAGCTGATTTCCTCACAGCCTATTTTTTGTAGAGACTAATATTCCCGATTTTCTGCTTTTTTCAATTGCATTTCATTTGAACCTATCTCCTTTCCAGAGTGTTTGTAAGCCTTTCTTTTGGGATCCGCAAGATTCCTTTTCCCTTCCCGAAAGGAAATTTCATTTCCTTTCGGGAAGGGAAAAGGAATCTTGCGATTTCAATGGGGACCAATAGAGGAATCTTTGGTGCATGTGTCTGCAATTGATGGCAGGCCATGCCTTTTGATGGCTTTGACTTTGGGAAAGATTTTTTTCTTTTTTTGGTTGTTTTCTGAAGTGTTCATGCCATGTCCCTCATATCTTGCCCCCTAAGTTGTGTCTTCCTCCTTGACTTTTTCCCCTGCTTTTGCAACATCTGTGAGCTTAGTTTTGGCACCTTTTGGTCCTTTGCACTGCACCTGATATAAACCCAGGCCATTTTCTTAGAGTCACTAAATTTCCCAATTTTTTTTTTTTTCTCCTCCAATTGCAATTCCTTTGATGCTGTCTCCATTCCAGCGTGTTTGTAAGTCCTTCTTTTCTGTTTTGGCCTTCAGTGGGGATCCATTTTGGCAAGCTTTGCTGCATGTGCCTGCACTTGCTGGCGTATGGCCTGCCTGCATTTTGATGGCTTTGACTTTGGGAAAGATTTTTTCTTTTTTTTTTTATTATTTTAAGTATTCATGCCATGTCCCTCATATCTTGCCCCCTAAGTTGTGTCTTCCTCCTTGACTTTTTCCCCTGCTTTTGCAACATCTGTGAGCTTAGTTTTGGCATCTTTTGGTCCTTTGCACTACAAATGATATACGGCCAGGCCATTTTCTTAGAGTCACTAAATTTCAAAAAGTTTCTTTTTTTCTCCTCCTATCGCAATTCCTTTGATGTTGACTCCTTTCCAGCGTGTTTGTAAGTCCTTCTTTTCTGTTTTGGCCTTCAGTGGGGATCAATTTTGGCAAGCTTTGCCGCATGTGCCTGCCCATGATGGTGTATGGCCTGCCTGCATTTTGATGGCTTTGACTTTGGGATATATTTTTTCTTTTTTTTTTTTTTATTATTTTAAGTATTCATGCCATGTCCCTCACATCTTGCCCCCTAAGTTGTGCCTTCCTCCTTGACTTTTTCCCCTGCTTTTGCAACATCTGTGAGCTTAGTTTTGGCATCTTTTTGTCCTTTGCACTGCACCTGATATAAACCCAGGCCATTTCCTTAGAGTAACTAAATTTCCCAAATTTTCTTTTTTTCTCCTCCAATTGCAATTCCTTTGATGTTGACTCCTTCCCAGCGTGTTTGTAAGTCCTTCTTTTCTGTTTTGGCCTTCAGTGGGGATCAATTTTGGCAAGCTTTGCTGCATGTTCCTGCCCATGATGGTGTATGGCCTGCCTCCATTTTGATGGCTTTGACTTTGGGATAGATTTTTTCTTTTTTTTTTTTTTTATTATTGTCGGTATTCAAGCCATGTCCCTCACATCTTGCCCCCTAAGTTGTGTCTTCCTCCTTGACTTTTTCCCCGGCTTTTGCAACATCTGTGAGCTTAGTTTTGGCATCTTTTTGTCCTTTGCACTGCACCTGATATAAACCCAGGCCATTTTCTTAGAGTCACTAAATTTCCAAAATTTTCATTTTTCCTCCTATAATTGCAATTCCTTTGATGTTGACTCCTTTCCCGCGTGTTTGTAGGTCCTTCTTTTCTGTTTTGGCCTTCAGTGGGGATCAATGTTGGCAAGCTTTGCTGCATGTGCCTGCCCTTGCTGGCGTATGGCCTGCCTGCATTTTGATGCCTTTGACTTTGGGAAAGATTTTTTTCTTTTTTTTTTTTTTATTATTGTAAGTATTCAAGCCATGTCCCTCATATCTTGCCCCCTAAGTTGTGTCTTCCTCCTTGACTTTTTCCCCTGCTTTTGCAACATCTGTGAGCTTAGTTTTGGCACCTTTTGGTCCTTTGCAATGCAGCTGATTTCCTCACAGCCTATTTTTTGTAGAGACTAATATTCCCGATTTTCTGCTTTTTTCAATTGCATTTCATTTGAACCTATCTCCTTTCCAGAGTGTTTGTAAGCCTTTCTTTTGGGATCCGCAAGATTCCTTTTCCCTTCCCGAAAGGAAATTTCATTTCCTTTCGGGAAGGGAAAAGGAATCTTGCGATTTCAATGGGGACCAATAGAGGAATCTTTGGTGCATGTGTCTGCAATTGATGGCAGGCCATGCCTTTTGATGGCTTTGACTTTGGGAAAGATTTTTTTCTTTTTTTGGTTGTTTTCTGAAGTGTTCATGCCATGTCCCTCATATCTTGCCCCCTAAGTTGTGTCTTCCTCCTTGACTTTTTCCCCTGCTTTTGCAACATCTGTGAGCTTAGTTTTGGCACCTTTTGGTCCTTTGCACTGCACCTGATATAAACCCAGGCCATTTTCTTAGAGTCACTAAATTTCCCAATTTTTTTTTTTTTCTCCTCCAATTGCAATTCCTTTGATGCTGTCTCCATTCCAGCGTGTTTGTAAGTCCTTCTTTTCTGTTTTGGCCTTCAGTGGGGATCCATTTTGGCAAGCTTTGCTGCATGTGCCTGCACTTGCTGGCGTATGGCCTGCCTGCATTTTGATGGCTTTGACTTTGGGAAAGATTTTTTTTTTTTTTTTTTTTTTTTTTATCTAAGTACTCATGCTATGTCCCTCATATCTTGCCCCCTAAGTTCTGTCTTCCTCCTTGACTTTTTCCCCTGCTTTTGCAACATCTGTGAGCTTAGTTTTGGCATCTTTTGGTTTTTTGCACTGCACCTGCTAAAACTCCAGGACATTTTCTTAGAGTCACTAAATTTCCCAAATTTTCATTTTTCTCCTCCAATTGCAATTCCTTTGATGTTGACTCCTTTCCAGCGTGTTTGTAGGTCCTTCTTTTCTGTTTTGGCCTTCAGTGGGGATCAATTTTGGCAAGCTTTGCTGCATGTGCCTGCCCTTGGTGGCGTATGGCCTGCCCTAATTTGATGGCTTTGACTTTGGGAAAGATTTTTTCTTTTTTTTTTTTTTTATTATTTTAAGTTTTCATGCCATGTCCCTCATATCTTGCCCCCTAAGTTGTGTCTTCCTCCTTGACTTTTTCCCCTGCTTTTGCAACATCTGTGAGCTTAGTTTTGGCACCTTTTGGTCCTTTGCAATGCAGCTGATTTCCTCACAGCCTATTTTTTGAAGAGACTAATATTCCCGATTTTCTGCTTTTTTCAATTGCATTTCATTTGAACCTATCTCCTTTCCAGAGTGTTTGTAAGCCTTTCTTTTGGGATTCGCAAGATTCCTTTTCCCTTCCCGAAAGGAAATGAAATTTCCTTTCGGGAACGCAAAAGGAATCTTGCGATTTCAATGGGGACCAATAGAGGAATCTTTGGTGCATGTCCCTGCACTTGATGGCAGGCCATGCCTTTTGAGGGCTTTGACTTTGGGAAAGATTTTTTTCATTTTTTGGTTGTTTTCTGAAGTGTTCATGCCATGTCCCTCATATCTTGCCCCCTAAGTTGTGTCTTCCTCCTTGACTTTTTTCCTGCTTTTGCAAAATCTGTGAGCTTAGTTTTGGCACCTTTTGGTCCTTTGCACTGCACCTGATATAAACCCAGGCCATTTTCTTAGAGTCACTAAATTTCCCAATTTTTTTTTTTTCTCCTCCAATTGCAATTCCTTTGATGCTGTCTCCATTCCAGCGTGTTTGTAAGTCCTTCTTTTCTGTTTTGGCCTTCAGTGGGGATCAATTTTGGCAAGCTTTGCTGCATGTGCCTGCACTTGCTGGCGTATGGCCTGCCTGCATTTTGATGGCTTTGACTTTGGGAAAGATTTTTTTTTTTTTTTATTATTATTTTAAGTATTCATGCCATGTCCCTCATATCTTTCCGCCTAAGTTGTGTCTTCCTCCTTGACTTTTTCCCCTGCTTTTGCAACATCTGTGAGCTTAGTTTTGGCATCTTTTGGTCCTTTGCACTGCACCTGATAAAACCCCAGGCCACTTTCTAAGAGTCATTAAATTTCCCAAATTTTGATTTTTTCTCCTCCTATTGCAGTTCCTTTGATGGTGTTTCCATTCCAGCGTGTTTGTAAGTCCTTCTTTTCTCTTTTGGCCTTCAGTGGGGATCAATTTTGGCAAGATTGTCTGTATGTGCCTGCACTTGCTGGCGTATGGCCTGCCTGCATTTTGATGGCTTTGACTTTGGGAAAGATTTTTTCTTTTTTTTTTTTATTCTTTTAAGTATTCATGCCATGTCCCTCATATCTTGCCCCCTAAGTTGTGTCTTCCTCCTTGACTTTTTCCCCTGCTTTTGCAACATCTGTGAGCTTAGTTTTGGCACCTTTTGGTCCTTTGCAATGCAGCTGATTTCCCTCACAGGCCTATTTTTTGAAGAGACTAAAATTCCCAATTTTCTGCTTTTTTTAATTGCATTTCATTTCAACCTATCTCCTTTCCAGAGTGTTTGTAAGCCTTTCTTTTGGGATCCGCAAGATTCCTTTTCCCTTCCCGAAAGGAAATTTCATTTCCTTTCCGGAAGGGAAAAGGAATCTTGCGATTTCAATGGGGACCAATAGAGGAATCTTTGGTGCATGTCCCTGCACTTGATGGCAGGCCATGCCTTTGGATGACTTTGACTTCGGGAAAGATTTTTTTTCTTTTTTTTGTTGTTTTCTGAAGTGTTCATGCCATGTCCCTCATATCTTGCCAGCTAAGTTCTGTCTTCCTCCTTGACTTTTTCCCCTGCTTTTGCAACATCTGTGAGCTTAGTTTTGGCATCTTTGGTCCTTTGCGCTGCACATGATATAAACCCAGGCCATTTTCTTAGAGTCACTAAATTTCCCAAATTTTCTTTTTTTCTCCTCCAATTGCAATTCCTTTGATGTTGACCCCATTCCAGCATGTTTGTAAGTCCTTCTTTTCTGTTTTGGCCTTCAGTGGGGATCAAATTTGGCAAGCTTTGCTTCATGTGCCTGCCCTTGGTGGCATATGGCCTGCCTGCATTTTGATGGCTTTGACTTTGGGAAAGATTTTTTCATTTTTTTTTTTTTCATTTTAAGTATTCATGCCATGTCCCTCATATCTTGCCCCCTAAGTTGTGTCTTCCTCCTTGACTTTTTCCCCTGCTTTTGAAACATCTGTGAGCTTAGTTTTGGCATTTTTTGGTCCTTTGCACTGCACCTGATAAAACCCCAGGCCATTTTCTTAGAGTCACTAAATTCCCAAATTTTCTTTTTTTCTCCTCCATTTGCAATTCCTTTGATGTTGACTCCTTTCCAGCGTGTTTGTAGGTCCTTCTTTTCTGTTTTGGCCTTCAGTGGGGATCAATTTTGGCAAGCTTTGCTGCATGTGCCTGCACTTGCTGGCGTATGGCCTGCCTGCATTTTGATGCCTTTGACTTTGGGAAAGATTTTTTCTTTTTTTTTTTTATTATTTTAAGTATTCATGCCATGTCCCTCATATCTTGCCCCCTAAGTTGTGTCTTCCTCCTTGACTTTTTCCCCTGCTTTTGCAACATTTGTGAGCTTAGTTTTGCCACCTTTTGGTCCTTTGCAATGCAGCTGATTTCCTCACAGCCTATTTTTTGAAGAGACTAAAATTCCCAATATTCTGCTTTTTTTAATTGCATTTCATTTCAACCTATCTCCTTTCCAGAGTGTTTGTAAGCCTTTCTTTTGGATCCGCAAGATTCCTTTTCCCTTCCCGAAAGGAAATTTCATTTCCTTTCGGGAAGGGAAAAGGAATCTTGCGATTTCAATGGGGACCAATAGAGGAATCTTTGGTGCATGTCCCCTGCACTTGATGGCAGGCCATGCCTTTTGAGGGCTTTGACTTTGGGAAAGATTTTTTCATTTTTTGGTTGTTTTCTGAAGTGTTCATACCATGTCCCTCATATCTTGCCCCCTAAGTTTGTGTCTTCCTCCTTGACTTTTTCCCCTGCTTTTGCAACATCTGTGAGCTTAGTTTTGGCATCTTTTGGTCCTTTGCACTGCACCTGATATAAACCCAGGCCATTTTCTTAGAGTAACTAAAATTTCCCAAATTTTCTTTTTCTCCTCCTATCGCAATTCCTTTGATGTTGACTCCTTTCCAGCGTGTTTGTAAGTCCTTCTTTTCTGTTTTGGCCTTCAGTGGGGATCAATTTTGGCAAGCTTTGCTGCATGTGCCTGCCCATGATGGTGTATGGCCTGCCTCCATTTTGATGGCTTTGACTTTGGGATAGATTTTTTCTTTTTTTTTTTTTTTTATTATTTTAAGTATTCATGCCATGTCCCTCACATCTTGCTCCCTAAGTTGTGTCTTCCTCCTTGACTTTTTCCCCTGCTTTTGCAACATCTGTGAGCTTAGTTTTGGCATCTTTTGGTCCTTTGCACTGCACCTGATATAAACACAGGCCATTTTCTTAGAGTCACTAAATTTCCCAAATTTTCATTTTTCCTCCTCCAATTGCAATTCCTTTGATGTTGACTCCTTTCCAGCGTGTTTGTAGGTCCTTCTTTTCTGTTTTGGCCTTCAGTGGGGATCAATGTTGGCAAGCTTTGCTGGATGTGCCTGCCCTTGCTGGCGTATGGCCTGCCTGCATTTTGATGCCTTTGACTTTGGGAAAGATTTTTTTCTTTTTTTTTTTTTTATTATTGTAAGTATTCATGCCATGTCCCTCATATCTTGCCCCCTAAGTTGTGTCTTCCTCCTTGACTTTTTCCCCTGCTTTTGCAACATCTGTGAGCTTAGTTTTGGCACCTTTTGGTCCTTTGCAATGCAGCTGATTTCCTCACAGCCTATTTTTTGTAGAGACTAATATTCCCGATTTTCTGCTTTTTTCAATTGCATTTCATTTGAACCTATCTCCTTTCCAGAGTGTTTGTAAGCCTTTCTTTTGGGATCTGCAAGATTCCTTTTCCCTTCCCAAAAGGAAATTTCATTTCCTTTCGGGAAGGGAAAAGGAATCTTGCGATTTCAATGGGGACCAATAGAGGAATCTTTGGTGCATGTCCCTGCAATTGATGGCAGGCCATGCCTTTTGATGGCTTTGACTTTGGGAAAGATTTTTTTCTTTTTTTGGCTGTTTTCTGAAGTGTTCATGCCATGTCCCTCATATCTTGCCCCCTAAGCTGTGTCTTCCTCCTTGACTTTTTCCCCTGCTTTTGCAACATCTGTGAGCTTAGTTTTGGCATCTTTTGGTTCTTTGCACTGCACCTGATAAAATTCCAGGACATTTTCTTAGAGTCACTAAATTTCCCAATTTTTCATTTTTCTCCTCCAATTGCAATTCCTTTGATGGTGTCTCATTTCCAGCGTGGTTGTAAGTCCTGATTTCTGTTTTGGCCTTCAGTGGGGATCAATTTTGGCAAGCTTTGCCGCATGTGCCTGCACTTGCTGGCGTATGGCCTGCCTGCATTTTGATGGCTTTGACTTTGGGAAATATTTTTTCTTTTTTTTTTTATTATTGTAAGTATTCATGCCATGTCCCTCATATCTTGCCCCCTAAGTTGTGTCTTCCTCCTTGACTTTTTCCCCTGCTTTTGCAACATCTGTGAGCTTAGTTTTGGCATATTTTGGTCCTTTGCACTACAAATGATATACGGCCAGGCCATTTTCTTAGAGTCACTAAATTTCCCAAATTTTCTTTTTTTCTCCTCCACTCGCAATTCCTTTGATGTTGACTCCTTTCCAGCGTGTTTGTAAGTCCTTCTTTTCTGTTTTGGCCTTCAGTGGGGATCAATTTTGGCAAGCTTTGCCGCATGTGCCTGCCCATGATGGTGTATGGCCTGCCTGCATTTTGATGGCTTTACTTTGGGATATATTTTTTCTTTTTTTTTTTTTTATTATTTTAAGTATTCATGCCATGTCCCTCACATCTTGCCCCCTAAGTTGTGTCTTCCTCCTTGACTTTTTCCCCTGCTTTTGCAACATCTGTGAGCTTAGTTTTGGCATCTTTTGGTCCTTTGCACTGCACCTGATATAAACCCAGGCCATTTTCTTAGAGTCACTAAATTTCCCAAATTTTCTTTTTTTCTCCTCCAATTGCAATTCCTTTGATGTTGACTCCTTTCCAGCGTGTTTGTAGGTCCTTCTTTTCTGTTTTGGCCTTCAGTGGGGATCAATTTTGGCAAGTTTTGCTGCATGTGCCTGCCCTTGGTGGCGTATGGCCTGCCTGCATTTTGATGGCTTTGACTTTGGGAAAGATTTTTCGTTTTTTTTTTTTTATTATTTTAAGTATTCATGCCGTGTCCCTCATATCTTGCCCCCTGAGTTGTGTCTTCCTCCTTGACTTTTTCCCCTGCTTTTGCAACATCTGTGAGCTTAGTTTTGGCACCTTTTTGTCCTTTGCACTGCACCTGATATAAACCCAGGCCATTTTCTTAGAGTCACTAAATTTCCCAAATTTTCTTTTTTTCTCATAGAAATTGAATTCCTTTCAGATTGTCTCCATTCCAGCGTGTTTGTAAGTCCTTCTTTTCTGTTTTGGCCTTCAGTGGGGATCAATTTTGGCAAGCTTTGCTGCATGTGCCTGCCCTTGGTGGCGTATGGCCTGCCTGCATTTTGATGGCTTTGACTTTGGGAAAGATTTTTTTCTTTTTTTTTTTTTTCTTATTGTAAGTAATAAATCCATTGTCCCTCATATCTTGCCCCCTAAGTTGTGTCTTCCTCCTTGACTTTTTCCCCTGCTTTTGCAACATCTGTGAGCTTAGTTTTTGCACCTTTTGGTCCTTTGCAATGCAGCTGATTTCCTCACAGCCTATTTTTTGAAGAGACTAAAATTCCCGATTTTCTGCTTATATCAATTGCATTTCATTTGAACCTATCTCCTTTCCAGAGTGTTTGTAAGCCTTTCTTTTGGGATTCGCAAGATTCCTTTTCCCTTCCCGAAAGGAAATTTCATTTCCTTTCGGGAAGGGAAAAGGAATCTTGCGATTTCAATGGGGATCAATAGAGGAATCTTTGGTGCATGTCCCTGCACTTGATGACAGGCCATGCCTTTTGAGGGCTTTGACTTTGGGAAAGATTTTTTTCTTTTTTTGGTTGTTTTCTTAAGAGTTCATGCCATGTCCCTCATATCTTGCCCCCTAAGTTGTGTCTTCCTCCTTGACTTTTTCCCCTGCTTTTGCAACATCTGTGAGCTTAGTTTGGGCACCTTTTGGTCCTTTGCACTGCACCTGATATAAACCCAGGCCATTTTCTTAGAGTCACTAAATTTTCCAAATTTTCTTTTTTTCTCCTCCAATTGCAATTCCTTTGATGTTGACTCCTTTCCAGCGTGTTTGTAGGTCCTTCTTTTCTGTTTTGGCCTTCAGTGGGGATCAATTTTGGCAAGCTTTGCTGCATGTGCCTGCCCTTGGTGGCATATGGCCTGCCTGCATTTGGATGGCTTTGACTTTGGGAAAGATTTTTTCTTTTTTTTTTCTTTTTTGTTTTAAGTATTCATGCCATGTCCCTCATATCTTGCCCCCTAAGTTGTGTCTTCCTCCTTGACTTTTTCCCCTGCTTTTGCAACATCTGTGAGCTTAGTTTTGGCACTTTTTGGTCCTTTGCACTGCACCTGATGTAAACCCAGACCATTTTCTTATAGTCACTAAATTTCCCAATATTTTTTTTTTCTCCTCCTATTGCAATTCCTTTGATAGTGTCTCCATTCCAGCCTGGTTGTAAGTCCTTCTTTTCTGTTTTGGCCTTCAGTGGGGATCAATGTTGGCAAGCTTTGCTGCATGTGCCTGCACTTGCTGGCGTATGGCCTGCCTGCATTATGATGGCTTTGACTTTGGGAAAGATTTTTTCTTTTTTTTTTTATTATTTTAAGTATTCATGCCATGTCCCTCATATCTTGCCCCCTAAGTTGTGTCTTCCTCCTTGACTTTTTCCCCTGCTTTTGCAACATCTGTGAGCTTAGTTTTGGCATCTTTTGGTCCTTTGCACTACAAATGATATACAGCCAGGCCATTTTCTTAGAGTCACTAAATTTCCCAAATTTTCTTTTTCTCTCCTCCAATCGCAATTCCTTTGATGTTGACTCCTTTCCAGCGTGTTTGCAAGTCCTTCTTTTCTGTTTTGGCCTTCAGTGGGGATCAATTTTGGCAAGCTTTGCCGCATGTGCCTGCCCATGATGGTGTATGGCCTGCCTGCATTTTGATGGCTTTGACTTTGGGATATATTTTTTCTTTTTTTTTTTTTTTTATTATTTTAAGTTTTCATGCCATGTCCCTCATATCTTGCCCCCTAAGTTGTGTCTTCCTCCTTGACTTTTTCCCCTGCTTTTGCAACATCTGTGAGCTTAGTTTTGGCACCTTTTTGTCCTTTGCACTGCACCTGATATAAACCCAGGCCATTTTCTTAGAGTCACTAAATTTCCCAAATTTTCCTTTTTTCTCATACAAATTGAATTCATTTCAGGTTGTCTCCATTCCAGCGTGTTTGTAAGTCCTTCTTTTCTGTTTTGGCCTTCAGTGGGGATAAATTTTGGCAAGTTTTGCTGCATGTGCCTGCCCTTGGTGGCGTATGGCCTGCCTGCATTTTGATGGCTTTGACTTTTGGAAAGATTTTTCCTTTTTTTTTTTTTATTATTTTAAGTATTCATGCCATGTCCCTCATATCTTGCCCCCTGAGTTGTGTCTTCCTCCTTGACTTTTTCCCCTGCTTTTGCAACATCTGTGAGCTTAGTTTTGGCACCTTTTGGTCCTTTGCACTGCACCTGATATAAACCCAGGCCATTTTCTTAGAGTCACTAAATTTCCCAAATTTTCTTTTTTTCTCATAGAAATTGAATTCCTTTCAGGTTCTCTCCATTCCAGCGTGTTTGTAAGTCCTTCTTTTCTGTTTTGGCCTTCAGTGGGGATCAATTTTGGCAAGCTTTGCTGCATGTGCCTGCCCTTGGTGGCGTATGGCCTGCCTGCATTTTGATGGCTTTCACTTTGGGAAAGATTTTTTTCTTTTTTTTTTTTTTCTTATTGTAAGTAATAAATCCATTGTCCCTCATATCTTGCCCTCTAAGTTGTGTCTTCCTCCTTGACTTTTTCCCCTGCTTTTGCAACATCTGTGAGCTTAGTTTTGGCACCTTTTGGTCCTTTGCACTGCACCTGATGTAAACCCAGACCATTTTCTTATAGTCACTAAATTTCCCAATATTTTTTTTTTCTCCTCCTATTGCAATTCCTTTGATAGTGTCTCCATTCCAGCCTGGTTGTAAGTCCTTCTTTTCTGTTTTGGCCTTCAGTGGGGATCAATTTTGGCAAGCTTTGCTGCATGTGCCTGCACTTGCTGGTGTATGGCCTGCCTGCATTTTGATGGCTTTGACTTTGGGAAAGATTTTTTTTTTTTTTTTTTTTTTTTTTTTTTTGTTTTTTTTAAGTATTCATGCCATGTCCTTCATACCTTGCCCCCTAAGTTGTGTCTTCCTCCTTGACTTTTTCCCCTGCTTTTGCAACATCTGTGAGCTTAGTTTTGGCATCTTTTGGTCCTTTGCACTGCACCTGCTAAAAACCCTGGACATTTTCTTAGAGTCACTACATTTCCTAAATTTTCTTTTTTTCTCCTCCAATTGCAATTCCTTTGATGTTGTCTCCATTCCAGCGTGTTTGCAAGTCCTTCTTTTCTGTTTTGGCCTTCAGTGGGGATCAATTTTGGCAAGCTTTGCTGCATGTGCCTGCCCTTGGTGGCGTATGGCCTGCCTGCATTTTGATGGCTTTGACTTTGGGAAAGATTTTTTATTTTTTTTTTATTATTATTTTAAGTATTCATGCCATGTCCCTCATATCTTGCCCCCTAAGTTGTGTCTTCCTCCTTGACTTTTTCCCCTGCTTTTGAAACATCTGTGAGCTTAGTTTTGGCATTTTTTGGTCCTTTGCACTGCACCTGATAAAACCCCAGGCCATTTTCTTAGAGTCACTAAATTTCCCAAATTTTCTTTTTTTCTCCTCCAATTGCAATTCCTTTGATGTTGACTCCTTTCCAGCGTGTTTGTAGGTCCTTCTTTTCTGTTTTGGCCTTCTGTGGGGATCAATTTTGGCAAGCTTTGCTGCATGTGCCTGCACTTGCTGGCGTATGGCCTGCCTGCATTTTGATGGCTTTGACTTTGGGAAAGATTTTTTCTTTTTTTTTTTATTATTTTAAGTATTCATGCCATGTCCCTCATATCTTGCCCCCTAAGTTGTGTCTTCCTCCTTGACTTTTTCCCCTGCTTTTGCAACATCTGTGAGCTTAGTTTTGGCACCTTTTGGTCCTTTGCAATGCAGCTGATTTCCTCACAGCCTATTTTTTGAAGAGACTAAAATTCCCAATTTTCTGCTTTTTTTAATTGCATTTCATTTCAACCTATCTCCTTTCCAGAGTGTTTGTAAGCCTTTCTTTTGGGATCCGCAAGATTCCTTTTCCCTTCCCGAAAGGAAATTTCATTTCCTTTCCGGAAGGGAAAAGGAATCTTGCGATTTCAATGGGGACCAATAGAGGAATCTTTGGTGCATGTCCCTGCACTTGATGGCAGGCCATGCCTTTTGATGGCTTTGACTTTGGGAAAGATTATTTTCTTTTTTTGGTTGTTTTCTGAAGTGTTCATGCCATGTCCCTCATATCTTGCCCCCTAAGTTCTGTCTTCCACCTTGACTTTTTCCCCTGCTTTTGCAACATCTGTGAGCTTAGTTTTGGCATCTTTTGGTCCTTTGCACTACAAATGATATACGGCCAGGCCATTTTCTTAGAGTCACTAAATTTCCCAAATTTTCTTTTTTTCTCCTCCAATCGCAATTCCTTTGATATTGACTCCTTTCCAGCGTGTTTGTAAGTCCTTTTTTTCTGTTTTGGCCTTCAGTGGGGATCAATTTTGGCAAGCTTTGCCGCATGTGCCTGCCCATGATGGTGTATGGCCTGCCTCCATTTTGATGGCTTTGACTTTGGGATATATTTTTTCTTTTTTTTTTTTTTATTATTTTAAGTATTCATGCCATGTCCCTCACATCTTGCCCCCTAAGTTGTGCCTTCCACCTTGACTTTTTCCCCTGCTTTTGCAACATCTGTGAGCTTAGTTTTGGCATCTTTTGGTCCTTTGCACTGCACCTGATATAAACCCAGGCCATTTTCTTAGAGTAACTAAATTTCCCAAATTTTCTTTTTTTCTCCTCCAATTGCAATTCCTTTGATGTTGACTCCTTTCCAGCGTGTTTGTAGGTCCTTCTTTTCTGTTTTGGCCTTCAGTGGGGATCAATGTTGGCAAGCATTGCTGGATGTGCCTGCCCTTGCTGGCGTATGCCCTGCCTGTATTTTGATGCCTTTGACTTTGGGAAAGATTTTTTTCTTTTTTTTTTTTTTCTTATTGTAAGTATTCAAGCCATGTCCCTCATATCTTGCCCCCTAAGTTGTGTCTTCCTCCTTGACTTTTTCCCCTGCTTTTGCAACATCTGTGAGCTTAGTTTTGGCACCTTTTGGTCCTTTGCAATGCAGCTGATTTCCTCACAGCCTATTTTTTGTAGAGACTAATATTCCCGATTTTCTGCTTTTTTCAATTGCATTTCATTTGAACCTATCTCCTTTCCAGAGTGTTTGTAAGCCTTTCTTTTGGGATCCGCAAGATTACTTTTCCCTTCCCAAAAGGAAATTTCATTTCCTTTCGGGAAGGGAAAAGGAATCTTGCGATTTCAATGGGGACCAATAGAGGAATCTTTGGTGCATGTCCCTGCACTTGATGGCAGGCCATGCCTTTTGATGGCTTTGACTTTGGGAAAGATTTTTTTCTTTTTTTGGCTGTTTTCTGAAGTTTTCATGCCATGTCCCTCATATCTTGCCCCCTAAGTTGTGTCTTCCTCCTTGACTTTTTCCCCTGCTTTTGCAACATCTGTGAGCTTAGTTTTGGCACCTTTTGGTTCTTTGCACTGCACCTGATGTAAACCCAGACCATTTTCTTATAGTCACTAAATTTCCCAATATTTTTTTTTTCTCCTCCTATTGCAATTACTTTGATAGTGTCTCCATTCCAGCGTGTTTGTAAGTCCTTCTTTTCTGTTTTGGCCTTCAGTGGGGATCAATTTTGGCAAGCTTTGCTGCATGTGCCTGCACTTGCTGGCGTATGGCGTGCCTGCATTTTGATGGCTTTGACTTTGGGAAAGATTTTTTTTTTTTTTTTTTTTTTTTTTTTTGTTTTTTTTAAGTATTCATGCCATGTCCTTCATACCTTGCCCCATAAGTTGTGTCTTCCTCCTTGACTTTTTCCCCTGCTTTTGCAACATCTGTGAGCTTAGTTTTGGCATCTTTTGGTCCTTTGCACTGCACCTGCTAAAAACCCTGGACATTTTCTTAGAGTCACTACATTTCCTAAATTTTCTTTTTTTCTCCTCCAATTGCAATTCCTTTGATGTTGTCTCCATTCCAGCGTGTTTGCAAGTCCTTCTTTTCTGTTTTGCCCTTCAGTGGGGATCAATTTTGGCAAGCTTTGCTGCATGTGCCTGCCCTTGGTGGCATATGGCCTGCCTGCATTTTGATGGCTTGACTTTGGGAAAGATTTTTTCTTTTATTTTTTTTTATTATTTTAAATATTCATGCCATGTCCTTCATATCTTGCCCCCTAAGTTGTGTCTTCCTCCTTGACTTTTTCCCCTGCTTTTGCAACATCTGTGAGCTTAGTTTTGGCATCTTTTGGTCCTTTGCACTGCACCTGATATAAACCCAGGCCATTTTCTTAGAGTCACTAAATTTCCCAAATTTTCTTTTTTTCTCCTCCAATTGCAATTCCTTTCATGTTGACTCCATTCCAGCGTGTTTGTAGGTCCTTCTTTTCTGTTTTGGCCTTCAGTGGGGATCAGTTTTGGCAAGCTTTGCTGCATGTGCCTGCCCTTGGTGGCGTATGGCCTGCCTGCATTTTGATGGCTTTGACTTTGGGAAAGATTTTTTATTTTTTTTTTATTATTATTTTAAGTATTCATGCCATGTCCCTCATAGCTTGCCCCCTAAGTTGTGTCTTCCTCCTTGACTTTTTCCCCTGCTTTTGCAACATCTGTGAGCTTAGTTTTGGCACATTTTGGTCCTTTGCACTGCACCTGATATAAACCCCAGGCCACTTTCTAAGAGTCATTAAATTTCCCAAATTTTGATTTTTTCTCCTCCAATTGCAATTCCTTTGATGGTGTTTCCATTCCAGCATGTTTGTAAGTCCTTCTTTTCTCTTTTGGCCTTTAGTGGGGATCAATTTTGGCAAGATTGTCTGCATGTGCCTGCACTTGCTGGCATATGGCCTGCCTGCATTTTGATGGCTTTGACTTTGGGAAAGATTTTTTCTTTTTTTTTTTTTTTATTATTGTAAGTATTCATGCCATGTCCCTCATATCTTGCCCCCTAAGTTGTGTCTTCCTCCTTGACTTTTTCCCCTGCTTTTGCAACATCTGTGAGCTTAGTTTTGGCACCTTTTGGTCCTTTGCAATGCATCTGATTTCCTCACAGCCTATTTTTTGAAGAGTCTAAAATTCCCAATTTTCTGCTTTTTTCAATTGCATTTCACTTCAACCTATCTCCTTTCCAGAGTGTTTGTAAGCCTTTCTTTTGGGATCCGCAAGATTCCTTTTCCCTTCCCGAAAGGAAATTTCATTTCCTTTCGGGAAGGGACAAGGAATATTGCGATTTCAATGGGGACCAATAGAGGAATCTTTGGTGCACGTCCCTGCACTTGATGGCAGGCCATGCCTTTTGGTTGCTTTGAATTTGGGAAAGATTTTTTTTTTTTGTTTGTTCTTTTTTTTTTTTCTTTTAAGTATTCATGCCATGTCCCTCATATCTTGCCCCCTAAGTTGTGTCTTCCTCCTTGACTTTTTCCCCTGCTTTTGCAACATCTGTGAGCTTAATTTTAGCACCTTTTGGTTTTTTGCACTGCACCTGATAAAACCCCAGGCCACTTTCTAAGACTCACTAAATTTCCCAAATTTTCTTTTTTTCTCCTCCAATTGCAATTCCTTTGATGTTGACTCCTATCCAGCGTGTTTGTAGGTCCTTCTTTTCTGTTTTGGCCTTCAGTGGGGATCAATTTTGGCAAGCTTTGCTGCATGTGCCTGCCCTTGCTGGCATATGGCCTGCCTGCATTTTGATGGCTTTGACTTAGGGAAAGATTTTTTTTTTTTTTTTTTTTGTTTAAAGTATTCATGCCATGTCCCTCATATCTTGCTCCCTAAGTTGTGTCTTCCCCCTTGACTTTTTCCCCTGCTTTTGCAACATCTGTGAGCTTAGTTTTGGCATCTTTTGGTCCTTTGCACTGCACCTGATAAAACCCAGGCCATTTTCTTAGAGTCACTAAATTTCCCAAATTTTCTTTTTTTCTCCTCCAATTGCAATTCCTTTGATGTTGACTCCTTTCCAGCGTGTTTGTAGGTCCTTCTTTTCTGTTTTTGCCTTCAGTGGGGATCAATTTTGGCAAGCTTTGCTGCATGTGCCTGCCCTTGGTGGCGTATGGCCTGCCTGCATTTTGATGGCTTTTACTTTGGGATAGATTTTTTCTTTTTTTTTTTTTTTTTGTTTTAAGTATTCATGCCATGTCCCTCATATCTTGCCCCCTAAGTTCTGTCTTCCTCCTTGACTTTTTCCCCTGCTTTTGCAACATCTGTGAGCTAAGTTTTGGCACCTTTTGGTCCTTTGCACTGCACCTGATAAAACCCCAGGCCATTTTCTTAGGGTCACTAAATTTCCCAAATTTTCTGTTTTTCTCCTCCAATTGCAATTCCTTTGATGTTGACTCCTTTCCAGCATGTTTGTAGGTCCTTCTTTTCTGTTTTGGCCTTCAGTGGGGATCAATTTTGGCAAGCTTTGCTGCATGTGCCTGCCCTTGCTGGCGTATGGCCTGCCTGCATTTTGATGGCTTTGACTTTGGGAAAGATTTTTTCTTTTTCTTTTATTTTTTGTTTTAAGTATTCATGCCATGTCCCTCATATCTTGCTCCCTAAGTTGTGTCTTCCTCCTTGACTTTTTCCCCTGCTTTTGCAACATCTGTGAGCTTAGTTTTGGCATCTTTTGGTCCTTTGCATTGCCCCTGATATAAACCCAGGCCATTTTCTTAGAGTCACTAAATTTCCCAAATTTTCTTTTTTTCTCCTCCAATTGCAATTCCTTTGATGTTGACTCCTTTCCAGCGTGTTTGTAGGTCCTTCTTTTCTGTTTTGGCCTTCAGTGGGGATCAATTTTGGCAAGCTTTGCTGCATGTGCCTGCCCTTGCTGGCGTATGGCCTGCCTGCATTTTGATGGCTTTGACTTTGGGAAAGATTTTTTCTTTTTTTTTTCTTTTTTGTTTTAAGTATTCATGCCATGTCCCTCATATCTTGCCCCCTAAGTTGTGTCTGCCTCCTTGACTTTTTCCCCTGCTTTTGCAACATTTGTGAGCTTCATTTTGGCACCTTTTGGTCCTTTGCAATGCAGCTGATTTCCTCACAGCCTATTTTTTGTAGAGACTAAAATTCCCGATTTTCTGCTTTTTTCAATTGCATTTCATTTGAACCTATCTCCTTTCCAGAGTGTTTGTAAGCCTTTCTTTTGGGATCCGCAAGATTCCTTTTCCCTTCCCGAAAGGAAATTTCATTTCCTTTCGGGAAGGGAAAAGGAATCTTGCGATTTCAATGGGGACCAATAGAGGAATCTTTGGTGCATGTCCCTGCACTTGATGGCAGGCCATGCCTTTTGATGGCTTTGACTTTGGGAAAGATTTTTATCTTTTTTCGGTTGTTTTCTGAAGTGTTCATGCCATGTCCCTCATATCTTGCCCCCTAAGTTGTGTCTTCCTCCTTGACTTTTTCCCCTGCTTTTGCAACATCGGTGAGCTTAGTTTTTGCATCTTTTGGTCCTTTGCACTGCACCTGATATAAACCCAGGCCATTTTCTTAGAGTCACTAAATTTCCCAAATTTTCTTTTTTTCTCATAGAAATTGAATTCCTTTCATGTTGTCTCCATTCCAGCGTGTTTGTAAGTCCTTCTTTTCTGGTTTGGCCTTCAGTGGGGATCAATTTTGGCAAGCTTTGCTGCATGTGCCTGCCCTTGCTGGCGTATGGCCTGCCTGCATTTTGATGGCTTTGACTTTGGGAAAGATTTTTTCTTTTTTTTTTTTTTTATTATTGTAAGTATTCATGCCATGTCCCTCATATCTTGCCCCCTAAGTTGTGTCTTCCTCCTTGACTTTTTCCCCTGCTTTTGCAACATCTGTGAGCTTAGTTTTGGCACCTTTTGGTCCTTTGCAATGCATCTGATTTCCTCACAGCCTATTTTTTGAAGAGACTAAAATTCCCAATTTTCTGCTTTTTTCAATTGCATTTCACTTCAACCTATCTCCTTTCCAGAGTGTTTGTAAGCCTTTCTTTTGGGATCCGCAAGATTCCTTTTCCCTTCCCGAAAGGAAATTTCATTTCCTTTCGGGAAGGGACAAGGAATATTGCGATTTCAATGGGGACCAATAGAGGAATCTTTGGTGCACGTCCCTGCACTTGATGGCAGGCCATGCCTTTTGGTTGCTTTGAATTTGGGAAAGATTTTTTTTTTTTGTTTGTTCTTTTTTTTTTTTCTTTTAAGTATTCATGCCATGTCCCTCATATCTTGCCCCCTAAGTTGTGTCTTCCTCCTTGACTTTTTCCCCTGCTTTTGCAACATCTGTGAGCTTAATTTTAGCACCTTTTGGTTTTTTGCACTGCACCTGATAAAACCCCAGGCCACTTTCTAAGACTCACTAAATTTCCCAAATTTTCTTTTTTTCTCCTCCAATTGCAATTCCTTTGATGTTGACTCCTATCCAGCGTGTTTGTAGGTCCTTCTTTTCTGTTTTGGCCTTCAGTGGGGATCAATTTTGGCAAGCTTTGCTGCATGTGCCTGCCCTTGCTGGCATATGGCCTGCCTGCATTTTGATGGCTTTGACTTAGGGAAAGATTTTTTTTTTTTTTTTTTTTGTTTAAAGTATTCATGCCATGTCCCTCATATCTTGCTCCCTAAGTTGTGTCTTCCCCCTTGACTTTTTCCCCTGCTTTTGCAACATCTGTGAGCTTAGTTTTGGCATCTTTTGGTCCTTTGCACTGCACCTGATAAAACCCAGGCCATTTTCTTAGAGTCACTAAATTTCCCAAATTTTCTTTTTTTCTCCTCCAATTGCAATTCCTTTGATGTTGACTCCTTTCCAGCGTGTTTGTAGGTCCTTCTTTTCTGTTTTTGCCTTCAGTGGGGATCAATTTTGGCAAGCTTTGCTGCATGTGCCTGCCCTTGGTGGCGTATGGCCTGCCTGCATTTTGATGGCTTTGACTTTGGGATAGATTTTTTCTTTTTTTTTTTTTTTTTTTGTTTTAAGTATTCATGCCATGTCCCTCATATCTTGCCCCCTAAGTTGTGTCTTCCTCCTTGACTTTTTCCCCTGCTTTTGCAACATCTGTGAGCTAAGTTTTGGCACCTTTTGGTCCTTTGCACTGCACCTGATAAAACCCCAGGCCATTTTCTTAGGGTCACTAAATTTCCCAAATTTTCTTTTTTTCTCCTCCAATTGCAATTCCTTTGATGTTGACTCCTTTCCAGCGTGTTTGTAGGTCCTTCTTTTCTGTTTTGGCCTTCAGTGGGGATCAATTTTGGCAAGCTTTGCTGCATGTGCCTGCCCTTGCTGGCGTATGGCCTGCCTGCATTTTGATGGCTTTGACTTTGGGAAAGATTTTTTCTTTTTCTTTTATTTTTTGTTTTAAGTATTCATGCCATGTCCCTCATATCTTGCTCCCTAAGTTGTGTCTTCCTCCTTGACTTTTTCCTCTGCTTTTGCAACATCTGTGAGCTTAGTTTTGGCATCTTTTGGTCCTTTGAACTGCCCCTGATATAAACCCAGGCCATTTTCTTAGAGTCACTAAATTTCCCAAATTTTCTTTTTTTCTCCTCCAATTGCAATTCCTTTGATGTTGACTCCTTTCCAGCGTGTTTGTAGGTCCTTCTTTTCTGTTTTGGCCTTCAGTGGGGATCAATTTTGGCAAGCTTTGCTGCATGTGCCTGCCCTTGCTGGCGTATGGCCTGCCTGCATTTTGATGGCTTTGACTTTGGGAAAGATTTTTTCTTTTTTTTTTCTTTTTTGTTTTAAGTATTCATGTCAAGTCCCTCATATCTTGCTCCCTAAGTTGTGTCTTCCTCCTTGACTTTTTCCCCTGCTTTTGCAACATCTGTGAGCTTAGTTTTCGCATCTTTTGGTCCTTTGCACTGCACCTGATATAAACCCAGGCCATTTTCTTAGAGTCACTAAATTTCCCAAATTTTCTTTTTTTCTCCTCCAATTGCAATTCCTTTGATGTTGACTCCTTTCCAGCGTTTTTGTAGGTCCTTCTTTTCTGTTTTGGCCTTCAGTGGGGATCAATTTTGGCAAGCTTTGCTGCATGTGCCTCCCCATGGTTGCAAATGGCCTGCCTGCATTTTGATGGCTTTGACTTTGGGAAAGATTTTTTCTTTTTTTTTTTTTTTATTATTTTAAGTATTCATGCCATGTCCCTCATATCTTGCCCCCTAAGTTGTGTCTTCCTCCTTGACTTTTTCCCCAGCTTTTGCAACATCTGTGAGCTTAGTTTTGGCACCTTTTGGTCCTTTGCAATGCATCTGATTTCCTCACAGCCTATTTTTTGAAGAGACTAAAATTCCCTATTTTCTGCTTTTTTCAATTGCATTTCACTTCAACCTATCTCCTTTCCAGAGTGTTTGTAAGCCTTTCTTTTGGGATCCGCAAGATTCCTTTTCCCTTCCCGAAAGGAAATTTCATTTCCTTTCGGGAAGGGACAAGGAATATTGCGATTTCAATGGGGACCAATAGAGGAATCTTTGGTGCACGTCCCTGCACTTGATGGCAGGCCATGCCTTTTGGTTGCTTTGAATTTGGGAAAGATTTTTTTTTTTTGTTTGTTCTTTTTTTTTTTTCTTTTAAGTATTCATGCCATGTCCCTCATATCTTGCCCCCTAAGTTGTGTCTTCCTCCTTGACTTTTTCCCCTGCTTTTGCAACATCTGTGAGCTTAATTTTAGCACCTTTTGGTTTTTTGCACTGCACCTGATAAAACCCCAGGCCACTTTCTAAGACTCACTAAATTTCCCAAATTTTCTTTTTTTCTCCTCCAATTGCAATTCCTTTGATGTTGACTCCTTTCCAGCGTGTTTGTAGGTCCTTCTTTTCTGTTTTGGCCTTCAGTGGGGATCAATTTTGGCAAGCTTTGCTGCATGTGCCTGCCCTTGCTGGCATATGGCCTGCCTGCATTTTGATGGCTTTGACTTAGGGAAAGATTTTTTTTTTTTTTTTTTTTGTTTAAAGTATTCATGCCATGTCCCTCATATCTTGCTCCCTAAGTTGTGTCTTCCCCCTTGACTTTTTCCCCTGCTTTTGCAACATCTGTGAGCTTAGTTTTGGCATCTTTTGGTCCTTTGCACTGCACCTGATAAAACCCAGGCCATTTTCTTAGAGTCACTAAATTTCCCAAATTTTCTTTTTTTCTCCTCCAATTGCAATTCCTTTGATGTTGACTCCTTTCCAGCGTGTTTGTAGGTCCTTCTTTTCTGTTTTGGCCTTCAGTGGGGATCAATTTTGGCAAGCTTTGCTGCATGTGCCTGCCCTTGGTGGCGTATGGCCTGCCTGCATTTTGATGGCTTTGACTTTGGGATAGATTTTTTCTTTTTTTTTTTTTTTTTGTTTTAAGTATTCATGCCATGTCCCTCATATCTTGCCCCCTAAGTTGTGTCTTCCTCCTTGACTTTTTCCCCTGCTTTTGCAACATCTGTGAGCTAAGTTTTGGCACCTTTTGGTCCTTTGCACTGCACCTGATAAAACCCCAGGCCATTTTCTTAGGGTCACTAAATTTCCCAAATTTTCTTTTTTTCTCCTCCAATTGCAATTCCTTTGATGTTGACTCCTTTCCAGCATGTTTGTAGGTCCTTCTTTTCTGTTTTGGCCTTCAGTGGGGATCAATTTTGGCAAGCTTTGCTGCATGTGCCTGCCCTTGCTGGCGTATGGCCTGCCTGCATTTTGATGGCTTTGACTTTGGGAAAGATTTTTTCTTTTTCTTTTATTTTTTGTTTTAAGTATTCATGCCATGTCCCTCATATCTTGCTCCCTAAGTTGTGTCTTCCTCCTTGACTTTTTCCCCTGCTTTTGCAACATCTGTGAGCTTAGTTTTCGCATCTTTTGGTCCTTTGCACTGCACCTGATATAAACCCAGGCCATTTTCTTAGAGTCACTAAATTTCCCAAATTTTCTTTTTTTCTCCTCCAATTGCAATTCCTTTGATGTTGACTCCTTTCCAGCGTGTTTGTAGGTCCTTCTTTTCTGTTTTGGCCTTCAGTGGGGATCAATTTTGGCAAGCTTTGCTGCATGTGCCTGCCCTTGCTGGCGTATGGCCTGCCTGCATTTTGATGGCTTTGACTTTGGGAAAGATTTTTTCTTTTTTTTTTCTTTTTTGTTTTAAGTATTCATGTCAAGTCCCTCATATCTTGCTCCCTAAGTTGTGTCTTCCTCCTTGACTTTTTCCCCTGCTTTTGCAACATCTGTGAGCTTAGTTTTCGCATCTTTTGGTCCTTTGCACTGCACCTGATATAAACCCAGGCCATTTTCTTAGAGTCACTAAATTTCCCAAATTTTCTTTTTTTCTCCTCCAATTGCAATTCCTTTGATGTTGACTCCTTTCCAGCGTTTTTGTAGGTCCTTCTTTTCTGTTTTGGCCTTCAGTGGGGATCAATTTTGGCAAGCTTTGCTGCATGTGCCTGCCCTTGGTTGCAAATGGCCTGCCTGCATTTTGATGGCTTTGACTTTGGGAAAGATTTTTTCTTTTTTTTTTTTTATTATTTTAAGTATTCATGCCATGTCCTTCATATCTTGCCCCCTAAGTTTGTCTTCCTCCTTGACTTTTTCCCCTCCTTTTGCAACATCTGTGAGCTTAGTTTTGCCACCTTTTGGCCCTTTGCAATGCAGCTGATTTCCTCACAGCCTATTTTTTGAAGAGACAAAAATTCCCAATTTTCTTCTTTTTTCAATTGCATTTCATTTGAACCTATCTCCTTTCCAGAGTGTTTGTAAGCCTTTCTTTTGGGAATCGCAAGATTCCTTTTACCTTCCCGAAAGGAAATTTCATTTCCTTTCGGGAAGGGAAAAGCAATCTTGCGATTTCAATGGGGACCAATAGAGGAATCTTTGGTGCATGTCCCTGCACTTGATGGCAGGCCATGCCTTTTGATGGCTTTGACTTTGGGAAAGATTATTTTCTTTTTTTGGTTGTTTTCTGAAGTGTTCATGCCATGTCCCTCATATCTTGCTCCCTAAGTTGTGTCTTCCCCCTTGACTTTTTCCCCTGCTTTTGCAACATCTGTGAGCTTAGTTTTGGCATCTTTTGATCCTTTGCACTGCACCTGATAAAACCCAGGCCATTTTCTTAGAGTCACTAAATTTCCCAAATTTTCTTTTTTTCTCCTCCAATTGCAATTCCTTTGATGTTGACTCCTTTCCAGCGTGTTTGTAGGTCCTTCTTTTCTGTTTTTGCCTTCAGTGGGGATCAATTTTGGCAAGCTTTGCTGCATGTGCCTGCCCTTGCTGGCGTATGGCCTGCCTGCATTTTGATGGCTTTGACTTTGGGAAAGATTTTTTCTTTTTTTTTTTTTATTTTTTTAAGTATTCATGCCATGTCCCTCATATCTTGCCCCCTAAGTTGTGTCTGCCTCCTTGACTTTTTCCCCTGCTTTTGCAACATCTGTGAGCTAAGTTTTGGCACCTTTTGGTCCTTTGCACTGCACCTGATAAAACCCCAGGCCATTTTCTTAGGGTCACTAAATTTCCCAAATTTTCTGTTTTTCTCCTCCAATTGCAATTCCTTTGATGTTGACTCCTTTCCAGCATGTTTGTAGGTCCTTCTTTTCTGTTTTGGCCTTCAGTGGGGATCAATTTTGGCAAGCTTTGCTGCATGTGCCTGCCCTTGCTGGCGTATGGCCTGCCTGCATTTTGATGGCTTTGACTTTGGGAAAGATTTTTTCTTTTTCTTTTATTTTTTGTTTTAAGTATTCATGCCATGTCCCTCATATCTTGCTCCCTAAGTTGTGTCTTCCTCCTTGACTTTTTCCCCTGCTTTTGCAACATCTGTGAGCTTAGTTTTGGCATCTTTTGGTCCTTTGCATTGCCCCTGATATAAACCCAGGCCATTTTCTTAGAGTCACTAAATTTCCCAAATTTTCTTTTTTTCTCCTCCAATTGCAATTCCTTTGATGTTGACTCCTTTCCAGCGTGTTTGTAGGTCCTTCTTTTCTGTTTTGGCCTTCAGTGGGGATCAATTTTGGCAAGCTTTGCTGCATGTGCCTGCCCTTGCTGGCGTATGGCCTGCCTGCATTTTGATGGCTTTGACTTTGGGAAAGATTTTTTCTTTTTTTTTTCTTTTTTGTTTTAAGTATTCATGCCATGTCCCTCATATCTTGCCCCCTAAGTTGTGTCTGCCTCCTTGACTTTTTCCCCTGCTTTTGCAACATTTGTGAGCTTCATTTTGGCACCTTTTGGTCCTTTGCAATGCAGCTGATTTCCTCACAGCCTATTTTTTGTAGAGACTAAAATTCCCGATTTTCTGCTTTTTTCAATTGCATTTCATTTGAACCTATCTCCTTTCCAGAGTGTTTGTAAGCCTTTCTTTTGGGATCCGCAAGATTCCTTTTCCCTTCCCGAAAGGAAATTTCATTTCCTTTCGGGAAGGGAAAAGGAATCTTGCGATTTCAATGGGGACCAATAGAGGAATCTTTGGTGCATGTCCCTGCACTTGATGGCAGGCCATGCCTTTTGATGGCTTTGACTTTGGGAAAGATTTTTATCTTTTTTCGGTTGTTTTCTGAAGTGTTCATGCCATGTCCCTCATATCTTGCCCCCTAAGTTGTGTCTTCCTCCTTGACTTTTTCCCCTGCTTTTGCAACATCGGTGAGCTTAGTTTTTGCATCTTTTGGTCCTTTGCACTGCACCTGATATAAACCCAGGCCATTTTCTTAGAGTCACTAAATTTCCCAAATTTTCTTTTTTTCTCATAGAAATTGAATTCCTTTCATGTTGTCTCCATTCCAGCGTGTTTGTAAGTCCTTCTTTTCTGGTTTGGCCTTCAGTGGGGATCAATTTTGGCAAGCTTTGCTGCATGTGCCTGCCCTTGCTGGCGTATGGCCTGCCTGCATTTTGATGGCTTTGACTTTGGGAAAGATTTTTTCTTTTTTTTTTTTTTTATTATTGTAAGTATTCATGCCATGTCCCTCATATCTTGCCCCCTAAGTTGTGTCTTCCTCCTTGACTTTTTCCCCTGCTTTTGCAACATCTGTGAGCTTAGTTTTGGCACCTTTTGGTCCTTTGCAATGCATCTGATTTCCTCACAGCCTATTTTTTGAAGAGACTAAAATTCCCAATTTTCTGCTTTTTTCAATTGCATTTCACTTCAACCTATCTCCTTTCCAGAGTGTTTGTAAGCCTTTCTTTTGGGATCCGCAAGATTCCTTTTCCCTTCCCGAAAGGAAATTTCATTTCCTTTCGGGAAGGGACAAGGAATATTGCGATTTCAATGGGGACCAATAGAGGAATCTTTGGTGCACGTCCCTGCACTTGATGGCAGGCCATGCCTTTTGGTTGCTTTGAATTTGGGAAAGATTTTTTTTTTTTGTTTGTTCTTTTTTTTTTTTCTTTTAAGTATTCATGCCATGTCCCTCATATCTTGCCCCCTAAGTTGTGTCTTCCTCCTTGACTTTTTCCCCTGCTTTTGCAACATCTGTGAGCTTAATTTTAGCACCTTTTGGTTTTTTGCACTGCACCTGATAAAACCCCAGGCCACTTTCTAAGACTCACTAAATTTCCCAAATTTTCTTTTTTTCTCCTCCAATTGCAATTCCTTTGATGTTGACTCCTATCCAGCGTGTTTGTAGGTCCTTCTTTTCTGTTTTGGCCTTCAGTGGGGATCAATTTTGGCAAGCTTTGCTGCATGTGCCTGCCCTTGCTGGCATATGGCCTGCCTGCATTTTGATGGCTTTGACTTAGGGAAAGATTTTTTTTTTTTTTTTTTTTGTTTAAAGTATTCATGCCATGTCCCTCATATCTTGCTCCCTAAGTTGTGTCTTCCCCCTTGACTTTTTCCCCTGCTTTTGCAACATCTGTGAGCTTAGTTTTGGCATCTTTTGGTCCTTTGCACTGCACCTGATAAAACCCAGGCCATTTTCTTAGAGTCACTAAATTTCCCAAATTTTCTTTTTTTCTCCTCCAATTGCAATTCCTTTGATGTTGACTCCTTTCCAGCGTGTTTGTAGGTCCTTCTTTTCTGTTTTTGCCTTCAGTGGGGATCAATTTTGGCAAGCTTTGCTGCATGTGCCTGCCCTTGGTGGCGTATGGCCTGCCTGCATTTTGATGGCTTTGACTTTGGGATAGATTTTTTCTTTTTTTTTTTTTTTTTTTGTTTTAAGTATTCATGCCATGTCCCTCATATCTTGCCCCCTAAGTTGTGTCTTCCTCCTTGACTTTTTCCCCTGCTTTTGCAACATCTGTGAGCTAAGTTTTGGCACCTTTTGGTCCTTTGCACTGCACCTGATAAAACCCCAGGCCATTTTCTTAGGGTCACTAAATTTCCCAAATTTTCTTTTTTTCTCCTCCAATTGCAATTCCTTTGATGTTGACTCCTTTCCAGCGTGTTTGTAGGTCCTTCTTTTCTGTTTTGGCCTTCAGTGGGGATCAATTTTGGCAAGCTTTGCTGCATGTGCCTGCCCTTGCTGGCGTATGGCCTGCCTGCATTTTGATGGCTTTGACTTTGGGAAAGATTTTTTCTTTTTCTTTTATTTTTTGTTTTAAGTATTCATGCCATGTCCCTCATATCTTGCTCCCTAAGTTGTGTCTTCCTCCTTGACTTTTTCCTCTGCTTTTGCAACATCTGTGAGCTTAGTTTTGGCATCTTTTGGTCCTTTGAACTGCCCCTGATATAAACCCAGGCCATTTTCTTAGAGTCACTAAATTTCCCAAATTTTCTTTTTTTCTCCTCCAATTGCAATTCCTTTGATGTTGACTCCTTTCCAGCGTGTTTGTAGGTCCTTCTTTTCTGTTTTGGCCTTCAGTGGGGATCAATTTTGGCAAGCTTTGCTGCATGTGCCTGCCCTTGCTGGCGTATGGCCTGCCTGCATTTTGATGGCTTTGACTTTGGGAAAGATTTTTTCTTTTTTTTTTCTTTTTTGTTTTAAGTATTCATGTCAAGTCCCTCATATCTTGCTCCCTAAGTTGTGTCTTCCTCCTTGACTTTTTCCCCTGCTTTTGCAACATCTGTGAGCTTAGTTTTCGCATCTTTTG
The DNA here is from genome assembly GCA_021963965.1 of Artemisiospiza belli. Lineage (NCBI taxonomy): Eukaryota > Metazoa > Chordata > Aves > Passeriformes > Passerellidae > Artemisiospiza > Artemisiospiza belli. The sequence goes on along the minus strand of JAKDEW010000244.1, from coordinate 432,260 downwards.
GTCCTTTGCACTGCACCTGATATAAACCCAGGCCATTTTCTTAGAGTCACTAAATTTCCCAAATTTTCTTTTTTTCTCCTCCAATTGCAATTCCTTTGATGTTGACTCCTTTCCAGCGTTTTTGTAGGTCCTTCTTTTCTGTTTTGGCCTTCAGTGGGGATCAATTTTGGCAAGCTTTGCTGCATGTGCCTCCCCATGGTTGCAAATGGCCTGCCTGCATTTTGATGGCTTTGACTTTGGGAAAGATTTTTTCTTTTTTTTTTTTTTTATTATTTTAAGTATTCATGCCATGTCCCTCATATCTTGCCCCCTAAGTTGTGTCTTCCTCCTTGACTTTTTCCCCAGCTTTTGCAACATCTGTGAGCTTAGTTTTGGCACCTTTTGGTCCTTTGCAATGCATCTGATTTCCTCACAGCCTATTTTTTGAAGAGACTAAAATTCCCTATTTTCTGCTTTTTTCAATTGCATTTCACTTCAACCTATCTCCTTTCCAGAGTGTTTGTAAGCCTTTCTTTTGGGATCCGCAAGATTCCTTTTCCCTTCCCGAAAGGAAATTTCATTTCCTTTCGGGAAGGGACAAGGAATATTGCGATTTCAATGGGGACCAATAGAGGAATCTTTGGTGCACGTCCCTGCACTTGATGGCAGGCCATGCCTTTTGGTTGCTTTGAATTTGGGAAAGATTTTTTTTTTTTGTTTGTTCTTTTTTTTTTTTCTTTTAAGTATTCATGCCATGTCCCTCATATCTTGCCCCCTAAGTTGTGTCTTCCTCCTTGACTTTTTCCCCTGCTTTTGCAACATCTGTGAGCTTAATTTTAGCACCTTTTGGTTTTTTGCACTGCACCTGATAAAACCCCAGGCCACTTTCTAAGACTCACTAAATTTCCCAAATTTTCTTTTTTTCTCCTCCAATTGCAATTCCTTTGATGTTGACTCCTTTCCAGCGTGTTTGTAGGTCCTTCTTTTCTGTTTTGGCCTTCAGTGGGGATCAATTTTGGCAAGCTTTGCTGCATGTGCCTGCCCTTGCTGGCATATGGCCTGCCTGCATTTTGATGGCTTTGACTTAGGGAAAGATTTTTTTTTTTTTTTTTTTTGTTTAAAGTATTCATGCCATGTCCCTCATATCTTGCTCCCTAAGTTGTGTCTTCCCCCTTGACTTTTTCCCCTGCTTTTGCAACATCTGTGAGCTTAGTTTTGGCATCTTTTGGTCCTTTGCACTGCACCTGATAAAACCCAGGCCATTTTCTTAGAGTCACTAAATTTCCCAAATTTTCTTTTTTTCTCCTCCAATTGCAATTCCTTTGATGTTGACTCCTTTCCAGCGTGTTTGTAGGTCCTTCTTTTCTGTTTTGGCCTTCAGTGGGGATCAATTTTGGCAAGCTTTGCTGCATGTGCCTGCCCTTGGTGGCGTATGGCCTGCCTGCATTTTGATGGCTTTGACTTTGGGATAGATTTTTTCTTTTTTTTTTTTTTTTTGTTTTAAGTATTCATGCCATGTCCCTCATATCTTGCCCCCTAAGTTGTGTCTTCCTCCTTGACTTTTTCCCCTGCTTTTGCAACATCTGTGAGCTAAGTTTTGGCACCTTTTGGTCCTTTGCACTGCACCTGATAAAACCCCAGGCCATTTTCTTAGGGTCACTAAATTTCCCAAATTTTCTTTTTTTCTCCTCCAATTGCAATTCCTTTGATGTTGACTCCTTTCCAGCATGTTTGTAGGTCCTTCTTTTCTGTTTTGGCCTTCAGTGGGGATCAATTTTGGCAAGCTTTGCTGCATGTGCCTGCCCTTGCTGGCGTATGGCCTGCCTGCATTTTGATGGCTTTGACTTTGGGAAAGATTTTTTCTTTTTCTTTTATTTTTTGTTTTAAGTATTCATGCCATGTCCCTCATATCTTGCTCCCTAAGTTGTGTCTTCCTCCTTGACTTTTTCCCCTGCTTTTGCAACATCTGTGAGCTTAGTTTTCGCATCTTTTGGTCCTTTGCACTGCACCTGATATAAACCCAGGCCATTTTCTTAGAGTCACTAAATTTCCCAAATTTTCTTTTTTTCTCCTCCAATTGCAATTCCTTTGATGTTGACTCCTTTCCAGCGTGTTTGTAGGTCCTTCTTTTCTGTTTTGGCCTTCAGTGGGGATCAATTTTGGCAAGCTTTGCTGCATGTGCCTGCCCTTGCTGGCGTATGGCCTGCCTGCATTTTGATGGCTTTGACTTTGGGAAAGATTTTTTCTTTTTTTTTTCTTTTTTGTTTTAAGTATTCATGTCAAGTCCCTCATATCTTGCTCCCTAAGTTGTGTCTTCCTCCTTGACTTTTTCCCCTGCTTTTGCAACATCTGTGAGCTTAGTTTTCGCATCTTTTGGTCCTTTGCACTGCACCTGATATAAACCCAGGCCATTTTCTTAGAGTCACTAAATTTCCCAAATTTTCTTTTTTTCTCCTCCAATTGCAATTCCTTTGATGTTGACTCCTTTCCAGCGTTTTTGTAGGTCCTTCTTTTCTGTTTTGGCCTTCAGTGGGGATCAATTTTGGCAAGCTTTGCTGCATGTGCCTGCCCTTGGTTGCAAATGGCCTGCCTGCATTTTGATGGCTTTGACTTTGGGAAAGATTTTTTCTTTTTTTTTTTTTATTATTTTAAGTATTCATGCCATGTCCTTCATATCTTGCCCCCTAAGTTTGTCTTCCTCCTTGACTTTTTCCCCTCCTTTTGCAACATCTGTGAGCTTAGTTTTGCCACCTTTTGGCCCTTTGCAATGCAGCTGATTTCCTCACAGCCTATTTTTTGAAGAGACAAAAATTCCCAATTTTCTTCTTTTTTCAATTGCATTTCATTTGAACCTATCTCCTTTCCAGAGTGTTTGTAAGCCTTTCTTTTGGGAATCGCAAGATTCCTTTTACCTTCCCGAAAGGAAATTTCATTTCCTTTCGGGAAGGGAAAAGCAATCTTGCGATTTCAATGGGGACCAATAGAGGAATCTTTGGTGCATGTCCCTGCACTTGATGGCAGGCCATGCCTTTTGATGGCTTTGACTTTGGGAAAGATTATTTTCTTTTTTTGGTTGTTTTCTGAAGTGTTCATGCCATGTCCCTCATATCTTGCCCCCTAAGTTCTGTCGTCCTCCTTGACTTTTTCCCCTGCTTTTGCAACATCTGTGAGCTTAGTTTTGGCATCTTTTGATCCTTTGCACTGCACCTGATATAAACCCAGGCCATTTTCTTAGAGTCACTAAATTTCCCAAATTTTCTTTTTTTCTCCTCGAATTTCAATTCCTTTGATGTTGACTCCTTTCCCGCGTGTTTGTAGGTCCTTCTTTTCTGTTTTGGCCTTCAGTGGGGATCAATTTTGGCAAGCTTTGCTGCATGTGCCTGCCCTTGCTGGCGTATGGCCTGCCTGCATTTTGATGGCTTTGACTTTGGGAAAGATTTTTTCTTTTTTTTTTTTTATTTTTTTAAGTATTCATGCCATGTCCCTCATATCTTGCCCCCTAAGTTGTGTCTGCCTCCTTGACTTTTTCCCCTGCTTTTGCAACATTTGTGAGCTTCATTTTGGCACCTTTTGGTCCTTTGCAATGCAGCTGATTTCCTCACAGCCTATTTTTTGTAGAGACTAAAATTCCCGATTTTCTGCTTTTTTCAATTGCATTTCATTTGAACCTATCTCCTTTCCAGAGTGTTTGTAAGCCTTTCTTTTGGGATCCGCAAGATTCCTTTTCCCTTCCCGAAAGGAAATTTCATTTCCTTTCGGGAAGGGAAAAGGAATCTTGCGATTTCAATGGGGACCAATAGAGGAATCTTTGGTGCATGTCCCTGCACTTGATGGCAGGCCATGCCTTTTGATGGCTTTGACTTTGGGAAAGATTTTTATCTTTTTTCGGTTGTTTTCTGAAGTGTTCATGCCATGTCCCTCATATCTTGCCCCCTAAGTTGTGTCTTCCTCCTTGACTTTTTCCCCTGCTTTTGCAACATCGGTGAGCTTAGTTTTTGCATCTTTTGGTCCTTTGCACTGCACCTGATATAAACCCAGGCCATTTTCTTAGAGTCACTAAATTTCCCAAATTTTCTTTTTTTCTCATAGAAATTGAATTCCTTTCATGTTGTCTCCATTCCAGCGTGTTTGTAAGTCCTTCTTTTCTGGTTTGGCCTTCAGTGGGGATCAATTTTGGCAAGCTTTGCTGCATGTGCCTGCCCTTGGTGGCGTATGGCCTGCCTGCATTTTGATGGCTTTGACTTTGGGAAAGATTTTTTCTTTTTTTTTTTTTTTATTATTGTAAGTATTCATGCCATGTCCCTCATATCTTGCCCCCTAAGTTGTGTCTTCCTCCTTGACTTTTTCCCCTGCTTTTGCAACATCTGTGAGCTTAGTTTTGGCACCTTTTGGTCCTTTGCAATGCATCTGATTTCCTCACAGCCTATTTTTTGAAGAGACTAAAATTCCCAATTTTCTGCTTTTTTCAATTGCATTTCACTTCAACCTATCTCCTTTCCAGAGTGTTTGTAAGCCTTTCTTTTGGGATCCGCAAGATTCCTTTTCCCTTCCCGAAAGGAAATTTCATTTCCTTTCGGGAAGGGACAAGGAATATTGCGATTTCAATGGGGACCAATAGAGGAATCTTTGGTGCACGTCCCTGCACTTGATGGCAGGCCATGCCTTTTGGTTGCTTTGAATTTGGGAAAGATTTTTTTTTTTTGTTTGTTCTTTTTTTTTTTTTCTTTTAAGTATTCATGCCATGTCCCTCATATCTTGCCCCCTATGTTGTGTCTTCCTCCTTGACTTTTTCCCCTGCTTTTGCAACATCTGTGAGCTTAATTTTAGCACCTTTTGGTTTTTTGCACTGCACCTGATAAAACCCCAGGCCACTTTCTAAGACTCACTAAATTTCCCAAATTTTCTTTTTTTCTCCTCCAATTGCAATTCCTTTGATGTTGACTCCTATCCAGCGTGTTTGTAGGTCCTTCTTTTCTGTTTTGGCCTTCAGTGGGGATCAATTTTGGCAAGCTTTGCTGCATGTGCCTGCCCTTGCTGGCATATGGCCTGCCTGCATTTTGATGGCTTTGACTTAGGGAAAGATTTTTTTTTTTTTTTTTTTTGTTTTAAGTATTCATGCCATGTCCCTCATATCTTGCTCCCTAAGTTGTGTCTTCCCCCTTGACTTTTTCCCCTGCTTTTGCAACATCTGTGAGCTTAGTTTTGGCATCTTTTGGTCCTTTGCACTGCACCTGATAAAACCCAGGCCATTTTCTTAGAGTCACTAAATTTCCCAAATTTTCTTTTTTTCTCCTCCAATTGCAATTCCTTTGATGTTGACTCCTTTCCAGCGTGTTTGTAGGTCCTTCTTTTCTGTTTTTGCCTTCAGTGGGGATCAATTTTGGCAAGCTTTGCTGCATGTGCCTGCCCTTGGTGGCGTATGGCCTGCCTGCATTTTGATGGCTTTGACTTTGGGATAGATTTTTTCTTTTTTTTTTTTTTTTTTGTTTTAAGTATTCATGCCATGTCCCTCATATCTTGCCCCCTAAGTTGTGTCTTCCTCCTTGACTTTTTCCCCTGCTTTTGCAACATCTGTGAGCTAAGTTTTGGCACCTTTTGGTCCTTTGCACTGCACCTGATAAAACCCCAGGCCATTTTCTTAGGGTCACTAAATTTCCCAAATTTTCTTTTTTTCTCCTCCAATTGCAATTCCTTTGATGTTGACTCCTTTCCAGCGTGTTTGTAGGTCCTTCTTTTCTGTTTTGGCCTTCAGTGGGGATCAATTTTGGCAAGCTTTGCTGCATGTGCCTGCCCTTGCTGGCGTATGGCCTGCCTGCATTTTGATGGCTTTGACTTTGGGAAAGATTTTTTCTTTTTCTTTTATTTTTTGTTTTAAGTATTCATGCCATGTCCCTCATATTTTGCTCCCTAAGTTGTGTCTTCCTCCTTGACTTTTTCCCCTGCTTTTGCAACATCTGTGAGCTTAGTTTTGGCATCTTTTGGTCCTTTGAACTGCCCCTGATATAAACCCAGGCCATTTTCTTAGAGTCACTAAATTTCCCAAATTTTCTTTTTTTCTCCTCCAATTGCAATTCCTTTGATGTTGACTCCTTTCCAGCGTGTTTGTAGGTCCTTCTTTTCTGTTTTGGCCTTCAGTGGGGATCAATTTTGGCAAGCTTTGCTGCATGTGCCTGCCCTTGCTGGCGTATGGCCTGCCTGCATTTTGATGGCTTTGACTTTGGGAAAGATTTTTTCTTTTTTTTTTCTTTTTTGTTTTAAGTATTCATGTCAAGTCCCTCATATCTTGCTCCCTAAGTTGTGTCTTCCTCCTTGACTTTTTCCCCTGCTTTTGCAACATCTGTGAGCTTAGTTTTCGCATCTTTTGGTCCTTTGCACTGCACCTGATATAAACCCAGGCCATTTTCTTAGAGTCACTAAATTTCCCAAATTTTCTTTTTTTCTCCTCCAATTGCAATTCCTTTGATGTTGACTCCTTTCCAGCGTTTTTGTAGGTCCTTCTTTTCTGTTTTGGCCTTCAGTGGGGATCAATTTTGGCAAGCTTTGCTGCATGTGCCTCCCCATGGTTGCAAATGGCCTGCCTGCATTTTGATGGCTTTGAGTTTGGGAAAGATTTTTTCTTTTTTTTTTTTTATTATTTTAAGTATTCATGCCATGTCCTTCATATCTTGCCCCCTAAGTTTGTCTTCCTCCTTGACTTTTTCCCCTGCTTTTGCAACATCTGTGAGCTTAGTTTTGCCACCTTTTGGCCCTTTGCAATGCAGCTGATTTCCTCACAGCCTATTTTTTGAAGAGACTAAAATTCCCAATTTTCTGCTTTTTTCAATTGCATTTCATTTGAACCTATCTCCTTTCCAGAGTGTTTGTAAGCCTTTCTTTTGGGAATCGCAAGATTCCTTTTACGTTCCCGAAAGGAAATTTCATTTCCTTTCGGGAAGGGAAAAGCAATCTTGCGATTTCAATGGGGACCAATAGAGGAATCTTTGGTGCATGTCCCTGCACTTGATGGCATGCCATGCCTTTTGATGGCTTTGACTTTGGGAAAGATTATTTTCTTTTTTTGGTTGTTTTCTGAAGTGTTCATGCCATGTCCCTCATATCTTGCCCACTAAGTTCTGTCGTCCTCCTTGACTTCTTCCCCTGCTTTTGCAACATCTGTGAGCTTAGTTTTGGCATCTTTTGATCCTTTGCACTGCACCTGATAAAACCCAGGCCATTTTCTTAGAGTCACTAAATTTCCCAAATTTTCTCTTTTTCTCATAGAAATTGAATTCCTTTCATGTTGTCTCCATTCCAGCGTGTTTGTAAGTCCTTCTTTTCTGGTTTGGCCTTCAGTGGGGATCAATTTTGGCAAGCTTTGCTGCATGTGCCTGCCCTTGGTGGCGTATGGCCTGCCTGCATTTTGATGGCTTTGACTTTGGGAAAGATTTTTTCTTTTTTTTTTTTTTTATTATTGTAAGTATTCATGCCATGTCCCTCATATCTTGCCCCCTAAGTTGTGTCTTCCTCCTTGACTTTTTCCCCAGCTTTTGCAACATCTGTGAGCTTAGTTTTGGCACCTTTTGGTCCTTTGCAATGCAGCTGATTTCCTCACAGCCTATTTTTTGAAGAGACTAAAATTCCCTATTTTCTGCTTTTTTCAATTGCATTTCACTTCAACCTATCTCCTTTCCAGAGTGTTTGTAAGCCTTTCTTTTGGGATCCGCAAGATTCCTTTTCCCTTCCCGAAAGGAAATTTCATTTCCTTTCGGGAAGGGACAAGGAATATTGCGATTTCAATGGGGACCAATAGAGGAATCTTTGGTGCACGTCCCTGCACTTGATGGCAGGCCATGCCTTTTGGTTGCTTTGAATTTGGGAAAGATTATTTTTTTTTGTTTGTTCTTTTTTTTTTTTCTTTTAAGTATTCATGCCATGTCCCTCATATCTTGCCCCCTAAGTTGTGTCTTCCTCCTTGACTTTTTCCCCTGCTTTTGCAACATCTGTGAGCTTAATTTTAGCACCTTTTGGTTTTTTGCACTGCACCTGATAAAACCCCAGGCCACTTTCTAAGACTCACTAAATTTCCCAAATTTTCTTTTTTTCTCCTCCAATTGCAATTCCTTTGATGTTGACTCCTTTCCAGCGTGTTTGTAGGTCCTTCTTTTCTGTTTTGGCCTTCAGTGGGGATCAATTTTGGCAAGCTTTGCTGCATGTGCCTGCCCTTGCTGGCATATGGCCTGCCTGCATTTTGATGGCTTTGACTTAGGGAAAGATTTTTTTTTTTTTTTTTTTTTTGTTTAAAGTATTCATGCCATGTCCCTCATATCTTGCTCCCTAAGTTGTGTCTTCCCCCTTGACTTTTTCCCCTGCTTTTGCAACATCTGTGAGCTTAGTTTTGGCATCTTTTGGTCCTTTGCACTGCACCTGATAAAACCCAGGCCATTTTCTTAGAGTCACTAAATTTCCCAAATTTTCTTTTTTTCTCCTCCAATTGCAATTCCTTTGATGTTGACTCCTTTCCAGCGTGTTTGTAGGTCCTTCTTTTCTGTTTTGGCCTTCAGTGGGGATCAATTTTGGCAAGCTTTGCTGCATGTGCCTGCCCTTGGTGGCGTATGGCCTGCCTGCATTTTGATGGCTTTGACTTTGGGATAGATTTTTTCTTTTTTTTTTTTTTTTTTGTTTTAAGTATTCATGCCATGTCCCTCATATCTTGCCCCCTAAGTTGTGTCTTCCTCCTTGACTTTTTCCCCTGCTTTTGCAACATCTGTGAGCTAAGTTTTGGCACCTTTTGGTCCTTTGCACTGCACCTGATAAAACCCCAGGCCATTTTCTTAGGGTCACTAAATTTCCCAAATTTTCTTTTTTTCTCCTCCAATTGCAATTCCTTTGATGTTGACTCCTTTCCAGCATGTTTGTAGGTCCTTCTTTTCTGTTTTGGCCTTCAGTGGGGATCAATTTTGGCAAGCTTTGCTGCATGTGCCTGCCCTTGCTGGCGTATGGCCTGCCTGCATTTTGATGGCTTTGACTTTGGGAAAGATTTTTTCTTTTTCTTTTATTTTTTGTTTTAAGTATTCATGCCATGTCCCTCATATCTTGCTCCCTAAGTTGTGTCTTCCTCCTTGACTTTTTCCCCTGCTTTTGCAACATCTGTGAGCTTAGTTTTGGCATCTTTTGGTCCTTTGAACTGCCCCTGATATAAACCCAGGCCATTTTCTTAGAGTCACTAAATTTCCCAAATTTTCTTTTTTTCTCCTCCAATTGCAATTCCTTTGATGTTGACTCCTTTCCAGCGTGTTTGTAGGTCCTTCTTTTCTGTTTTGGCCTTCAGTGGGGATCAATTTTGGCAAGCTTTGCTGCATGTGCCTGCCCTTGCTGGCGTATGGCCTGCCTGCATTTTGATGGCTTTGACTTTGGGAAAGATTTTTTCTTTTTTTTTTCTTTTTTGTTTTAAGTATTCATGTCAAGTCCCTCATATCTTGCTCCCTAAGTTGTGTCTTCCTCCTTGACTTTTTCCCCTGCTTTTGCAACATCTGTGAGCTTAGTTTTCGCATCTTTTGGTCCTTTGCACTGCACCTGATATAAACCCAGGCCATTTTCTTAGAGTCACTAAATTTCCCAAATTTTCTTTTTTTCTCCTCCAATTGCAATTCCTTTGATGTTGACTCCTTTCCAGCGTTTTTGTAGGTCCTTTTTTCTGTTTTGGCCTTCAGTGGGGATCAATTTTGGCAAGCTTTGCTGCATGTGCCTGCCCATGGTTGCAAATGGCCTGCCTGCATTTTGATGGCTTTGAGTTTGGGAAAGATTTTTTCTTTTTTTTTTTTTATTATTTTAAGTATTCATGCCATGTCCTTCATATCTTGCCCCCTAAGTTTGTCTTCCTCCTTGACTTTTTCCCCTGCTTTTGCAACGTCTGTGAGCTTAGTTTTGCCACCTTTTGGCCCTTTGCAATGCAGCTGATTTCCTCACAGCCTATTTTTTGAAGAGACTAAAATTCCCAATTTTCTGCTTTTTTCAATTGCATTTCATTTGAACCTATCTCCTTTCCAGAGTGTTTGTAAGCCTTTCTTTTGGGAATCGCAAGATTCCTTTTACGTTCCCGAAAGGAAATTTCATTTCCTTTCGGGAAGGGAAAAGCAATCTTGCGATTTCAATGGGGACCAATAGAGGAATCTTTGGTGCATGTCCCTGCACTTGATGGCAGGCCATGCCTTTTGATGGCTTTGACTTTGGGAAAGATTATTTTCTTTTTTTGGTTGTTTTCTGAAGTGTTCATGCCATGTCCCTCATATCTTGCCCCCTAAGTTCTGTCGTCCTCCTTGACTTTTTCCCCTGCTTTTGCAACATCTGTGAGCTTAGTTTTGGCATCTTTTGATCCTTTGCACTGCACCTGATAAAACCCAGGCCATTTTCTTAGAGTCACTAAATTTCCCAAATTTTCTTTTTTTCTCCTCGAATTTCAATTCCTTTGATGTTGACTCCTTTCCAGCGTGTTTGTAGGTCCTTCTTTACTGTTTTGGCCTTCAGTGGGGATCAATTTTGGCAAGCTTTGCTGCATGTGCCTGCCCTTGCTGGCGTATGGCCTGCCTGCATTTTGATGGCTTTGACTTTGGGAAAGATTTTTTCTTTTTTTTTTTTTTATTTTTTTAAGTATTCATGCCATGTCCCTCATATCTTGCCCCCTAAGTTGTGTCTGCCTCCTTGACTTTTTCCCCTGCTTTTGCAACATTTGTGAACTTCATTTTGGCACCTTTTGGTCCTTTGCAATGCAGCTGATTTCCTCACAGCCTATTTTTTGTAGAGACTAAAATTCCCGATTTTCTGCTTTTTTCAATTGCATTTCATTTGAACCTATCTCCTTTCCAGAGTGTTTGTAAGCCTTTCTTTTGGGATCCGCAAGATTCCTTTTCCCTTCCCGAAAGGAAATTTCATTTCCTTTCGGGAAGGGAAAAGGAATCTTGCGATTTCAATGGGGACCAATAGAGGAATCTTTGGTGCATGTCCCTGCACTTGATGGCAGGCCATGCCTTTTGATGGCTTTGACTTTGGGAAAGATTTTTTTCTTTTTTCGGTTGTTTTCTGAAGTGTTCATGCCATGTCCCTCATATCTTGCCCCCTAAGTTCTGTCGTCCTCCTTGACATTTTCCCCTGCTTTTGCAACATCGGTGAGCTTAGTTTTTGCATCTTTTGGTCCTTTGCACTGCACCTGATATAAACCCAGGCCATTTTCTTAGAGTCACTAAATTTCCCAAATTTTCTTTTTTTCTCATAGAAATTGAATTCCTTTCATGTTGTCTCCATTCCAGCGTGTTTGTAAGTCCTTCTTTTCTGGTTTGGCCTTCAGTGGGGATCAATTTTGGCAAGCTTTGCTGCATGTGCCTGCCCTTGGTGGCGTATGGCCTGCCTGCATTTTGATGGCTTTGACTTTGGGAAAGATTTTTTTCTTTTTTTTTTTTTTATTATTGTAAGTATTCATGCCATGTCCCTCATATCTTGCCCCCTAAGTTGTGTCTTCCTCCTTGACTTTTTCCCCTGCTTTTGCAACATCTGTGAGCTTAGTTTTGGCACCTTTTGGTCCTTTGCAATGCATCTGATTTCCTCACAGCCTATTTTTTGAAGAGACTAAAATTCCCTATTTTCTGCTTTTTTCAATTGCATTTCACTTCAACCTATCTCCTTTCCAGAGTGTTTGTAAGCCTTTCTTTTGGGATCCGCAAGATTCCTTTTCCCTTCCCGAAAGGAAATTTCATTTCCTTTCGGGAAGGGAAAAGGAATCTTGCGATTTCAATGGGGACCAATAGAGGAATCTTTGGTGCATGTCCCTGCACTTGATGGCAGGCCATGCCTTTTGGTTGCTTTGAATTTGGGAAAGATTTTTTTTTTTTGTTTGTTCTTTTTTTTTTTTCTTTTAAGTATTCATGCCATGTCCCTCATATCTTGCCCACTAAGTTGTGTCTTCCTCCTTGACTTTTTCCCCTGCTTTTGCAACATCTGTGAGCTTAATTTTAGCACCTTTTGGTTTTTTGCACTGCACCTGATAAAACCCCAGGCCACTTTCTAAGACTCACTAAATTTCCCAAATTTTCTTTTTTTCTCCTCCAATTGCAATTCCTTTGATGTTGACTCCTATCCAGCGTGTTTGTAGGTCCTTCTTTTCTGTTTTGGCCTTCAGTGGGGATCAATTTTGGCAAGCTTTGCTGCATGTGCCTGCCCTTGCTGGCATATGGCCTGCCTGCATTTTGATGGCTTTGACTTAGGGAAAGATTTTTTTTTTTTTTTTTTTTTTGTTTAAAGTATTCATGCCATGTCCCTCATATCTTGCTCCCTAAGTTGTGTCTTCCCCCTTGACTTTTTCCCCTGCTTTTGCAACATCTGTGAGCTTAGTTTTGGCATCTTTTGGTCCTTTGCACTGCACCTGATAAAACCCAGGCCATTTTCTTACAGTCACTAAATTTCCCAAATTTTCTTTTTTTTCTCCTCCAATTGCAATTCCTTTGATGTTGACTCCTTTCCAGCGTGTTCGTAGGTCCTTCTTTTCTGTTTTTGCCTTCAGTGGGGATCAATTTTGGCAAGCTTTGCTGCATGTGCCTGCCCTTGGTGGCGTATGGCCTGCCTGCATTTTGATGGCTTTGACTTTGGGAAAGATTTTTTCTTTTTTTTTTTTTTATTATTTTAAGTATTCATGCCATGTCTCTCATATCTTGCTCCCTAAATTCTGTCTTCCACCTTGACTTTTTCCCCTGCTTTTGCAACATCTGTGAGCTTAGTTTTGGCATCTTTTGGTCCTTTGCACTGCACCTGATAAAACCCCAGGCCACTTTCTAAGAGTCATTAAATTTCCCAAATTTTCTTTTTTTCTCCTCCAATTGCAGTTCTTATGATGGTGTCTCCATTCCAGCGTGTTTGTAAGTCCTTCTTTTCTGTTTTGGCCTTCAGTGGGGATCAATTTTGGGAAGCTTTGCTGCATGTGCCTGCACTTGCTGGCCTATGGCGTGCCTGCCTTTTGATGGCTTTGACTTTGGGAAAGATTTTTTCTTTTTTTTTTTTTTTTTGTTTAAAGTATTCATGCCATGTCCCTCATATCTTGCCCCCTAAGTTGTGTCTTCCCCCTTGACTTTTTCCCCTGCTTTTGCAACATCTGTGAGCTTAGTTTTGCCACCTTTTGGTCCTTTGCAATGCAGCTGATTTCCTCACAGCCTATTTTTTGAAGAGACTAAAATTCCCAATTTTCTGCTTTTTTCAATTGCATTTCATTTGAACCTATCTCCTTTCCAGAGTGTTTGTAAGCCTTTCTTTTGGGATTCGCAAGATTCCTTTTCCCTTCCCAAAAGGAAATTTCATTTCCTTTTGGGAAGGGAAAAGGAATCTTGCGATTTCAATGGGGACCAATAGAGGAATCTTTGGTGCATGTCCCTGCACTTGATGGCAGGCCATGCCTTTTGATGGCTTTGCCTTTGGGAAAGATTTTCTTCTTTTTTTGGTTGTTTTCTGAAGTGTTCATGCCATGTCCCTCATATCTTGCCCCCTAAGTTGTGTCTTCCTCCTTGACTTTTTCTCCTGCTTTTGCAACATCGATGAGCTTAGTTTTGGCACCTTTTGGTCCTTTGCAATGCAGCTGATTTCCTCACAGCCTATTTTTTGTAGAGACTAAAATTCCCGATTTTCTGCTTTTTTCAATTGCATTTCATTTGAACCTATCTCCTTTCCAGAGTGTTTGTAAGCCTTTCTTTTGGGATCCGCCTGATTCCTTTTCCCTTCCCGAAAGGAAATTTCATTTCCTTTCGGGAAGGGAAAAGGAATCTTGCGATTTCAATGGGGACCAATAGAGGAATCATTGGTGCATGTCCCTGCACTTGATGGCAGGCCATGCCTTTTGGTGGCTTTGACTTTGGGAAAGATATTTTTTTTTGTTTGTTTTTTTTTTTTTTTTTTTTGTTTTAACTATTCATGCCATGTCCCTCATATCTTGCCCCCTAAGTTGTGTCTTCCTCCTTGACTTTTTCCCCTGCTTTTGCAACATCTGTGAGCTTAGTTTTGGCATCTTTTGGTCCTTTGCACTGCACCTGATAAAACCCAGGCCATTTTCTTAGAGTCTCTAAATTTCCCAAATTTTCTTTTTTTCTCCTCCAATTGCAATTCCTTTGATGGTGTCTCCGCTCCAGCCTGTTTGTAGGCCCTTATTTTCTGTTTTGGCCTTCAGTGGGGATCAGATTTGGCAATCTTTGCTGCATGTGCCTGCACTTGCTGGCATATGGCCTGCCTGCATTTTGAAGGCTTTGACTTTGGGAACGATTTTTTCTTGTTTTTCTTTTTTCTTGTTTTAAATATTCATGCCATGTCCCTCATATCTTGCCCCCTACGTTGTGTTTTCCTCCTTGACTTTTTCCGCTGCTTTTGAAATATCTGTGAGCTTTGTTTTGGCATCATTTAGTCCTTCGCACTGCACCTGACATAATCCCGGGCCATTTTCTTACAGTCACTAAATTTACCAAATTTACATTTTTACTTTTCCTAATGCAATATTTCCGATGCTGTCTCCATCCACCGCCCCTCACTGCCCGAAGCCCTGCCCCTCACACAGGGAGCCCCAGCCATGACTGCCTAGTGCCCCGCCCCGCACTGACTGGATCCCCACCCCTGAAAGCCTGGAACCCCGCGCCTCACTCATGGGGCCTTGCCCTTCATAATTGGAGCCCCGCCCCTCAAATATGGAGCCTTGCCCCTGACTGCATGGAGCCCTGCCCATCCCTCATGGATCCCCGCCCATCACTGGCTGGAGCCCTGCCCCACAAACATGGAGCCCTTTCCCTCACACATGGAGCCTTGCCCCTCTCTGGCTGGAGCCCTGCCACTAACACAAAGAGCCCCGGCCATCACTGCCCTGAGCCCCGCCCCGCACTGACTGGATCCCCACCCCTGAAAGCCTGGAACACCGGCCTTCACTCATGGGGCCTTGCCCTTCATATTTGAAGCCCCGCCCCTCAAATATGGAGCCCTATCCCTCACTGCATGGAGCCCTGCCCATCCCACATGGAGCCCCGCCCATCACTGGCTGGAGCCCTGCCCACACACATGGAGCCTTTTCCCTCAGACATGGAGCCCTGCCCCTCTCTGGCTGCAGCCCTAACCCTAACACATGGAGCCTCGGCAATCACTGCCTAGAGCCCCACCCCTCACTGACTGGATCCCCACCCCTCACAGCCCGGAACCCCGCCCCTCTCGCATGGAACCCCTTCCCTCACTCATGGAGCCCTGCCCATCCCACATGGAGCCCCGCCCATCACTGGCTGGAGCCCTGCCCCACACACATGGAGCCGCTTCCGTCACACATAGAGCACCGCCCCTCACTGCCTGAAGCCCTGCCCCTCACACATGGAGCCCCGCCTTTGTAGGTCCTTCTTTTCTGTTTTGGCCTTCAGTGGGGATCAATTTTGGCAAGATTTGCTGCATGTGCCTGGACTTGCTGGTCTATGGCCTGCCTGCATTTTGATGGCTTTGACTTTGGAAAAATTTTGTTTTTTTCGTTGTTTTGTGAAGTGTCCATGCCATGCCCCTCATATCTTGCCCCCTAAGTTGTGTCTTCCTCCTTGACTTTTTCCCCTGCTTTTGCAACATCTGTGAGCCTATTTTTTGCATGTTTTGGTCCTTTGCAATGCAGCTGTTTTCCTCACAGCCTATTTTTTGAAGACATTAAAATTACTGATTTTCTGCTTTTATCAATTGCATTTCATTTGAACTTAACTCCTTTCCAGAGTGTTTGCAAGCCTTTCTTTTGGGATTCACAAGATTCCTTTTCCCTTCCCGAAAGGAAATTTCATTTCCTTTCGGGAAGGGAAAAGGAATCTTGCGATTTCAATGGGGAAGAATCGAAGAATCATTGTTGCATTTCCCTGCCCTTGATGGCATGCCATGACTTTTGGTGGCTTTGACTTGGAGAAAGATTTTTTTCATTTTTTGGTTGATTTCTGAAGTGTGCATGCCATGTCCTCATATCTTGCCCCCTAAGTTGTGTCTTCCTCCTTGACTTTTTCCCCTGCTTTTGCAACATCTGTGAGCTTAGTTTTTGCATCTTTTGGTCCTTCGCACTGCACCTGATATTATCCCGGGCCATTTTCTTACAGTCACTAAATTTTCCCAAATTTTCTTTTTTTCTCCTCCAATTACAATTCCTTTGATGGTGTCTCAGCTCCAGCCTGTTTGTAGGCCCTTATTTTCTGTTTTGGCCTTCAGTGGGGATCAGATTTGGCAAGCTTTGCTGCATGTGCCTGCACTTGCTGGCGTATGGCCTGCCTGCATTTTGAAGGCTTTGACTTTGGGAACGATTTTTTCTTGTTTTTCGTTTTTCTTGTTTTAAATATTCATGCCATGTCCCTCATATCTTGCCCCCTACGTTGTGTTTTCCTCCTTGACTTTTTCCGCTGCTTTTGAAATATCTGTTAGCTTTGTTTTGGCATCATTTAGTCCTTCGCACTGCACCTGACATAATCCCGGGCCATTTTCTTACAGTCACTAAATTTACCAAATTTACATTTTTACTTTTCCTAATGCAATATTTCCGATGCTGTCTCCACCCACCGCCCCTCACTGCCTGAAGCCCTGCCCCTCACACAGGGAGCCCCAGCCATGACTGCCTAGTGCCCCGCCCCGCACTGACTGGATCCCCACCCCTGAAAGCCTGGAACCCCGCGCCTCACTCATGGGGCCTTGCCCTTCATAATTGGAGCCCCGCCCCTCAAATATGGAGCCTTGCCCCTGACTGCATGGAGCCCTGCCCATCCCTCATGGATCCCCGCCCATCACTGGCTGGAGCCCTGCCCCACAAACATGGAGCCCTTTCCCTCACACATGGAGCCTTGCCCCTCTCTGGCTGGAGCCCTGCCACTAACACAAAGAGCCCCGGCCATCACTGCCCTGAGCCCCGCCCCTCACTGACTGGATCCCCACCGCTGAAAGCCTCGAACCACGGCCTTCACTCATGGGGCCTTGCCCTTCGTATTTGAAGCCCCGCCCCTCAAATATGGAGCCCTATCCCTCACTGCATGGAGCCCTGCCCATCCCACATGGAGCCCCGCCCATCACTGGCTGGAGCCCTGCCCCACACACATGGAGCCTTTTCCCTCACACATGGAGCCCTGCCCCTCTCTGGCTGCAGCCCTAACCCTAACACATGGAGCCTCGGCAATCACTGCCTAGAGCCCCACCCCTCACTGACTGGATCCCCACCCCTCACAGCCCGGAACCCCGCCCCTCACGCATGGAATCCCTTCCCTCACTCATGGAGCCCTGCCCATCCCACATGGAGCCCCGCCCATCACTGGCTGGAGCCCTGCCCCACACACATGGAGCCGCTTCCGTCACACATAGAGCACCGCCCCTCACTGCCTGAAGCCCTGCCCCCCACACATGGAGCCCTGCGTTTGTAGGTCCTATTTTCGGTTTTGGCCTTCAGTGGGGATCAATTTTGGCAAGCTTTGCTGCATGTGTCTGCACTTGCTGGCGTATGGCCTGTCTGCATTTTGATGGCTTTGACTTTGGGAAAGATTTTTTCTTGGTTTTTTTTTTTTGTTTAACTGTTCATGCCATGTCCCTCATATCTTGCCCCGTAAGTTGTGTCTTCCTCCTTGACTATTTCCCCTGCTTTTGCAACATCTGTGAGCTTAGTTTTTGCATCTTTTGGTCCTTCGCACTGCACCTGATATTATCCCCAGGCCATTTTCTTGGAGTCACTAGATTTCCCAAATTTCCTTTTTTTCTCCTCCAATTGCAATTCCTTTGATGGAGTCTCCGTTCCAGTGTGTTTGTAGGTCCTTCTTTTCTGTTTGGGCCTTCAGTGGGGATCAATTTTGGCAAGCTTTGCTGCATGTGCCTGGACTTGCTGGTGTATGGCCTGCCTGCATTTTGATGGCTTTGACTTTGGAAAAATTTTTTTTTTTCGTTGTTTTGTGAAGTGTCCATGCCATGTCACTCATATCTTGCCCCCTAAGTTGTGTCTTCCTCCTTGACTTTTTCCCCTGCTTTTGCAACATCTGTGAGCCTATTTTTTGCATGTTTTGGTCCTTTGCAATGCAGCTGATTTCCTCACAGCCTATTTTTTGAAGACATTAAAATTACTGATTTTCTGCTTTTTTCAATTGCATTTCATTTCAACTTATCTCCTTTCCAGACTGTTTGCAAGCCTTTCTTTTGGGATTCACAAGATTCCTTTTCCCTTCCCGAAAGGAAATTTCATTTCCTTTCGGGAAGGGAAAAGAAATCTTGTGATTTCAATGGGGACAAATCGAAGAATCATTGGTGCATTTCCCTGCCCTTGATGGCATGCCATGCCTTTTGGTGGCTTTGACTTGGAGAAAGATTTTTTTCATTTTTTGGTTGATTTCTGAAGTGTCCATGCCATGTCCTCATATCTTGCCACCTAAGTTGTGTCTTCCTCCTTGACTTTTTCCCCTGCTTTTGCAACATCTGTGAGCTTAGTTTTTGCATCTTTTGGTCCTTCGCACTGCACCTGATATTATCCCGGGCCATTTTCTTAGAGTCACTAAATTTCCCAAATTTTCTTTTTTTCTCCTCCAATTACAATTCCTTTGATGGTGTCTCCGCTCCAGCCTGTTTGTAGGCCCTTCTTTTCTGGTTTGGCCTTCAATGGGGATCAGATTTGGCAAGCTTTGCTGCATGTGCCTGCACTTGCTGGCGTATGGCCTGCCTGCATTTTGAAGGCTTTGACTTTGGGAAAGATTTTTTCTTGTTTTTCTTTTTTTCTTGTTTTAAATATTCATGCCATGTCCCTCATATCTTGCCCCCTAAGTTGTGTCTTCCTCCTTGACTTTTTCCCCTGCTTTTGCAACACCTGTGAGCTTTGTTTTGGCATCATTTAGTCCTTCGCAATGCACCTGACATAATCCCGGGCCATTTTCTTACATTCACTAAATTTACCAAATTTACATTTTTACTTTTCCTAATGCAATATTTCCGATGCTGTCTCCATCCACCGCCCCTCACTGCCTGAAGCCCTGCCCCTCACACAGGGAGCCCCAGCCATGACTGCCTAGTGCCCCGCCCCGCACTGACTGGATCCCCACCCCTGAAAGCCTGGAACCCCGCGCCTCACTCATGGGGCCTTGCCCTTCATAATTGGAGCCCCGCCCCTCAAATATGCAGCCTTGCCCCTCACTGCATGGAGCCCTGCCCATCCCTCATGGATCCCCGCCCATCACTGGCTGGAGCCCTGCCCCACACACATGGAGCCTTTTCCCTCACACATGGAGCCCTGCCCCTCTCTGGCTGCAGCCCTAACCCTAACACATGGAGCCTCGGCAATCACTGCCTAGAGCCCCACCCCTCACTGACTGGATCCCCACCCCTCACAGCCCGGAACCCCGCCCCTCACGCATGGAATCCCTTCCCTCACTCATGGAGCCCTGCCCATCCCACATGGAGCCCCGCCCATCACTGGCTGGAGCCCTGCCCCACACACATGGAGCCGCTTCCGTCACACATAGAGCACCGCCCCTCACTGCCTGAAGCCCTGCCCCCCACACATGGAGCCCCGCGTTTGTAGGTCCTATTTTCGGTTTTGGCCTTCAGTGGGGATCAATTTTGGCAAGCTTTGCTGCATGTGCCTGCACTTGCTGGCGTATGGCCTGCCGGCATTTTGAAGGCTTTGGCTTTGGGAAAGATTTTTTCTTGCTTTTCTTTTTTCTTGATTTAAATATTCATGCCATGTCCCTCATATCTTGCCCCCTAAGTTGTGTCTTCCTCCTTGACTTTTTCCCCTGCATTTGCAACATCTGTGAGCTTAGTTTTTGCATCTTTTGGTCCTTCGCACTGCACCTGATATTATCCCGGGCCATTTTCTTACAGTCACTAAATTTCCCAAATTTTCTTTTTTTCTCCTCCAATTACAATTCCTTTGATGGTGTCTCCGCTCCAGCCTGTTTGTAGGCCCTTATTTTCTGTTTTGGCCTTCAGTGGGGATCAGATTTGGCAAGCTTTGCTGCATGTGCCTGCACTTGCTGGCGTATGGCCTGCCTGCATTTTGAAGGCTTTGACTTTGGGAACGATTTTTTCTTGTTTTTCGTTTTTCTTGTTTTAAATATTCATGCCATGTCCCTCATATCTTGCCCCCTACGTCGTGTTTTCCTCCTTGACTTTTTCCGCTGCTTTTGAAATATCTGTGAGCTTTGTTTTGGCATCATTTAGTCCTTCGCACTGCACCTGACATAATCCCGGGCCATTTTCTTACAATCACTAAATTTACCAAATTTACATTTTTACTTTTCCTAATGCAATATTTCCGATGCTGTCTCCATCCACCGCCCCTCACTGCCTGAAGCCCTGCCCCTCACACAGGGAGCCCCAGCCATGACTGCCTAGTGCCCCGCCCTGCACTGACTGGATCCCCACCCCTGAAAGCCTGGAACCCCGCGCCTCACTCATGGGGCCTTGCCCTTCATAATTGGAGCCCCGCCCCTCAAATATGGAGCCTTGCCCCTGACTGCATGGAGCCCTGCCCATCCCTCATGGATCCCCGCCCATCACTGGCTGGAGCCCTGCCCCACAAACATGGAGCCCTTTCCCTCACACATGGAGCCTTGCCCCTCTCTGGCTGGAGCCCTGCCACTAACACAAAGAGCCCCGGCCATCACTGCCCTGAGCCCCGCCCCTCACTGACTGGATCCCCACCCCTGAAAGACTGGAACCCCGGCCTTCACTCATGGGGCCTTGCCCTTCATATTTGAAGCCCCGCCCCTCAAATATGGAGCCCTATCCCTGACTGCATGGAGCCCTGCCCATCCCACATGGAGCCCCGCCCATCACTGGCTGGAGCCCTGCCCCACACACATGGAGCCGCTTCCGTCACACATAGAGCACCGCCCCTCACTGCCTGAAGCCCTGCCCCCCACACATGGAGCCCCGCGTTTGTAGGTCCTATTTTCGGTTTTGGCCTTCAGTGGGGATCAATTTTGGCAAGCTTTGCTGCATGTGTCTGCACTTGCTGGCGTATGGCCTGTCTGCATTTTGATGGCTTTGACTTTGGGAAAGATTTTTTCTTGGTTTTTTTTTTTTGTTTAACTGTTCATGCCATGTCCCTCATATCTTGCCCCGTAAGTTGTGTCTTCCTCCTTGACTATTTCCCCTGATTTTGCAACAACTGTGAGCTTAGTTTTTGCATCTTTTGGTCCTTCGCACTGCACCTGATATTATCCCGGGCCATTTTCTTGGAGTCACTAGATTTCCCAAATTTCCTTTTTTTCTCCTCCAATTGCAATTCCTTTGATGGAGTCTCCGTTCCAGTGTGTTTGTAGGTCCTTCTTTTCTGTTTGGGCCTTCAGTGGGGATCAATTTTGGCAAGCTTTGCTGCATGTGCCTGGACTTGCTGGTGTATGGCCTGCCTGCATTTTGATGGCTTTACTTTGGAAAAATTTTTTTTTTTCGTTGTTTTGTGAAGTGTCCATGCCATGTCACTCATATCTTGCCCCCTAAGTTGTGTCTTCCTCCTTGACTTTTTCCCCTGCTTTTGCAACATCTGTGAGCCTATTTTTTGCATGTTTTGGTCCTTTGCAATGCAGCTGATTTCCTCACAGCCTATTTTTTGAAGACATTAAAATTACTGATTTTCTGCTTTTTTCAATTGCATTTCATTTCAACTTATCTCCTTTCCAGAGTGTTTGCAAGCCTTTCTTTTGGGATTCACAAGATTCCTTTTCCCTTCCCGAAAGGAAATTTCATTTCCTTTCGGGAAGGGAAAAGAAATCTTGTGATTTCAATGGGGACAAATCGAAGAATCATTGGTGCATTTCCCTGCCCTTGATGGCATGCCATGCCTTTTGGTGGCTTTGACTTGGAGAAAGATTTTTTTCATTTTTTGGTTGATTTCTGAAGTGTCCATGCCATGTCCTCATATCTTGCCACCTAAGTTGTGTCTTCCTCCTTGACTTTTTCCCCTGCTTTTGCAACATCTGTGAGCTTAGTTTTTGCATCTTTTGGTCCTTCGCACTGCACCTGATATTATCCCGGGCCATTTTCTTAGAGTCACTAAATTTCCCAAATTTTCTTTTTTTCTCCTCCAATTACAATTCCTTTGATGGTGTCTCCGCTCCAGCCTGTTTGTAGGCCCTTCTTTTCTGGTTTGGCCTTCAATGGGGATCAGATTTGGCAAGCTTTGCTGCATGTGCCTGCACTTGCTGGCGTATGGCCTGCCTGCATTTTGAAGGCTTTGACTTTGGGAACGATTTTTTCTTGTTTTTCTTTTTTTCTTGTTTTAAATATTCATGCCATGTCCCTCATATCTTGCCCCCTAAGTTGACTCTTCCTCCTTGACTTTTTCCCCTGATTTGCAACACCTGTGAGCTTTGTTTTGGCATCATGTAGTCCTTCGCACTGCACCTGACATAATCCCGGGCCATTTTCTTACAGTCACTAAATTTACCAAATTTACATTTTTACTTTTCCTAATGCAATATTTCCGATGCTGTCTCCATCCACCGCCCCTCACTGCCTGAAGCCCTGCCCCTCACACAGGGAGCCCCAGCCATGACTGCCTAGTGCCCCGCCCCGCACTGACTGGATCCCCACCCCTGAAAGCCTGGAACCCCGCGCCTCACTCATGGGGCCTTGCCCTTCATAATTGGAGCCCCGCCCCTCAAATATGGAGCCTTGCCCCTGACTGCATGGAGCCCTGCCCATCCCTCATGGATCCCCGCCCATCACTGGCTGGAGCCCTGCCCCACAAACATGGAGCCCTTTCCCTCACACATGGAGCCTTGCCCCTCTCTGGCTGGAGCCCTGCCACTAACACAAAGAGCCCCGGCCATCACTGCCCTGAGCCCCGCCCCTCACTGACTGGATCCCCACCGCTGAAAGCCTCGAACCCCGGCCTTCACTCATGGGGCCTTGCCCTTCGTATTTGAAGCCCCGCCCCTCAAATATGGAGCCCTATCCCTCACTGCATGGAGCCCTGCCCATCCCACATGGAGCCCCGCCCATCACTGGCTGGAGCCCTGCCCCACACACATGGAGCCTTTTCCCTCACACATGGAGCCCTGCCCCTCTCTGGCTGCAGCCCTAACCCTAACACATGGAGCCTCGGCAATCACTGCCTAGAGCCCCACCCCTCACTGACTGGATCCCCACCCCTCACAGCCCGGAACCCCGCCCCTCACGCATGGAATCCCTTCCCTCACTCATGGAGCCCTGCCCATCCCACATGGAGCCCCGCCCATCACTGGCTGGAGCCCTGCCCCACACACATGGAGCCGCTTCCGTCACACATAGAGCACCGCCCCTCACTGCCTGAAGCCCTGCCCCCCACACATGGAGCCCCGCGTTTGTAGGTCCTATTTTCGGTTTTGGCCTTCAGTGGGGATCAATTTTGGCAAGCTTTGCTGCATGTGTCTGCACTTGCTGGCGTATGGCCTGTCTGCATTTTGATGGCTTTGACTTTGGGAAAGATTTTTTCTTTTTTTTTTTTTTTTTGTTTAACTGTTCATGCCATGTCCCTCATATCTTGCCCCGTAAGTTGTGTCTTCCTCCTTGACTATTTCCCCTGATTTTGCAACATCTGTGAGCTTAGTTTTTGCATCTTTTGGTCCTTCGCACTGCACCTGATATTATCCCGGGCCATTTTCTTAGAGTCACTAGATTTCCCAAATTTCCTTTTTTTCTCCTCCAATTGCAATTCCTTTGATGGAGTCTCCGTTCCAGTGTGTTTGTAGGTCCTTCTTTTCTGTTTGGGCCTTCAGTGGGGATCAATTTTGGCAAGCTTTGCTGCATGTGCCTGGACTTGCTGGTGTATGGCCTGCCTGCATTTTGATGGCTTTGACTTTGGAAAAATTTTGTTTTTTTCGTTGTTTTGTGAAGTGTCCATGCCATGCCCCTCATATCTTGCCCCCTAAGTTGTGTCTTCCTCCTTGACTTTTTCCCCTGCTTTTGCAACATCTGTGAGCCTATTTTTTGCATGTTTTGGTCCTTTGCAATGCAGCTGATTTCCTCACAGCCTATTTTTTGAAGACATTAAAATTACTGATTTTCTGCTTTTTTCAATTGCATTTCATTTGAACTTATCTCCTTTCCAGAGTGTTTGCAAGCCTTTCTTTTGGGATTCACAAGATTCCTTTTCCCTTCCCGAAAGGAAATTTCATTTCCTTTCGGGAAGGGAAAAGGAAACTTGTGATTTCAATGGGGACGAATCGAAGAATCATTGGTGCATTTCCCTGCCCTTGATGGCATGCCATGCCTTTTGGTGGCTTTGACTTGGGGAAAGATTTTTTTCATTTTTTGGTTGATTTCTGAAGTGTCCATGCCATGTCCTCATATCTTGCCACCTAAGTTGTGTCTTCCTCCTTGACTTTTTCCCCTGCTTTTGCAACATCTGTGATCTTAGTTTTGCATCTTTTGGTCCTTCGCACTGCACCTGATATTATCCCGGGCCATTGTCTTACAGTCACTAAATTTCCCAAATTTTCTTTTTTTCTCCTCCAATTACAATTCCTTTGATGGTGTCTCCGCTCCAGCCTGTTTGTAGGCCCTTATTTTCTGTTTTGGCCTTCAGTGGGGATCAGATTTGGCAAGCTTTGCTGCATGTGCCTGCACTTGCTGGCGTATGGCCTGCCGGCATTTTGAAGGCTTTGGCTTTGGGAAAGATTTTTTCTTGCTTTTCTTTTTTCTTGATTTAAATATTCATGCCATGTCCCTCATATCTTGCCCCCTAAGTTGTGTCTTCCTCCTTGACTTTTTCCCCTGCATTTGCAACATCTGTGAGCTTAGTTTTTGCATCTTTTGGTCCTTCGCACTGCACCTGATATTATCCCGGGCCATTTTCTTACAGTCACTAAATTTCCCAAATTTTCTTTTTTTCTCCTCCAATTACAATTCCTTTGATGGTGTCTCCGCTCCAGCCTGTTTGTAGGCCCTTATTTTCTGTTTTGGCCTTCAGTGGGGATCAGATTTGGCAAGCTTTGCTGCATGTGCCTGCACTTGCTGGCGTATGGCCTGCCTGCATTTTGAAGGCTTTGACTTTGGGAACGATTTTTTCTTGTTTTTCGTTTTTCTTGTTTTAAATATTCATGCCATGTCCCTCATATCTTGCCCCCTACGTCGTGTTTTCCTCCTTGACTTTTTCCGCTGCTTTTGAAATATCTGTGAGCTTTGTTTTGGCATCATTTAGTCCTTCGCACTGCACCTGACATAATCCCGGGCCATTTTCTTACAATCACTAAATTTACCAAATTTACATTTTTACTTTTCCTAATGCAATATTTCCGATGCTGTCTCCATCCACCGCCCCTCACTGCCTGAAGCCCTGCCCCTCACACAGGGAGCCCCAGCCATGACTGCCTAGTGCCCCGCCCTGCACTGACTGGATCCCCACCCCTGAAAGCCTGGAACCCCGCGCCTCACTCATGGGGCCTTGCCCTTCATAATTGGAGCCCCGCCCCTCAAATATGGAGCCTTGCCCCTGACTGCATGGAGCCCTGCCCATCCCTCATGGATCCCCGCCCATCACTGGCTGGAGCCCTGCCCCACAAACATGGAGCCCTTTCCCTCACACATGGAGCCTTGCCCCTCTCTGGCTGGAGCCCTGCCACTAACACAAAGAGCCCCGGCCATCACTGCCCTGAGCCCCGCCCCTCACTGACTGGATCCCCACCCCTGAAAGCCTGGAACCCCGGCCTTCACTCATGGGGCCTTGCCCTTCATATTTGAAGCCCCGCCCCTCAAATATGGAGCCCTATCCCTGACTGCATGGAGCCCTGCCCATCCCACATGGAGCCCCGCCCATCACTGGCTGGAGCCCTGCCCCACACACATGGAGCCTTTTCCCTCACACATGGAGCCCTGCCCCTCTCTGGCTGCAGCCCTAACCCTAACACATGGAGCCTCGGCAATCACTGCCTAGAGCCCCACCCCTCACTGACTGGATCCCCACCCCTCACAGCCCGGATCCCCGCCCCTCTCTCATGGAACCCCTTCCCTCACTCATGGAGCCCTGCCCATCCCACATGGAGCCCCGCCCATCACTGGCTGGAGCCCTGCCCCACACACATGGAGCCACTTCCGTCACACATAGAGCACCGCCCCTCACTGCCTGAAGCCCTGCCCCTCACACATGGAGCCCCACGTTTGTAGGTCCTTCTTTTCGGTTTTGGCCTTCAGTGGGGATCAATTTTGGCAAGCTTTGCTGCATGTGTCTGCACTTGCTGGCGTATGGCCTGCCTGCATTTTGATGGCTTTGACTTTGGGAAAGATTTTTCCTTGGTTTTTTATTTTTGTTTAACTGTTCATGCCATGTCCCTCATATCTTGCCCCGTAAGTTGTGTCTTCCTCCTTGACTATTTCCCCTGATTTTGCAACATCTGTGAGCTTAGTTTTTGCATCTTTTGGTCCTTCGCACTGCACCTGATATTATCCCGGGCCATTTTCTTAGAGTCACTAGATTTCCCAAATTTCCTTTTTTTCTCCTCCAATTGCAATTCCTTTGATGGAGTCTCCGTTCCAGTGTGTTTGTAGGTCCTTCTTTTCTGTTTGGGCCTTCAGTGGGGATCAATTTTGGCAAGCTTTGCTGCATGTGCCTGGACTTGCTGGTCTATGGCCTGCCTGCATTTTGATGGCTTTGACTTTGGAAAAATTTTGTTTTTTTCGTTGTTTTGTGAAGTGTCCATGCCATGCCCCTCATATCTTGCCCCCTAAGTTGTGTCTTCCTCCTTGACTTTTTCCCCTGCTTTTGCAACATCTGTGAGCCTATTTTTTGCATGTTTTGGTCCTTTGCAATGCAGCTGATTTCCTCACAGCCTATTTTTTGAAGACATTAAAATTACTGATTTTCTGCTTTTTTCAATTGCATTTCATTTGAACTTATCTCCTTTCCAGAGTGTTTGCAAGCCTTTCTTTTGGGATTCACAAGATTCCTTTTCCCTTCCCGAAAGGAAGTTTCATTTCCTTTCGGGAAGGGAAAAGGAAACTTGTGATTTCAATGGGGACGAATCGAAGAATCATTGGTGCATTTCCCTGCCCTTGATGGCATGCCATGCCTTTTGGTGGCTTTGACTTGGGGAAAGATTTTTTTCATTTTTTGGTTGATTTCTGAAGTGTCCATGCCATGTCCTCATATCTTGCCACCTAAGTTGTGTCGTCCTCCTTGACTTTTTCCCCTGCTTTTGCAACATCTGTGATCTTAGTTTTGCATCTTTTGGTCCTTCGCACTGCACCTGATATTATCCCGGGCCATTGTCTTACAGTCACTAAATTTCCCAAATTTTCTTTTTTTCTCCTCCAATTACAATTCCTTTGATGGTGTCTCCGCTCCAGCCTGTTTGTAGGCCCTTATTTTCTGTTTTGGCCTTCAGTGGGGATCAGATTTGGCAAGCTTTGCTGCATGTGCCTGCACTTGCTGGCGTATGGCCTGCCGGCATTTTGAAGGCTTTGGCTTTGGGAAAGATTTTTTCTTGCTTTTCTTTTTTCTTGATTTAAATATTCATGCCATGTCCCTCATATCTTGCCCCCTAAGTTGTGTCTTCCTCCTTGACTTTTTCCCCTGCTTTTGCAACATCTGTGAGCTTAGTTTTTGCATCTTTTGGTCCTTCGCACTGCACCTGATATTATCCCGGGCCATTTTCTTACAGTCACTAAATTTCCCAAATTTTCTTTTTTTCTCCTCCAATTACAATTCCTTTGATGGTGTCTCCGCTCCAGCCTGTTTGTAGGCCCTTATTTTCTGTTTTGGCCTTCAGTGGGGATCAGATTTGGCAAGCTTTGCTGCATGTGACTGCACTTGCTGGCGTATGGCCTGCCTGCATTTTGAAGGCTTTGACTTTGGGAACGATTTTTTCTTGTTTTTCGTTTTTCTTGTTTTAAATATTCATGCCATGTCCCTCATATCTTGCCCCCTACGTCGTGTTTCCCTCCTTGACTTTTTCCGCTGCTTTTGAAATATCTGTGAGCTTTGTTTTGGCATCATTTAGTCCTTCGCACTGCACCTGACATAATCCCGGGCCATTTTCTTACAATCACTAAATTTACCAAATTTACATTTTTACTTTTCCTAATGCAATATTTCCGATGCTGTCTCCATCCACCGCCCCTCACTGCCTGAAGCCCTGCCCCTCACACAGGGAGCCCCAGCCATGACTGCCTAGTGCCCCGCCCTGCACTGACTGGATCCCCACCCCTGAAAGCCTGGAACCCCGCGCCTCACTCATGGGGCCTTGCCCTTCATAATTGGAGCCCCGCCCCTCAAATATGGAGCCTTGCCCCTGACTGCATGGAGCCCTGCCCATCCCTCATGGATCCCCGCCCATCACTGGCTGGAGCCCTGCCCCACAAACATGGAGCCCTTTCCCTCACACATGGAGCCTTGCCCCTCTCTGGCTGGAGCCCTGCCACTAACACAAAGAGCCCCGGCCATCACTGCCCTGAGCCCCGCCCCTCACTGACTGGATCCCCACCCCTGAAAGCCTGGAACCCCGGCCTTCACTCATGGGGCCTTGCCCTTCATATTTGAAGCCCCGCCCCTCAAATATGGAGCCCTATCCCTGACTGCATGGAGCCCTGCCCATCCCACATGGAGCCCCGCCCATCACTGGCTGGAGCCCTGCCCCACACACATGGAGCCTTTTCCCTCACACATGGAGCCCTGCCCCTCTCTGGCTGCAGCCCTAACCCTAACACATGGAGCCTCGGCAATCACTGCCTAGAGCCCCACCCCTCACTGACTGGATCCCCACCCCTCACAGCCCGGATCCCCGCCCCTCTCGCATGGAACCCCTTCCCTCACTCATGGAGCCCTGCCCATCCCACATGGAGCCCCGCCCATCACTGGCTGGAGCCCTGCCCCACACACATGGAGCCACTTCCGTCACACATAGAGCACCGCCCCTCACTGCCTGAAGCCCTGCCCCTCACACATGGAGCCCCGCCTTTGTAGGTCCTTCTTTTCGGTTTTGGCCTTCAGTGGGGATCAATTTTGGCAAGCTTTGCTGCATGTGTCTGCACTTGCTGGCGTATGGCCTGCCTGCATTTTGATGGCTTTGACTTTGGGAAAGATTTTTCCTTGGTTTTTTATTTTTGTTTAACTGTTCATGCCATGTCCCTCATATCTTGCCCCGTAAGTTGTGTCTTCCTCCTTGACTATTTCCCCTGATTTTGCAACATCTGTGAGCTTAGTTTTTGCATCTTTTGGTCCTTCGCACTGCACCTGATATTATCCCGGGCCATTTTCTTAGAGTCACTAGATTTCCCAAATTTCCTTTTTTTCTCCTCCAATTGCAATTCCTTTGATGGAGTCTCCGTTCCAGTGTGTTTGTAGGTCCTTCTTTTCTGTTTGGGCCTTCAGTGGGGATGAATTTTGGCAAGCTTTGCTGCATGTGCCTGGACTTGCTGGTGTATGGCCTGCCTGCATTTTGATGGCTTTGACTTTGGAAAAATTTTGTTTTTTTCGTTGTTTTTTGAAGTGTCCATGCCATGCCCCTCATATCTTGCCCCCTAAGTTGTGTCTTCCTCCTTGACTTTTTCCCCTGCTTTTGCAACATCTGTGAGCCTATTTTTTGCATGTTTTGGTCCTTTGCAATGCAGCTGATTTCCTCACAGCCTATTTTTTGAAGACATTAAAATTACTGATTTTCTGCTTTTTTCAATTGCATTTCATTTGAACTTATCTCCTTTCCAGAGTGTTTGCAAGCCTTTCTTTTGGGATTCACAAGATTCCTTTTCCCTTCCCGAAAGGAAATTTCATTTCCTTTCGGGAAGGGAAAAGGAAACTTGTGATTTCAATGGGGACGAATCGAAGAATCATTGGTGCATTTCCCTGCCCTTGATGGCATGCCATGCCTTTTGGTGGCTTTGACTTGGGGAAAGATTTTTTTCATTTTTTGGTTGATTTCTGAAGTGTCCATGCCATGTCCTCATATCTTGCCACCTAAGTTGTGTCTTCCTCCTTGACTTTTTCCCCTGCTTTTGCAACATCTGTGATCTTAGTTTTGCATCTTTTGGTCCTTCGCACTGCACCTGATATTATCCCGGGCCATTGTCTTACAGTCACTAAATTTCCCAAATTTTCTTTTTTTCTCCTCCAATTACAATTCCTTTGATGGTGTCTCCGCTCCAGCCTGTTTGTAGGCCCTTATTTTCTGTTTTGGCCTTCAGTGGGGATCAGATTTGGCAAGCTTTGCTGCATGTGACTGCACTTGCTGGCGTATGGCCTGCCTGCATTTTGAAGGCTTTGACTTTGGGAACGATTTTTTCTTGTTTTTCGTTTTTCTTGTTTTAAATATTCATGCCATGTCCCTCATATCTTGCCCCCTACGTCGTGTTTCCCTCCTTGACTTTTTCCGCTGCTTTTGAAATATCTGTGAGCTTTGTTTTGGCATCATTTAGTCCTTCGCACTGCACCTGACATAATCCCGGGCCATTTTCTTACAATCACTAAATTTACCAAATTTACATTTTTACTTTTCCTAATGCAATATTTCCGATGCTGTCTCCATCCACCGCCCCTCACTGCCTGAAGCCCTGCCCCTCACACAGGGAGCCCCAGCCATGACTGCCTAGTGCCCCGCCCTGCACTGACTGGATCCCCACCCCTGAAAGCCTGGAACCCCGCGCCTCACTCATGGGGCCTTGCCCTTCATAATTGGAGCCCCGCCCCTCAAATATGGAGCCTTGCCCCTGACTGCATGGAGCCCTGCCCATCCCTCATGGATCCCCGCCCATCACTGGCTGGAGCCCTGCCCCACAAACATGGAGCCCTTTCCCTCACACATGGAGCCTTGCCCCTCTCTGGCTGGAGCCCTGCCACTAACACAAAGAGCCCCGGCCATCACTGCCCTGAGCCCCGCCCCTCACTGACTGGATCCCCACCCCTGAAAGACTGGAACCCCGGCCTTCACTCATGGGGCCTTGCCCTTCATATTTGAAGCCCCGCCCCTCAAATATGGAGCCCTATCCCTGACTGCATGGAGCCCTGCCCATCCCACATGGAGCCCCGCCCATCACTGGCTGGAGCCCTGCCCCACACACATGGAGCCGCTTCCGTCACACATAGAGCACCGCCCCTCACTGCCTGAAGCCCTGCCCCTCACACATGGAGCCCCGCGTTTGTAGGTCCTTCTTTTCGGTTTTGGCCTTCAGTGGGGATCAATTTTGGCAAGCTTTGCTGCATGTGTCTGCACTTGCTTGCCTATGGCCTGCCTGCATTTTGATGGCTTTGACTTCGGGAAAGATTTTTCCTTGGTTTTTTATTTTTGTTTAACTGTTCATGCCATGTCCCTCATATCTTGCCCCGTAAGTTGTGTCTTCCTCCTTGACTATTTCCCCTGATTTTGCAACATCTGTGAGCTTAGTTTTTGCATTGTTTGGTCCTTCGCACTGCACCTGATATTATCCCGGGCCATTTTCTTAGAGTCACTAGATTTCCCAAATTTCCTTTTTTTCTCCTCCAATTGCAATTCCTTTGATGGAGTCTCCGTTCCAGTGTGTTTGTAGGTCCTTCTTTTCTGTTTGGGCCTTCAGTGGGGATCAGTTTTGGCAAGCTTTGCTGCATGTGCCTGGACTTGCTGGTGTATGGCCTGCCTGCATTTTGATGGCTTTGACTTTGTAAAAATTTTGTTTTTTTCGTTGTTTTGTGAAGTGTCCATGCCATGCCCCTCATATATTGCCCCCTAAGTTGTGTCTTCCTCCTTGACTTTTTCCCCTGCTTTTGCAACATCTGTGAGCCTATTTTTTGCATGTTTTGGTCCTTTGCAATGCAGCTGATTTCCTCACAGCCTATTTTTTGAAGACATTAAAATTACTGATTTTCTGCTTTTTTCAATTGCATTTCATTTGAACTTATCTCCTTTCCAGAGTGTTTGCAAGCCTTTCTTTTGGGATTCACAAGATTCCTTTTCCCTTCCCGAAAGGAAATTTCATTTCCTTTCGGGAAGGGAAAAGGAAACTTGTGATTTCAATGGGGACGAATCGAAGAATCATTGGTGCATTTCCCTGCCCTTGATGGCATGCCATGCCTTTTGGTGGCTTTGACTTGGGGAAAGATTTTTTTCATTTTTTGGTTGATTTCTGAAGTGTCCATGCCATGTCCTCATATCTTGCCACCTAAGTTGTGTCTTCCTCCTTGACTTTTTCCCCTGCTTTTGCAACATCTGTGAGCTTAGTTTTGCATCTTTTGGTCCTTCGCACTGCACCTGATATTATCCCGGGCCATTTTCTTAGAGTCACTAAATTTCCCAAATTTTCTTTTTTTCTCCTCCAATTACAATTCCTTTGATGGTGTCTCCGCTCCAGCCTGTTTGTAGGCCCTTATTTTCTGTTTTGGCCTTCAGTGGGGATCAGATTTGGCAAGCTTTGCTGCATGTGCCTGCACTTGCTGGCGTATGGCCTGCCGGCATTTTGAAGGCTTTGGCTTTGGGAAAGATTTTTTCTTGCTTTTCTTTTTTCTTGATTTAAATATTCATGCCATGTCCCTCATATCTTGCCCCCTAAGTTGTGTCTTCCTCCTTGACTTTTTCCCCTGCTTTTGCAACATCTGTGAGCCTATTTTTTGCATGTTTTGGTCCTTTGCAATGCAGCTGATTTCCTCACAGCCTATTTTTTGAAGACATTAAAATTACTGATTTTCTGCTTTTTTCAATTGCATTTCATTTGAACTTATCTCCTTTCCAGAGTGTTTGCAAGCCTTTCTTTTGGGATTCACAAGATTCCTTTTCCCTTCCCGAAAGGAAATTTCATTTCCTTTCGGGAAGGGAAAAGGAAACTTGTGATTTCAATGGGGACGAATCGAAGAATCATTGGTGCATTTCCCTGCCCTTGATGGCATGCCATGCCTTTTGGTGGCTTTGACTTGGGGAAAGATTTTTTTCATTTTTTGGTTGATTTCTGAAGTGTCCATGCCATGTCCTCATATCTTGCCACCTAAGTTGTGTCTTCCTCCTTGACTTTTTCCCCTGCTTTTGCAACATCTGTGATCTTAGTTTTGCATCTTTTGGTCCTTCGCACTGCACCTGATATTATCCCGGGCCATTGTCTTACAGTCACTAAATTTCCCAAATTTTCTTTTTTTCTCCTCCAATTACAATTCCTTTGATGGTGTCTCCGCTCCAGCCTGTTTGTAGGCCCTTATTTTCTGTTTTGGCCTTCAGTGGGGATCAGATTTGGCAAGCTTTGCTGCATGTGCCTGCACTTGCTGGCGTATGGCCTGCCGGCATTTTGAAGGCTTTGGCTTTGGGA
Organism: Artemisiospiza belli; assembly: GCA_021963965.1. NCBI lineage: Eukaryota > Metazoa > Chordata > Aves > Passeriformes > Passerellidae > Artemisiospiza > Artemisiospiza belli. The sequence continues at coordinate 399,092 of JAKDEW010000244.1, read as the reverse complement.
AAGATTTTTTCTTGCTTTTCTTTTTTCTTGATTTAAATATTCATGCCATGTCCCTCATATCTTGCCCCCTAAGTTGTGTCTTCCTCCTTGACTTTTTCCCCTGCTTTTGCAACATCTGTGAGCTTAGTTTTTGCATCTTTTGGTCCTTCGCACTGCACCTGATATTATCCCGGGCCATTTTCTTACAGTCACTAAATTTCCCAAATTTTCTTTTTTTCTCCTCCAATTACAATTCCTTTGATGGTGTCTCCGCTCCAGCCTGTTTGTAGGTCCTTCTTTTCTGTTTTGGCCTTCAGTGGGGATCAGATTTGGCAAGCTTTGCTGCATGTGCCTGCACTTGCTGGCGTATGGCCTGCCTGCATTTTGAAGGCTTTGACTTTGGGAATGATTTTTTCTTGTTTTTTCGTTTTTCTTGTTTTAAATATTCATGCCATGTCCCTCATATCTTGCCCTCTACATCGTGTTTTCCTCCTTGACTTTTTCCGCTGCTTTTGAAATATCTGTGAGCTTTGTTTTGGCATCATTTAGTCCTTCGCACTGCACCTGACATAATCCCGGGCCATTTTCTTACAATCACTAAATTTACCAAATTTACATTTTTACTTTTCCTAATGCAATATTTCCGATGCTGTCTCCATCCACCACCCCTCACTGCCTGAAGCCCTGCCCCTCACACAGGGAGCCCCAGCCATGACTGCCTAGTGCCCCGCCCTGCACTGACTGGATCCCCACCCCTGAAAGCCTGGAACCCCGCGCCTCACTCATGGGGCCTTGCCCTTCATAATTGGAGCCCCGCCCCTCAAATATGGAGCCTTGCCCCTGACTGCATGGAGCCCTGCCCATCCCTCATGGATCCCCGCCCATCACTGGCTGGAGCCCTGCCCCACAAACATGGAGCCCTTTCCCTCACACATGGAGCCTTGCCCCTCTCTGGCTGGAGCCCTGCCACTAACACAAAGAGCCCCGGCCATCACTGCCCTGAGCCCCGCCCCTCACTGACTGGATCCCCACCCCTGAAAGCCTGGAACCCCGGCCTTCACTCATGGGGCCTTGCCCTTCATATTTGAAGCCCCGCCCCTCAAATATGGAGCCCTATCCCTGACTGCATGGAGCCCTGCCCATCCCACATGGAGCCCCGCCCATCACTGGCTGGAGCCCTGCCCCACACACATGGAGCCGCTTCCGTCACACATAGAGCACCGCCCCTCACTGCCTGAAGCCCTGCCCCTCACACATGGAGCCCCGCGTTTGTAGGTCCTTCTTTTCGGTTTTGGCCTTCAGTGGGGATCAATTTTGGCAAGCTTTGCTGCATGTGTCTGCACTTGCTGGCGTATGGCCTGCCTGCATTTTGATGGCTTTGACTTTGGGAAAGATTTTTTCTTGGTTTTTTATTTTTGTTTAACTGTTCATGCCATGTCCCTCATATCTTGCCCCGTAAGTTGTGTCTTCCTCCTTGACTATTTTCCCTGCTTTTGCAACATCTGTGAGCTTAGTTTTTGCATCTTTTGGTCCTTCGCACTGCACCTGATATTATCCCGGGCCATTTTCTTAGAGTCACTAGATTTCCCAAATTTCCTTTTTTTCTCCTCCAATTGCAATTCCTTTGATGGAGTCTCCGTTCCAGTGTGTTTGTAGGTCCTTCTTTTCTGTTTGGGCCTTCAGTGGGGATGAATTTTGGCAAGCTTTGCTGCATGTGCCTGGACTTGCTGGTGTATGGCCTGCCTGCATTTTGATGGCTTTGACTTTGGAAAAATTTTTTTTTTCGTTGTTTTGTGAAGTGTCCATGCCATGTCCCTCATATCTTGCCCCCTAAGTTGTGTCTTCCTCCTTGACTTTTTCCCCTGCTTTTGCAACATCTGTGAGCTTATTTTTTGCATGTTTTGGTCCTTTGCAATGCAGCTGATTTCCTCACAGCCTATTTTTTGAAGACATTAAAATTACTGATTTTCTGCTTTTTTCAATTGCATTTCATTTGAACTTATCTCCTTTCCAGAGTGTTTGCAAGCCTTTCTTTTGGGATTCACAAGATTCCTTTTCCCTTCCCGAAAGGAAATTTCATTTCCTTTCGGGAAGGGAAAAGAAATCTTGTGATTTCAATGGGGACGAATCGAAGAATCATTGGTGCATTTCCCTGCCCTTGATGGCATGCCATGCCTTTTGGTGGCTTTGACTTGGGGAAAGATTTTTTTCATTTTTTGGTTGATTTCTGAAGTGTCCATGCCATGTCCTCATATCTTGCCACCTAAGTTGTGTCTTCCTCCTTGACTTTTTCCCCTGCTTTTGCAACATCTGTGAGCTTAGTTTTTTGCATCTTTTGGTCCTTCGCACTGCACCTGATATTATCCCGGGCCATTTTCTTACAGTCACTAAATTTCCCAAATTTTCTTTTTTTCTCCTCCAATTACAATTCCTTTGATGGTGTCTCCGCTCCAGCCTGTTTGTAGGTCCTTCTTTTCTGTTTTGGCCTTCAGTGGGGATCAGATTTGGCAAGCTTTGCTGCATGTGCCTGCACTTGCTGGCGTATGGCCTGCCTGCATTTTGATGGCTTTGACTTTGGGAACGATTTTTTCTTGTTTTTCGTTTTTCTTGTTTTAAATATTCATGCCATGTCCCTCATATCTTGCCCCCTACGTCGTGTTTTCCTCCTTGACTTTTTCCGCTGCTTTTGAAATATCTGTGAGCTTTGTTTTGGCATCATTTAGTCCTTCGCACTGCACCTGACATAATCCCGGGCCATTTTCTTACAGTCACTAAATTTACCAAATTTACGTTTTTACTTTTCCTAATGCAATATTTCCGATGCTGTCTCCATCCACCGCCCCTCACTGCCTAAAGCCCTGCCCCTCACACAGGGAGCCCCAGCCATGACAGCCTAGTGCCCCGCCCTGCACTGACTGGATCCCCACCCCTGAAAGCCTGGAACCCCGCGCCTCACTCATGGGGCCTTGCCCTTCATAATTGGAGCCCCGCCCCTCAAATATGGAGCCTTGCCCCTGACTGCATGGAGCCCTGCCCATCCCTCATGGATCCCCGCCCATCACTGGCTGGAGCCCTGCCCCACAAACATGGAGCCCTTTCCCTCACACATGGAGCCTTGCCCCTCTCTGGCTGGAGCCCTGCCACTAACACAAAGAGCCCCGGCCATCACTGCCCTGAGCCCCGCCCCTCACTGACTGGATCCCCACCCCTGAAAGCCTGGAACCCCGGCCTTCACTCATGGGGCCTTGCCCTTCATATTTGAAGCCCCGCCCCTCAAATATGGAGCCCTATCCCTCACTGCATGGAGCCCTGCCCATCCCACATGGAGCCCCGCCCATCACTGGCTGGAGCCCTGCCCCACACACATGGAGCCTTTTCCCTCACACATGGAGCCCTGCCCCTCTCTGGCTGCAGCCCTAACCCTAACACATGGAGCCTCGGCAATCACTGCCTAGAGCCCCACCCCTCACTGACTGGATCCCCACCCCTCACAGCCCGGAACCCCGCCCCTCACGCATGGAACCCCTTCCCTCACTCATGGAGCCCTGCCCATCCCACATGGAGCCCCGCCCATCACTGGCTGGAGCCCTGCCCCACACACATGGAGCCGCTTTCGTCACACATAGAGCACCGCCCCTCACTGCCTGAAGCCCTGCCCCTCACACATGGAGCCCCGCGTTTGTAGGTCCTTCTTTTCGGTTTTGGCCTTCAGTGGGGATCAATTTTGGCAAGCTTTGCTGCATGTGTCTGCACTTGCTGGCATATGGCCTGCCTGCATTTTGATGGCTTTGACTTTGGGAAAGATTTTTTGTTGTTTTTTATTTTTGTTTAACTGTTCATGCCATGTCCCTCATATCTTGCCCCGTAAGTTGTGTCTTCCTCCTTGACTATTTTCCCTGATTTTGCAACATCTCTTAGCTTAATTTTTGCATCTTTTGGTCCTTCGCACTGCACCTCATATAATCCCGGGCCATTTTCTTAGAGTCACTAGATTTCCCAAATTTCCTTTTTTTCTCCTCCAATTGCAATTCCTTTGATGGAGTCTCCGTTCCAGTGTGTTTGTAGGTCCTTCTTTTCTGTTTGGGCCTTCAGTGGGGATGAATTTTGGCAAGCTTTGCTGCATGTGCCTGGACTTGCTGGTGTATGGCCTGCCTGCATTTTGATGGCTTTGACTTTGGAAAAAATTTTTTTTTCGTTGTTTTGTGAAGTGTCCATGCCATGCCCCTCATATCTTGCCCCCTAAGTTGTGTCTTCCTCCTTGACTTTTTCCCCTGCTTTTGCAACATCTGTGAGCCTATTTTTTGCATGTTTTGGTCCTTTGCAATGCAGCTGATTTCCTCACAGCCTATTTTTTGAAGACATTAAAATTACTGATTTTCTGCTTTTTTCAATTGCATTTCATTTGAACTTATCTCCTTTCCAGAGTGTTTGCAAGCCTTTCTTTTGGGATTCACAAGATTCCTTTTCCCTTCCCGAAAGGAAATTTCATTTCCTTTCGGGAAGGGAAAAGGAATCTTGTGATTTCAATGGGGACCAATCGAAGAATCATTGGTGCATTTCCCTACCCTTGATGGCATGCCATGCCTTTTGGTGGCTTTGACTTGGGGAAAGATTTTTTTCATTTTTCGGTTGATTTCTGAAATGTCCATGCCATGTCATCATATCTTGCCACCTAAGTTGTGTCTTCCTCCTTGACTTTTTCCCCTGCTTTTGCAACATCTGTGAGCTTAGTTTTGCATCTTTTGGTCGTTCGCACTGCACCTGATATTATCCCGGGCCATTTTCTTACAGTCACTAAATTTCCCAAATTTTCTTTTTTTCTCCTCCAATTACAATTCCTTTGATGGTGTCTCCGCTCCAGCCTGTTTGTAGGCCCTTATTTTCTGTTTTGGCCTTCAGTGGGGATCAGATTTGGCAAGCTTTGCTGCATGTGCCTGCACTTGCTGGCGTATGGCCTGCCTGCATTTTGAAGGCTTTGACTTTGGGAACGATTTTTTCTTGTTTTTCGTTTTTCTTGTTTTAAATATTCATGCCATGTCCCTCATATCTTGCCCTCTACGTCGTGTTTTCCTCCTTGACTTTTTCCGCTACTTTTGAAATATCTGTGAGCTTTGTTTTGGCATCATTTAGTCCTTCGCACTGCACCTGACATAATCCCGGGCCATTTTCTTACAGTCACTAAATTTACCAAATTTACATTTTTACTTTTCCTAATGCAATATTTCCGATGCTGTCTCCATCCACCGCCCCTCACTGCCTGAAGCCCTGCCCCTCACACAGGGAGCCCCAGCCATGACTGCCTAGTGCCCCGCCCTGCACTGACTGGATCCCCACCCCTGAAAGCCTGGAACCCCGCGCCTCACTCATGGGGCCTTGCCCTTCATAATTGGAGCCCCGCCCCTCAAATATGGAGCCTTGCCCCTGACTGCATGGAGCCCTGCCCATCCCTCATGGATCCCCGCCCATCACTGGCTGGAGCCCTGCCCCACAAACATGGAGCCCTTTCCCTCACACATGGAGCCTTGCCCCTCTCTGGCTGGAGCCCTGCCACTAACACAAAGAGCCCCGGCCATCACTGCCCTGAGCCCCGCCCCTCACTGACTGGATCCCCACCCCTGAAAGCCTGGAACCCCGGCCTTCACTCATGGGGCCTTGCCCTTCATATTTGAAGCCCCGCCCCTCAAATATGGAGCCCTATCCCTCACTGCATGGAGCCCTGCCCATCCCACATGGAGCCCCGCCCATCACTGGCTGGAGCCCTGCCCCACACACATGGAGCCTTTTCCCTCACACATGGAGCACTGCCCCTCTCTGGCTGCAGCCCTAACCCTAACACATGGAGCCTCGGCAATCACTGCCTAGAGCCCCACCCCTCACTGACTGGATCCCCACCCCTCACAGCCCGGAACCCCGCCCCTCTCGCATGGAACCCCTTCCCTCACTCATGGAGCCCTGCCCATCCCACATGGAGCCCCGCCCATCACTGGCTGGAGCCCTGCCCCACACACATGGAGCCGCTTCCGTCACACATAGAGCACCGCCCCTCACTGCCTGAAGCCCTGCCCCTCACACATGGAGCCCCGCGTTTGTAGGTCCTTCTTTTCGGTTTTGGCCTTCAGTGGGGATCAATTTTGGCAAGCTTTGCTGCATGTGTCTGCACTTGCTGGCGTATGGCCTGCCTGCATTTTGATGGCTTTGACTTTGGGAAAGATTTTTTCTTGTTTTTTATTTTTGTTTAACTGTTCATGCCATGTCCCTCATATCTTGCCCCGTAAGTTGTGTCTTCCTCCTTGACTATTTTCCCTGATTTTGCAACATCTCTTAGCTTAATTTTTGCATCTTTTGGTCCTTCGCACTGCACCTCATATAATCCCGGGCCATTTTCTTAGAGTCACTAGATTTCCCAAATTTCCTTTTTTTCTCCTCCAATTGCAATTCCTTTGATGGAGTCTCCGTTCCAGTGTGTTTGTAGGTCCTTCTTTTCTGTTTGGGCCTTCAGTGGGGATGAATTTTGGCAAGCTTTGCTGCATGTGCCTGGACTTGCTGGTGTATGGCCTGCCTGCATTTTGATGGCTTTGACTTTGGAAAAAATTTTTTTTTCGTTGTTTTGTGAAGTGTCCATGCCATGTCCCTCATATCTTGCCCCCTAAGTTGTGTCTTCCTCCTTGACTTTTTCCCCTGCTTTTGCAACATCTGTGAGCTTAGTTTTGGAATATTTTGGTCCTTTGCAATGCAGCTGATTTCCTCACAGCCTATTTTTTGAAGACATTAAAATTGCTGATTTTCTGCTTTTTTCAATTGCATTTCATTTGAACTTATCTCCTTTCCAGAGTGTTTGCAAGCCTTTCTTTTGGGATTCACAAGATTCCTTTTCCCTTCCCGAAAGGAAATTTCATTTCCTTTCGGGAAGGGAAAAGAAATCTTGTGATTTCAATGGGGACCAATCGAAGAATCATTGGTGCATTTCCCTACCCTTGATGGCATGCCATGCCTTTTGGTGGCTTTGACTTGGGGAAAGATTTTTTTCATTTTTCGGTTGATTTCTGAAGTGTCCATGCCATGTCCTCATATCTTGCCACCTAAGTTGTGTCTTCCTCCTTGACTTTTTCCCCTGCTTTTGCAACATCTGTGAGCTTAGTTTTGCATCTTTTGGTCCTTCGCACTGCACCTGATATTATCCCGGGCCATTTTCTTACAGTCACTAAATTTCCCAAATTTTCTTTTTTTCTCCTCCAATTACAATTCCTTTGATGGTGTCTCCGCTCCAGCCTGTTTGTAGGCCCCTATTTTCTGTTTTGGCCTTCAGTGGGGATCAGATTTGGCAAGCTTTGCTGCATGTGCCTGCACTTGCTGGCGTATGGCCTGCCTGCATTTTGAAGGCTTTGACTTTGGGAAAGATTTTTTCTTGCTTTTCTTTTTTCTTGATTTAAATATTCATGCCATGTCCCTCATATCTTGCCCCCTAAGTTGTGTCTTCCTCCTTGACTTTTTCCCCTGCTTTTGCAACATCTGTGAGCTTAGTTTTGGCATCTTTTGGTCCTTCGCACTGCACCTGATATTATCCCGGGCCATTTTCTTACAGTCACTAAATTTCCCAAATTTTCTTTTTTTCTCCTCCAATTACAATTCCTTTGATGGTGTCTCCGCTCCAGCCTGTTTGTAGGCCCTTATTTTCTGTTTTGGCCTTCAGTGGGGATCAGATTTGGCAAGCTTTGCTGCATGTGCCTGCACTTGCTGGCGTATGGCCTGCCTGCATTTTGAAGGCTTTGACTTTGGGAACGATTTTTTCTTGTTTTTCTTTGTTCTTGTTTTAAATATTCATGCCATGTCCCTCATATCTTGCCCCCTACGTTGTGTTTTCCTCCTTGACTTTTTCCGCTGCTTTTGAAATATCTGTGAGCTTTGTTTTGGCTTCTTTTAGTCCTTCGCACTGCACCTGACATAATCCCGGGCCATTTTCTTACAGTCACTAAATTTACCAAATTTACATTTTTACTTTTCCTAATGCAATATTTCCGATGCTGTCTCCATCCACCGCCCCTCACTGCCTGAAGCCCTGCCCCTCACACAGGGAGCCCCAGCCATGACTGCCTAGTGCCCCGCCCCGCACTGACTGGATCCCCACCCCTGAAAGACTGGAACCCCGCGCCTCACTCATGGGGCCTTGCCCTTCATAATTGGAGCCCCGCCCCTCAAATATGGAGCCTTGCCCCTGACTGCATGGAGCCCTGCCCATCCCTCATGGATCCCCGCCCATCACTGGCTGGAGCCCTGCCCCACAAACATGGAGCCCTTTCCCTCACACATGGAGCCTTGCCCCTCTCTGGCTGGAGCCCTGCCACTAACACAAAGAGCCCCGGCCATCACTGCCCTGAGCCCCGCCCCTCACTGACTGGATCCCCACCCCTGAAAGCCTGGAACCCCGGCCTTCACTCATGGGGCCTTGCCCTTCATATTTGAAGCCCCGCCCCTCAAATATGGAGCCCTATACCTCACTGCATGGAGCCCTGCCCATCCCACATGGAGCCCCGCCTATCACTGGCTGGAGCCCTGCCCCACACACATGGAGCCTTTTCCCTCACACATGGAGCCCTGCCCCTCTCTGGCTGCAGCCCTAACCCTAACACATGGAGCCTCGGCAATCACTGCCTAGAGCCCCACCCCTCACTGACTGGATCCCCACCCCTCACAGCCCGGAACCCCGCCCCTCACGCATGGAACCCCTTCCCTCACTCATGGAGCCCTGCTCATCCCACATGGAGCCCCGCCCATCACTGGCTGGAGCCCTGCCCCACACACATGGAGCCGCTTCCGTCACACATAGAGCACCGCCCCTCACTGCCTGAAGCCCTGCCCCTCACACATGGAGCCCCGCGTTTGTAGGTCCTTCTTTTCGGTTTTGGCCTTCAGTGGGGATCAATTTTGGCAAGCTTTGCTGCATGTGTCTGCACTTGCTGGCGTATGGCCTGCCTGCATTTTGATGGCTTTGACTTTGGGAAAGATTTTTTCTTGGTTTTTTTTTTTTGTTTAACTGTTCATGCCATGTCCCTCATATCTTGCCCCGTAAGTTGTGTCTTCCTCCTTGACTATTTTCCCTGATTTTGCAACATCTCTTAGCTTAATTTTTGCATCTTTTGGTCCTTCGCACTGCACCTCATATAATCCCGGGCCATTTTCTTAGAGTCACTAGATTTCCCAAATTTCCTTTTTTTCTCCTCCAATTACAATTCCTTTGATGGAGTCTCCGTTCCAGTGTGCTTGTAGGTCCTTCTTTTCTGTTTGGGCCTTCAGTGGGGATGAATTTTGGCAAGCTTTGCTGCATGTGTCTGCACTTGCTGGCGTATGGCCTGCCTGCATTTTGATGGCTTTGACTTTGGGAAAATTTTTTTTTTTCGTTGTTTTGTGAAGTGTCCATGCCATGTCCCTCATATCTTGCCCCCTAAGTTGTGTCTTCCTCCTTGACTTTTTCCCCTGCTTTTGCAACATCTGTGAGCCTATTTTTTGCATGTTTTGGTCCTTTGCAATGCAGCTGATTTCCTCACAGCCTATTTTTTGAAGACATTAAAATTACTGATTTTCTGCTTTTTTCAATTGCATTTCATTTGAACTTATCTCCTTTCCAGAGTCTTTGCAAGCCTTTCTTTTGGGATTCACAAGATTCCTTTTTCCCTTTCCTCCCGAAAGGAAATTTCATTTCCTTTCGGGAAGGGAAAAGAAATCTTGTGATTTCAATGGGGACGAATCGAAGAATCATTGGTGCATTTCCCTGCCCTTGATGGCATGCCATGCCTTTTGGTAGCTTTGACTTGGGGAAAGATTTTTTTCATTTTTTGGTTGATTTCTGAAGTGTCCATGCCATGTCCTCATATCTTGCCACCTAAGTTGTGTGTTCCTCCTTGACTTTTTCCCCTGCTTTTGCAACATCTGTGAGCTTAGTTTTTGCATCTTTTGGTCCTTCGCACTGCACCTGATATTATCCCGGGCCATTTTCTTACAGTCACTAAATTTCCCAAATTTTCTTTTTTTCTCCTCCAATTACAATTCCTTTGATGGTGTCTCTGCTCCAGCCTGTTTGTAGGCCCTTAATTTCTGTTTTGGCCTTCAGTGGGGATCAGATTTGGCAAGCTTTGCTGCATGTGCCTGCACTTGCTGGCGTATGGCCTGCCTGCATTTTGAAGGCTTTGACTTTGGGAACGATTTTTTCTTGTTTTTCTTTTTTCTTGTTTTAATTATTCATGCCATGTCCCTCATATCTTGCCCCCTACGTTGTGTTTTCCTCCTTGACTTTTTCCGCTGCTTTTGAAATATCTGTGAGCTTTGTTTTGGCTTCTTTTAGTCCTTCGCACTGCACCTGACATAATCCCGGGCCATTTTCTTACAGTCACTAAATTTACCAAATTTACATTTTTACTTTTCCTAATGCAATATTTCCGATGCTGTCTCCATCCACCGCCCCTCACTGCCTGAAGCCCTGCCCCTCACACAGGGAGCCCCAGCCATGACTGCCTAGTGCCCCGCCCCGCACTGACTGGATCCCCAACCCTGAAAGCCTGGAACCCCGCGCCTCACTCATGGGGCCTTGCCCTTCATAATTGGAGCCCCGCCCCTCAAATATGGAGCCTTGCCCCTGACTGCATGGAGCCCTGCCCATCCCTCATGGATCCCTGCCCATCACTGGCTGGACCCCTGCCCCAAAAACATGGAGCCCTATCCCTCACTGCATGGAGCCCTGCCCATCCCACATGGAGCCCCGCCCATCACTGGCTGGAGCCCTGCCCCACACACATGGAGCCTTTTCCCTCACACATGGAGCCCTGCCCCTCTCTGGCTGCAGCCCTAACCCTAACTCCTGGAGCCTCGGCAATCACTGCCTAGAGCCCCACCCCTCACTGATTGGATCCCCACCCCTCACAGCCCGGAACCCCGCCCCTCACGCATGGAACCCCTTCCCTCACTCATGGAGCCCTGCCCATCCCACATGGAGCCCCGCCCATCACTGGCTGGAGCCCTGCCCCACACACATGGAGCCGCTTCCGTCACACATAGAGCACCGCCCCTCACTGCCTGTAGCCCTGCCCCTCACACATGGAGCCCCGCGTTTGTAGGTCCTTCTTTTCGGTTTTGGCCTTCAGTGGGGATCAATTTTGGCAAGCTTTGCTGCATGTGTCTGCACTTGCTGGCATATGGCCTGCCTGCATTTTGATGGCTTTGACTTTGGGAAAGATTTTTTCTTGGTTTTTTTTTTTTTGTTTAACTGTTCATGCCATGTCCCTCATATCTTGCCCCGTAAGTTGTGTCTTCCTCCTTGACTATTTTCCCTGATTTTGCAACATCTCTTAGCCTAATTTTTGCATCTTTTGGTCCTTCGCACTGCACCTCATATAATCCCGGGCCATTTTCTTAGAGTCACTAGATTTCCCAAATTTCCTTTTTTTCTCCTCCAATTGCAATTCCTTTGATGGAGTCTCCGTTCCAGTGTGCTTGTAGGTCCTTCTTTTCTGTTTGGGCCTTCAGTGGGGATGAATTTTGGCAAGCTTTGCTGCATGTGTCTGCACTTGCTGGCGTATGGCCTGCCTGCATTTTGATGGCTTTGACTTTGGGAAAATTTTTTTTTTTTCGTTGTTTTGTGAAGTGTCCATGCCATGTCCCTCATATCTTGCCCCCTAAGTTGTGTCTTCCTCCTTGACTTTTTCCCCTGCTTTTGCAACATCTGTGAGCCTATTTTTTGCATGTTTTGGTCCTTTGCAATGCAGCTGATTTCCTCACAGCCTATTTTTTGAAGACATTAAAATTACTGATTTTCTGCTTTTTTCAATTGCATTTCATTTGAACTTATCTCCTTTCCAGAGTGTTTGCAAGCCTTTCTTTTGGGATTCACAAGATTCCTTTTCCCTTCCCGAAAGGAAATTTCATTTCCTTTCGGGAAGGGAAAAGAAATCTTGTGATTTCAATGGGGACCAATCGAAGAATCATTGGTGCATTTCCCTGCCCTTGATGGCATGCCATGCCTTTTGGTGGCTTTGACTTGGGGAAAGATTATTTTCATTTTTTGGTTGATTTCTGAAGTGTCCATGCCATGTCCTCATATCTTGCCACCTAAGTTGTGTGTTCCTCCTTGACTTTTTCCCCTGCTTTTGCAACATCTGTGAGCTTAGTTTTTGCATCTTTTGGTCCTTCGCACTGCACCTGATATTATCCCGGGCCATTTTCTTACAGTCACTAAATTTCCCAAATTTTCTTTTTTTCTCCTCCAATTACAATTCCTTTGATGGTGTCTCCGCTCCAGCCTGTTTGTAGGCCCTTAATTTCTGTTTTGGCCTTCAGTGGGGATCAGATTTTGGCAAGCTTTGCTGCATGTGCCTGCACTTGCTGGCGTATGGCCTGCCTGCATTTTGAAGGCTTTGACTTTGGGAACGATTTTTTCTTGTTTTTCTTTTTTCTTGTTTTAATTATTCATGCCATGTCCCTCATATCTTGCCCCCTACGTTGTGTTTTCCTCCTTGACTTTTTCCGCTGCTTTTGAAATATCTGTGAGCTTTGTTTTGGCTTCTTTTAGTCCTTCGCACTGCACCTGACATAATCCCGGGCCATTTTCTTACAGTCACTAAATTTACCAAATTTACATTTTTACTTTTCCTAATGCAATATTTCCGATGCTGTCTCCATCCACCGCCCCTCACTGCCTGAAGCCCTGCCCCTCACACAGGGAGCCCCAGCCATGACTGCCTAGTGCCCCGCCCCGCACTGACTGGATCCCCACCCCTGAAAGCCTGGAACCCCGCGCCTCACTCATGGGGCCTTGCCCTTCATAATTGGAGCCCCGCCCCTCAAATATGGAGCCTTGCCCCTGACTGCATGGAGCCCTGCCCATCCCTCATGGATCCCCGCCCATCACTGGCTGGAGCCCTGCCCCACAAACATGGAGCCCTTTCCCTCACACATGGAGCCTTGCCCCTCTCTGGCTGGAGCCCTGCCACTAACACAAAGAGCCCCGGCCATCACTGCCCTGAGCCCCGCCCCTCACTGACTGGATCCCCACCCCTGAAAGCCTGGAACCCCGGCCTTCACTCATGGGGCCTTGCCCTTCATATTTGAAGCCCCGCCCCTCAAATATGGAGCCCTATCCCTCACTGCATGGAGCCCTGCCCATCCCACATGGAGCCCCGCCCATCACTGGCTGGAGCCCTGCCCCACACACATGGAGCCTTTTCCCTCACACATGGAGCCCTGCCCCTCTCTGGCTGCAGCCCTAACCCTAACTCCTGGAGCCTCGGCAATCACTGCCTAGAGCCCCACCCCTCACTGATTGGATCCCCACCCCTCACAGCCCGGAACCCCGCCCCTCACGCATGGAACCCCTTCCCTCACTCATGGAGCCCTGCCCATCCCACATGGAGCCCCGCCCATCACTGGCTGGAGCCCTGCCCCACACACATGGAGCCGCTTCCGTCACACATAGAGCACCGCCCCTCACTGCCTGTAGCCCTGCCCCTCACACATGGAGCCCCGCGTTTGTAGGTCCTTCTTTTCGGTTTTGGCCTTCAGTGGGGATCAATTTTGGCAAGCTTTGCTGCATGTGTCTGCACTTGCTGGCATATGGCCTGCCTGCATTTTGATGGCTTTGACTTTGGGAAAGATTTTTTCTTGGTTTTTTTTTTTTGTTTAACTGTTCATGCCATGTCCCTCATATCTTGCCCCGTAAGTTGTGTCTTCCTCCTTGACTATTTTCCCTGATTTTGCAACATCTCTTAGCCTAATTTTTGCATCTTTTGGTCCTTCGCACTGCACCTCATATAATCCCGGGCCATTTTCTTAGAGTCACTAGATTTCCCAAATTTCCTTTTTTTCTCCTCCAATTGCAATTCCTTTGATGGAGTCTCCGTTCCAGTGTGCTTGTAGGTCCTTCTTTTCTGTTTGGGCCTTCAGTGGGGATGAATTTTGGCAAGCTTTGCTGCATGTGTCTGCACTTGCTGGCGTATGGCCTGCCTGCATTTTGATGGCTTTGACTTTGGGAAAATTTTTTTTTTTTCGTTGTTTTGTGAAGTGTCCATGCCATGTCCCTCATATCTTGCCCCCTAAGTTGTGTCTTCCTCCTTGACTTTTTCCCCTGCTTTTGCAACATCTGTGAGCCTATTTTTTGCATGTTTTGGTCCTTTGCAATGCAGCTGATTTCCTCACAGCCTATTTTTTGAAGACATTAAAATTACTGATTTTCTGCTTTTTTCAATTGCATTTCATTTGAACTTATCTCCTTTCCAGAGTGTTTGCAAGCCTTTCTTTTGGGATTCACAAGATTCCTTTTCCCTTCCCGAAAGGAAATTTCATTTCCTTTCGGGAAGGGAAAAGAAATCTTGTGATTTCAATGGGGACCAATCGAAGAATCATTGGTGCATTTCCCTGCCCTTGATGGCATGCCATGCCTTTTGGTAGCTTTGACTTGGGGAAAGATTTTTTTCATTTTTTGGTTGATTTCTGAAGTGTCCATGCCATGTCCTCATATCTTGCCACCTAAGTTGTGTCTTCCTCCTTGACTTTTTCCCCTGCTTTTGCAACATCTGTGAGCTTAGTTTTTGCATCTTTTGGTCCTTCGCACTGCACCTGATATTATCCCGGGCCATTTTCTTACAGTCACTAAATTTCCCAAATTTTCTTTTTTTCTCCTCCAATTACAATTCCTTTGATGGTGTCTCTGCTCCAGCCTGTTTGTAGGCCCTTAATTTCTGTTTTGGCCTTCAGTGGGGATCAGATTTGGCAAGCTTTGCTGCATGTGCCTGCACTTGCTGGCGTATGGCCTGCCTGCATTTTGAAGGCTTTGACTTTGGGAACGATTTTTTCTTGTTTTTCTTTTTTCTTGTTTTAATTATTCATGCCATGTCCCTCATATCTTGCCCCCTACGTTGTGTTTTCCTCCTTGACTTTTTCCCCTGTTTTTGAAATATCTGTGAGCTTTGTTTTGGCTTCTTTTAGTCCTTCGCACTGCACCTGACATAATCCCGGGCCATTTTCTTACAGTCACTAAATTTACCAAATTTACATTTTTACTTTTCCTAATGCAATATTTCCGATGCTGTCTCCATCCACCGCCCCTCACTGCCTGAAGCCCTGCCCCTGACACAGGGAGCCCCAGCCATGACTGCCTAGTGCCCCGCCCCGCACTGACTGGATCCCCACCCCTGAAAGCCTGGAACCCCGCGCCTCACTCATGGGGCCTTGCCCTTCATAATTGGAGCCCCGCCCCTCAAATATGGAGCCTTGCCCCTGACTGCATGGAGCCCTGCCCATCCCTCATGGATCCCCGCCCATCACTGGCTGGAGCCCTGCCCCACAAACATGGAGCCCTTTCCCTCACACATGGAGCCTTGCCCCTCTCTGGCTGGAGCCCTGCCACTAACACAAAGAGCCCCGGCCATCACTGCCCTGAGCCCCGCCCCTCACTGACTGGATCCCCACCCCTGAAAGCCTGGAACCCCGGCCTTCACTCATGGGGCCTTGCCCTTCATATTTGAAGCCCCGCCCCTCAAATATGGAGCCCTATCCCTCACTGCATGGAGCCCTGCCCATCCCACATGGAGCCCCGCCCATCACTGGCTGGAGCCCTGCCCCACACACATGGAGCCTTTTCCCTCACACATGGAGCCCTGCCCCTCTCTGGCTGCAGCCCTAACCCTAACACATGGAGCCTCGGCAATCACTGCCTAGAGCCCCACCCCTCACTGACTGGATCCCCACCCCTCACAGCCCGGAACCCCGCCCCTCACGCATGGAACCCCTTCCCTCACTCATGGAGCCCTGCCCATCCCACATGGAGCCCCGCCCATCACTGGCTGGAGCCCTGCCCCACACACATGGAGCCGCTTCCGTCACACATAGAGCACCGCCCCTCACTGCCTGAAGCCCTGCCCCTCACACATGGAGCCCCGCGTTTGTAGGTCCTTCTTTTCGGTTTTGGCCTTCAGTGGGGATCAATTTTGGCAAGCTTTGCTGCATGTGTCTGCACTTGCTGGCGTATGGCCTGCCTGCATTTTGATGGCTTTGACTTTGGGAAAGATTTTTTCTTGTTTTTTTTTTTTTGTTTAACTGTTCATGCCATGTCCCTCATATCTTGCCCCGTAAGTTGTGTCTTCCTCCTTGACTATTTTCCCTGCTTTTGCAACATCTCTTAGCTTAATTTTTGCATCTTTTGGTCCTTCGCACTGCACCTCATATAATCCCGGGCCATTTTCTTAGAGTCACTAGATTTCCCAAATTTCCTTTTTTTCTCCTCCAATTGCAATTCCTTTGATGGAGTCTCCGTTCCAGTGTGTTTGTAGGTCCTTCTTTTCTGTTTGGGCCTTCAGTGGGGATCAATTTTGGCAAGCTTTGCTGCATGTGTCTGCACTTGCTGGCGTATGGCCTGCCTGCATTTTGATGGCTTTGACTTTGGAAAAATTTTTTTTTTTTCGTTGTTTTGTGAAGTGTCCATGCCATGTCCCTCATATCTTGCCCCCTAAGTTGTGTCTTCCTCCTTGACTTTTTCCCCTGCTTTTGCAACATCTGTGAGCCTATTTTTTGCATCTTTTGGTCCTTTGCAATGCACCTGATATAAACCCAGGCCATTTTCTTACAGTCACTAAATTTCCCAAATTTTCTTTTTTTCTCCTCCAATTAAAATTCCTTTGATGGTGTCTCCGCTCCAGCCTGTTTGTAGGCCCTTATTTTCTGGTTTGGCCTTCAATGGGGATCAGATTTGGCAAGCTTTGCTGCATGTGCCTGCAGTTGCTGGCGTATGGCCTGCCTGCATTTTGAAGGCTTTGACTTTGGGAACGATTTTTCCTTGCTTTTCTTTTTTCTTGATTTAAATATTCATGCCATGTCCCTCATATCCTACCCCATAAGTTGTGTTTTCCTCCTTGACTTTTTCCGCTGCTTTTGAAATATCTGTGAGCTTTGTTTTGGCATCATTTAGTCCTTCGCACTGCACCTGACATTATCCTGGGCCATTTTCTTACAGTCACTAAATTTACCAAATTTACATTTTTACTTTTCCTAAAGCAATATTTCCGATGCTGTCTCCATCCACCGCCCCTCACTGCCTGAAGCCCTATCCCTCACACAGGCAGCCCCAGCCATGACTGCCTAGTGCCCCGCCCCTCACTGATTGGATCCCCACCCCTGAAAGCCTGGAACCCCGGCCTTCACTCATGGGGCCTTGCCCTTCATATTTGAAGCCCCGCCCCTCAAATATGGTGCCCTATCCCTCACTGCATGGAGCCCTGCCCATCCCACATGGAGCCCCGCCCATCACTGGCTGGAGCCCTGCCCCACACACATGGAGCCTTTTCCCTCACACATGGAGCACTGCCCCTCTCTGGCTGCAGCCCTAACCCTAACACAT
Source organism: Artemisiospiza belli (assembly GCA_021963965.1). Taxonomy (NCBI): domain Eukaryota; kingdom Metazoa; phylum Chordata; class Aves; order Passeriformes; family Passerellidae; genus Artemisiospiza; species Artemisiospiza belli. The sequence continues at coordinate 381,739 of JAKDEW010000244.1, read as the reverse complement.
GGAGCCTCGGCAATCACTGCCTAGAGCCCCACCCCTCACTGACTGGATCCCCACCCCTCACAGCCCAGAACCCCGCCCCTCACGCATGGAACCCCTTCCCTCACTCATGGAGCCCTGCCCATCCCACATGGAGCCCCGCCCATCACTGGCTGGAGCCCTGCCCCACACACATGGAGCCGCTTCCGTCACACATAGAGCACCGCCCCTCACTGCCTGAAGCCCTGCCCCTCACACATGGAGCCCCGCGTTTGTAGGTCCTTCTTTTTGGTTTTGGCCTTCAGTGGGGATCAATTTTGGCAAGTTTTGCTGCATGTGCCTGCACTTGCTGGCGTATGGCCTGCCTGCATTTTGATGGCTTTGACTTTGGGAAAGATTTTTTCTTGTTTTTTTTTTTTTGTTTAACTGTTCGTGCCATGTCCCTCATATCTTGCCCCGTAAGTTGTGTCTTCCTCCTTGACTATTTCCCCTGCTTTTGCAACATCTCTTAGCTTAATTTTTGCATCTTTTGGTCCTTCGCACTGCACCTCATATAATCCCGGGCCATTTTCTTAGAGTAACTAGATTTCCCAAATTTCCTTTTTTTCTCCTCCAATTGCAATTCCTTTGATGGAGTCTCCGTTCCAGTGTGTTTGTAGGTCCTACTTTTCTGTTTGGGCCTTCAGTGGGGATGAATTTTGGCAAGTTTTGCTGCATGTGCCTGGACTTGCTGGCGTATGGCCTGCCTGCATTTTGAAGGCTTTGACTTTGGGAACGATTTTTTCTTGTTTTTCTTTTTTATTGTTTTAAATATTCATGCTATGTCCCTCATATCTTGCCCCCTACGTTGTGTTTTCCTCCTTGACTTTTTCCGCTGCTTTTGAAATATCTGTGAGCTTTGTTTTGGCATCATTTAGTCCTTCGCACTGCACCTGACATAATCCCGGGCCATTTTCTTACAGTCACTAAATTTACCAAATTTACATTTTTACTTTTCCTAATGCAATATTTCCGATGCTGTCTCCATCCACCGCCCCTCACTGCCTGAAGCCCTGCCCCTCACACAGGGAGCCCCAGCAGATTGCCTAGTGCCCCGCCCCGCACTGACTGGATCCCCACCCCTGAAAGCCTGGAACCCCGCGCCTCACTCATGGGGCCTTGCCCTTCATAATTGGAGCCCCGCCCCTCAAATATGGAGCCTTGCCCCTGACTGCATGGAGCCCTGCCCATCCCTCATGGATCCCCGCCCATCACTGGCTGGAGCCCTGCCCCACAAACATGGAGCCCTTTCCCTCACACATGGAGCCTTGCCCCTCCCTGGCTGGAGCCCTGCCACTAACACAAAGAGCCCCGGCCATCACTGCCCTGAGCCCCGCCCCTCACTGACTGGATCCCCACCCCTGAAAGCCTGGAACCCCGGCCTTCACTCATGGGGCCTTGCCTTTAATATTTGAAGCCCCGCCCCTCAAATAGGGAGCCCTATCCCTCACTGCATGGAGCCCTGCCCACCCCACATGGAGCCCCGCCCATCACTGGCTGGAGCCCTGCCCCACACACATGGAGCCGCTTCCGTCACACATAGAGCACCGCCCCTCACTGCCTGAAGCCCTGCCCCTCACACATGGAGCCCCGCGTTTGTAGGTCCTTCTTTTCGGTTTTGGCCTTCAGTGGGGATCAATTTTGGCAAGCTTTGCTGCATGTGTCTGCACTTGCTGGCGTATGGCCTGCCTGCATTTTGATGATTTTGTCTATGGGAACGATTTTTTCTTGTTTTTATTTTTTCTTGTTTTAAGTATTCATGCCATGTCCCTCATATCTTGCCCCCTAAATTGTGTCTTCCTCCTTGAATTTTTCCCCTGCTTTTGAAACATCTGTGTGCTTTGTTTTGGCATCTTTTGGTCCTTCGCACTGCAACTGATATAATCCCGGACCATTTTCTTAGAGTCAGTAAATTTCCAAAATTTTCATTTTTTTTTCTCCAAATGTAATACTTTCGCTGCTGTCTCCATGCACCGCCCCTCTGTGACTGAAGCCCTGCCCCTCCCACATTAATCCCCACCCATCACAGGCTGGAGCCCGGCTCCTCACACATGGAGCCCATTCCCTTTACAGATAGAGCCATGCCACTCCCTTGCGAGAGCCCTGCCCCTAACACATGGAGCCCCGGCCATTAGTGCCTAGAGCCCCGCCCCTCACTGACTGGATCCCCACCCCTTAAAGCCTGGAAACCCGCCCCTCATGCATGGAACCCCTTCCTTCACTAATGGGGCCCTGCCCTTAACAGTTGATGCCCCGCCCCTCAAATATGGAGCCCTGCCTCTCAATGCATGGAGCCGTGCCCATCGCACAGGGAGCCCCTCTCATCACTGGCTGGAGCCCTGCCCCACACATATGGGGCCCCTTCCCTCACACATAGAGTGGCGTCCCTCACTGCCTGAAGCCCTGCCCCTCACACATGGAGCCCTGCCCCTATCTGGCTGGAGCCCGGCCCCTAAAACATGGAGCACCGGCCATCACTGCTTAGAGCCCCACCCCTCACTGACTGGATCCCCACCCCTGAAAGCCTGGATCCCCGCCCCTCATGCATGGAACCCCTTCCTTCACTCATGGGGCCCTGCCCTTCACAGTTGGAGCCCCGCCCCTCAAATAGGGAGCCCTGCCTCTCAGTGCTTTGAGCCCTGCCCATCCCACATGGAGCACCGCCCATCACTGGCTGGAGCCCTGCCCCACACACATGGAAACCCTTCCCTCACACATAGAGCAGTGCCCCTCACTGCCTGAAGCGCTGCCTTTAGCACATGAAGCCCCGGCCATCACTTCATAGAACCCTGACCTTCACTGACTGGATCCCCACCCCTGAAAGCCTAGAACCCCGCCCCTCACTCATGGGGCCTTGTCCTTCATATTTCAAGCCCCGCCCATCAAATATGGAGCCCTGCCCCTCACTGCATGGAGCCCTGCCCATCCCACATGGAGCCCCACCCATCACTGCCCGGAGCCCTGCCCCACACACATGGAGCACTTTCCCTCATACATGGAGCCCTGCCCCTCTCTGGCTGGAGCCCTGCCCCTAACACATGGAGCCCCGGCCATCACTGCCTAGAGCCCTGCCCCTCACTGACTGGATCCCCACCCCTGAAAGCCTGGAACCCCACCCCTCACGCATGGAGACCCTTCCCTCACCAATGGGGCCCTGCCCTTCACAGTTGGAGCCCCGCCCCTCAAATATGGAACCCTGCCCCTCACTGCATGGAGCCCGGCCCTTCCCACATGGAGCCCCGCCCATCACTGCCTGAAACCCTGCCCCTCATACATCTAGCCCCGAGTTTGTAAGTCCCTCTTTTCGGTTTTGGCCTTCAGTGGGGATCAATTTTGGCAAGCTTTGCTGCATGTGCCTGCACTTGCTGGCGTATGTCCTGCCTGCATTTTGATGGTTTTGTCTATGGGAACGATTTTTTCTTGTTTTCATTTTTTCTTGTTTTAAGTATTCATGCCATGTCCCTCATATCTTGCCCCCTAAGTTGTGTCTTCCTCCTTGGATTTTTGCCCTGCTTTTGAAACATCTGTGTGCTTTGTTTTGGCATCTTTTGGTCCTTCGCACTGCAACTGATATAATCCCGGACCATTTTCTTAGAGTCAGTAAATTTCCCAAATTTTCATTTTTTATTCTCCAAATGTAATAGTTTTGTGCTGTCTCCATGCACCGCCCCTCAGTGACTGAAGCCCTGCCCCTCCCACATGGATCCCCACCCATCACAGGCTGGAGCCGGGCCCCTCACACATGGAGCCCATTCCCTTTACACATAGAGCCATGCCACTCTCTTGCGAGTGCCCTGCCCCTAACACATGGAGCCTCGGCCATTACTGCCTAGAGCCCCGCCCCTCACTGACTGGATCCCCACCCCTGAAAGCCTGGAAACCCGCCCCTCATGCCTGGAACCCCTTCCTTCACTAATGGGGCCCTGCCCTTAACAGTTGATGCCCCGCCCCTCAAATATGTAGCCCTGCCTCTCAATGCATGGAGCCGTGCTCATCGCACATGGAGCCCCGCCCATCACTGGCTGGAGCCCTGCCCCACACATATGGGGCCCCTTCCCTCACACATAGAGTGGCGCCCCTTACTGCCTGAAGCCCTGCCCCTCAAACATGGAGCCCCGCGTTTGTATGTCCTTCTTTTCGGTTTTGGCCTTCAGTGGGGATCAATTTTGGCAAGCTTTGCTGCATGTGTCTGCACTTGCTGGTATACGGCATGCCTGCATTTTGATGGCTTTGACTTTGGGAAAGATTTTTTTTTGGTTTCTTTTTTTTCTTGTTTTAAGTATTCATGCCATGTCCCTCATATCTTGCCCCCTGAGTAGTGTCTTCCTCCTTGACTTTTTCCCCGTGTTTTTGCAACATCTTTGAGCTTTGTTCTGGCATCTTTTGGTCCTTCCCACTGCACCTGATATAATCCCGGGCCATTTTCTTAGAGTTACTAAATTTCCCAAATTTTCACTTTTTCTTTTCCTAATGAAACACTTTCGATGGGGTCCCCATCCAGGGCCCCTCACTGCCTGATGCCCTGCCCCTCACACCTGGAGCCCCGGCCATCACTGCCTAGAGCCCCGCCCCTCAATGGCTGGATCACCACCCCTGAAAGCCTGGAACCCCGCCCCTCACTCATGGGGCCTTGCCCCTTATATTCGGAGCCCCGCCCCTCAAATATGGAGCCCTGCCACCCACTGCATGGAGCCCTGCCCCTCCCACATGGGGCCCCGCCCGTCACTGGCTGGAGCCCTGCCCCACACACATGGAGGCCTGCCCCTCTCTGGCTGGAGCCTGGCCCCTAAAACATGGAGCTCCGGCCATCACTGCCCAGAGCCCCACCCCTCACTGACTGGATCCCCACCCCTGAAAGCCTGGATCCCCGCCCCTCATGCATGGAACCCCTTCCCTCACTCATGGGGCCCTGCCCTTCACAGTTGGAGCCCCGCCCCTCAAATAGGGAGCCCTGCCTCTCAGTGCTTTGAGCCCTGCCCATCCCACATGGAGCCCCGCCCATCACTGGCTGGAGCCCTGCCCCACACACATGGAAACCCTTCCCTCACACATAGAGCAGTGCCCCTCACTGCCTGAAGCGCTGCCCCTCGCACATGAAGCCCCGGCCATCACTTCATAGAACCCTGACCTTCACTGACTGGATCCCCACCCCTGAAAGCCTAGAACCCCGCCCCTCACTCATGGGGCCTTGTCCTTCATATTTCAAGCCCCGCCCATCAAATATGGAGCCCTGCCCCTCACTGCATGGAGCCCTGCCCATCCCACATGGAGCCCCACCCATCACTGCCCGGAGCCCTGCCCCACACACATGGAGCACTTTCCCTCATACATAGAGCCCTGCCCCTCTCTGGCTGGAGCCCTGCCCCTAACACATGGAGCCCCGGCCATCACTGCCTAGAGCCCCACCCCTCACTCACTGGATCCCTACCCCTGAAAGCCTGGAACCCCACCCCTCACGCATGGAGACCCTTCCCTCACCAATGGGGCCCTGCCCTTAACAGTTGGAGCCCCGCCCCTCAAATATGGAACCCTGCCCCTCACTGCATGGAGCCCGGCCCTTCCCACATGGAGCCCCGCCCATCACTGCCTGAAACCCTGCCCCTCATACATCGAGCCCCGAGTTTGTAGGTCCCTCTTTTCGGTTTTGGCCTTCAGTGGGGATCAATTTTGGCAAGCTTTGCTGCATGTGCCTGCACTTGCTGGCGTATGGCCTGCCTGCATTTTGAAGGCTTTGACTTTGGGAACGATTTTTTCTTGTTTTTTTTTTTTTCTTGTTTTAAGTATTCATGCCATGTCCCTCATTTCTTGCCCCCGAAATTGTGTCTTCCTCCTTGACTTTTTCCCCTGCTTTTGAAACATCTGTGAGCTTTGTTTTGGCATCATTTGGTCCTTCGCACTGCACCTGATATAATCCCGGGCCATTTTCTTTCAGTTACTAAATTTCCCAAAATTTCATTTTTTGTTTTACTAATGCAATTTTTTGGTGATGTCTCCATCCCCCACCCCTCACTGCCTGAAGCCCTGCCCCTAACACAAAGAGCGCCGGACATCACTGCCTAGAGCCCCGCCCCTCACTGACAGGATCCCCACCCCTGACAGCCTGGATCACTGCCCCTCGCTCAAGGTGCCTTGCCCTTCACAATTGGAGCCCCACCCCTCAAATATGAAGCCCTGCCCCTGACTGCATTGAGTCCTGCCCATCCCACATGGAGCCCCGCCCATCACTGGCTGGAGCCCTGCCCCACACACATGGAGCCCTTTCCCTCACACATGGAGCCCTGCCCCTCTCTGGCTGGAGCCCTGCCCCTAACACATGGAGCTCTGGCCATCACTGCTTAGAGCTCCACCCATCACTGACAGGATCCCCACTCCTGACAGCCTGGATCCCCGCCCCTCACGCATGGAACCCCTTCCCTCACTCATGGGGCCCTGCCATTCACAGTTGGAGCCCCGCCCCTCAAATTTGGAGCCCTGCCCCTCACTGCATGGAGCCCTGCCCATCCCACATGGAGCCCCGCCCATCACTGGCTGGAGCCCTGCCCCACACACATGGAGACCCTTCCCTCACACGTAGAGCAGCGCCCCTAGCTGCCTGAAGCCCTGCCCCTCACACATGGAGCCCCGCGTTTGTAGGTCCTTCTTTTCGGTTTTGACCTTCTGTGGGGATCAATTTTGGCGAGCTTTGCGGCATGTGCCTGCCCTTGCTGGCGTATGGCCTGCCTGCATTTAATGGCTTTGACTTTGGTAAAGATTTTTTGTTGATTTTTGGTTTTTTGTTTAAGTGTTCATGCCATGTCCATCATATCTTGCCCCCTAAGTTTTGTCTTCCTCCTTTACTTTTTCCCCTGCTTATGCATCATCTCTGAGCTTAGTTTTGGCATCTTTTGGTCCTTTGCGCTGCACCTGATATAATCCCGGGCCATTTTCGTAGAGTCTATACATTTCCCAAATTTTATGTTTTTCTCCTCCAAGTAAAATTTTATTGATGGTGTCTCCATTCCAGCCTGTTTGTAGGTCCTTATTTTCTCTTTTGGCCTTCAGTGGGGATCAATTTTGGCAAGGTTTGCTGCATGTGCCTGCACTTGCTGGCGTATGGCCGGCCTGCCTGTTGATATCTTGAACTTTGGGAAATATTTTTTATTGTTTTTTGTTTTTTTGTTTAAGTGTTCATGCCATGTCCCTCATATCTTGCCCCCTAAGATGTGTCTTCCTCCTTGACTTTTTCCCCTGCTTTTGCATCATCTCTGAGCTTAGTTTTGGCATATTTTAGTCCTTTGGACTGCACCTGATATAATCCCTGGCCATTTTCTTAGAGTCACTAAATTTCCGAAATTTTCATTTTTTCTTTTCCAAATGCAATACTTCGATGCCATCCCCACGAACCGCCCCTCACTGCCTGAAGCGCTGCCCCTCACACATGGAGCCCCGGCCATCACTTCCTAGAGCCCCGACCCTCACTGACTGGATCCCCAACCCCAGAATGCCTGGAACCCCGCGCCTCACTCATGGGGCCTTGCCCTTCATATTTGAAGCCCCGCCCCTCAAATATGGAGCCCTGCCCCTCACTGCATGGAGCCCTGCCCATCCCACATGGAGCCCCGCCTATCACTGGCTGGAGCCCTGCCCCACACACATCGAGCCCTTTCCCACATACATGGAGCCCTACCCCTCTCTGGCTGGAGCCCTGCCCCTAACACATGGAGCCCCGGCCATCACTTCCTAGAGCCCCGCCCCTCACTGACTGGATCCCCAGCCCTGAGAGCATGGAACCCCGCCCCTCAAGCATGGAACTCTTTCCCTCACTCATGGGGGCCTGCCCTTTAAATTTGGAGCCCCGCCCCCCAATAGGGAGCCCTGCCTCTCACTGCTTTGAGCCCTGCCCATCCCACATGGAGCCCCGCCCATCACTGGATGGTTCCCTGCCCCACACACATGGAACCCCTTCCCTCACACATAGAACAGCGGCGCTCAATGCCGGAAGCCCTGGCCCTCACACATGGAGCCCCGGCCATCACTACCTAGATCCCCACCCCTGACAACCTGGAAACCCTTCCCTTACTCATGGGGCCTTGCCCTTCACAATTGGATCCCCTCCCCTCAAATATGGAGCCCTGCCCTTCACTGCATGGAGCCCTTACCATCCCACACAGAGCCACGCCCATCACTGGCCTGAGCCCTGCCCCACACACATGGAGCCCTTTCCCTCACACATGGAGCCCTGCCCCTCTCTGGCTTGAGCCCTGCCCCACACACATGGAGCCCCTTTCCTCACATATAGAGCAGTTCCCCTCACTGCCTGAAAACCTGTCCCGCACACATGGAGCCCCGGGTTTCTAGGTCCTTCTTTTCGGTTTCGGCGTTCAGTGGGGATCAATTTTGGCAAGCTTTGCTGCATGTGCCTGCACTTCCTTGCGTATGGCCTGCCTGCATTTTGATGGCTTTGACTTTGGGAACGATTTTTTCTTGTTTTTATTTTTTCTTGTTTTAAGTATTCATGCCATGTCCCTCATATCTTGCCCCCTAAGTTGTGTCTTCCTCCTTGACTTTTTCCCCTCTTTTGCAACATCTGTGAGCTTTGTTTTGGCATCTTTTGGTCCTTTGAACTGCACTTGATATAATCCCGGGCCATTTTCTTAGAGTCAATAAATATCCCAAATATTCAGTTTTTCGTTTCCAAATGTAATACTTTCGCTGCTGTCTCCATGCACGGCCCCTCAGTGCCTGAAGCCCTGGCCCTCCCACATGGATCCCCACCCATCACAGGCTGGAGCCCTGCCCCTCACACATGGAGCCCATTCCATCACACATAGAGCCCTGCCACTCTCTGGCTGCAGCCCTAACCCTAACACATGGAGCCTCGGCAATCACTGCCTAGAGCCCTGGCCCTCACTGACTGGATCCCCACCCCTGAGAGCATGGAACCCCGCCCCTCACGCATGGAACCCCTTCCCTCACTAATGGGGCCCTGCCTGTCACTGTTGGAGCCCCGCCCATCACTGGCTGGGGCCCTGCACCTCACACATCGAGCCTCGCGTTTGTAGGTCCTTCTTTTCGGTTTTGGCCTTCAGTGTGGATCAATTTTGTCAAGGTTTGCCGCATATGCCTGCACTTCCTGGCGTATGGCCGGCCTGCCTGTTGATGGCTTGTACTTTGGGAAAGATTTTTTGTTGTTTTTTGTTTTTTTGTTTAAGTGTTCATGCCATGCCCCTCATATCTTGCCCCCTAAGTTGTGTCTTCCTCCTTGACTTTTTCCCCTGCTTCTGCAACATCTGTGAGCTTAGTTTTGGTCCTTTGGACTGCACCTGATATAATCCCCGGCCATTTTCTTAGAGTCACTAAATTTCCGAAATTTTCATTTTTTCTTTTCCAAATGCAATACTTCGATGCCATCTCCACGAACCGCCCCTCACTGCCTGAAGCGCTGCCCCTCACTCATGGAGCCCCACGTTTGTAGGTCCTTCTTTTCGGTTTTAGCCTTCTGTGGGGATCAATTCGGGCAAGCTTTGCTACATGTGCCTGCACTTGCTGGCGTATGGCCTGCCTGCATTTTGATGGCTTTGACTTTGGGAACGATTTTTTCTTGTTTTTTTTTTTTCTTGTTTTAAGTATTCATGCCATGTCCCTCATATCTTGCCCCCTAAGTTGCGTCTTCCTCCTTGACTTTTTTCCCTTGGTTTTCCAACATCTATGAGGTTTGTTTTGGCATCATTTTGTCCTTCGCACTGCACCTGATATAATCCCGGGCCATTTTTCTTTCAGTCACTAAATTTCCCAAATTATCATTTTTTCTTTTACTAATGCAATTCTTTCGATGGTGTCTCCATGAACCGCCCCTCACTGCCTGAAGCCCTGCCCCTCACACATGGAGCTCCGGCCATCACTGCCTAGAGCCTCGCCCCTCACTGACTGGATCCCCATCCCTGAAAGCCTGGAACCCCGCTCCTCACTCATGGGGCCTTGCCCTTCATAATTGGATCCCCGCCCCTGAAATATGGAGCCCTGCACCTGACTGAATTGAGCCTTTCCCATCCCACATGGATCCCTGCCCATCACTGGCTAGAGCCCTGCCCCACACACATGGAGCCTTTTCATTCACACATGGAGCCTTGCCCCTCTCTGGCTGGAGCCCTGACCCTCACACATGGAGGCCCGGCCATCAATGCCTAGAGCCCTGCCCCTGAATTATTGGATCCCCACCCCTGACAGCCTTCAACCCCGCCACTCACTCATGGGGCCTTGCCCTTCATATTTGAAGCCCCGCCCCTCAAATATGGAGCCCTACCCCTCACTGCATGGAGCCCTGCCCATCCCACATGGAGCCCCTCCCATCACTGGCTTGAGCCCTGCCCCACACACATGGGGCTCAGGCCATCACTGCCTAGAGCCCCGCCCCTAACTGACTGGATCCCCACCCCTGACAGCCTGGATCTCCGCCCCTCATGCATGGAACCCCTTCCCACACTCATGGGGCCTGCCCTTCACAGTTGGATACCCGCCCCTCAAATATGGAGCCCTGCCTCTCACTGCTTTGAGCCCTGCCCATCCCACATGGAGCGCCCCCCGTCACTGCCTTGAGCCCTGCCCCACACACATTGAACCCCTTCCCTCACACATAGAGCAGTGCGCCTCACTGCCTGAAGCGCTGCCCCTCGCACATGAAGCCCCGGCCATCACTCCATAGAGCCCTGCCCGTCACTGAAGGGATCCTAACCCCTGAAAGCCTAGAACCCCACCCCTCACTCATGGGGCCTTGTCCTTCATATTTGAAGCCCCGTCCATCAAATATGGAGCCCTGCCCCTCACTGCATTGAGCCCTGCCCATCCAACATGGAGCCCCGCCCATCAATGGCTGGAGCCCTGCCCCACACACATGGAGCACTTTCCCTCATACATGGAGCCCTGCCCCTCTCTGGCTGCAGCCCTGCCCTTCACACATGGAGCCCCGGCCATCACTGCCAAGAGCCCCGCCCCTCACTGACTGAATCCCTACCCCTGAAAGCCAGGAACCCCGCCCCTCACGCATGGAGCCCCTTCCCACACTCATGAGGCCCTGCCCTTCACAATTGGAGCCCCGCCCCTCAAATATGGAGCCCTGCCCCACACTGCATGTAGCCCTGCCCATCCCACATGGAGCCCCGCCCATCACTGGCTGGAGCCCTGCCCCACACACATGGAGCCCCTTCCCTCACATATAGAGCAGCTCCCCTCAGTGTCTGAAACCCTGCCCCTCCCACATCTAGCCCCGAGTTTGTAGGTCCTTCTTTTCGGTTTTGGCCTTCAGTGGGGATCAATTTTGGCAAGCTTTGCTGCATGTGCCTGCACTTGCTGGCGTGTGGCCTGCCTGCATTTTGAAGGCTTTGACTTTGGGAACGATTTTTTCTTGTTTTTCTTTTTTCTTGTTTTAAATATTCATGCCATGTCCCTCATATCTTGCCCCCTAAATTGTGTCTTCCTCCTTGACTTTTTCCCCTGCTTTTGAAACATCTGTGAGCTTTGTTTTGGCATCATTTGGTCCTTCGCACTGCACCTGATATAATCCCGGGCCATTTTCTTTCAGTCTCTAAATTCCCCAAATTTTCATGTTTTCTTTTACTAATGCAATTCCTTTGATGCTGTCTCAATCCACCCCACCTCACTGCCTGAAGCCCTGCCCCTCACACCTGGAGCCACGGCCATCACTGCCTTGAGCGACGCCCCTCACTGACAGGATCCCCACCCCTGAAAGCCTGGAAACCCGCCCCTCACTCAAGGTGCCTTGCCCTTCACAATTGGAGCCCCGCCCCTCAAATATGGAGCCCTGCCCCTCACTGCATGGAGCCCTGCCCATCCCACATGGAGCCCCGCCCATCACTGACTGGAGCCCTGCCCCACACACATGGAACCCCTTCCCTCACACATAGAGTAGCGCCCTTCACGGCCTGAAACACTGCCCCTCACACATGGAGCCCCGCGTTTGTAGGTCCTTCTTTTCGGTTTTGGCGTTCAGTGGGGATCAATTTTGACAAGCTTTGCTGCATGTTTCTGCACTTGCAGGCATATGACCTGCCTGCCATTTGAAGACTTTGGCTTTGGGAACCATTTTTTCTTGTTTTTTTTTTTTTTTTTCTTGTTTTAAATATTCATGCCATGTCTCTCATATCTTGCCCCCTATGTTGTGTCTTCCTCCTTGACTTTTTCCCCTGCTTTTGCTACATCTGTGAGCTTTGTTTTGGCATCTTTGGTCCTTCGCATTGCACCTGATATAATCCCAGGCCATTTTCTTAGAGTCACTAGATTTCCCTAATTTTCATTTTTTCTTTTCCTAATGCAATTCCTTTGATTGTATCTCCATGCACCGCCCCTCACTGCCTGAAGCCCTGCCCCTCACACATGGAGCCCCGGCCATCACTGCCTAGAGCCCCGCCCCTCACTGTCTGGATCCCCACCCCTGACAGCCTGGAACCCCGCCTCTCACGTGTGGAACCCCTTCCCTCACTCATGGGGTCTTGCCCTTAAGAATTGGAACCCCGCCCATCCAATATGGAGCCCTGCGCCTCACTGCATGGAGCCTTGCCCATCCCACATGGAGCCCCGCCCGTCACTGGCTGGAGCCCTGCCCCACACACATGGGGCCCCGCGTTTTTAGGTCCTTATTTCCGTTTTGGCCTTCAGTGGGGATCAATTTTGGCAAGCATTGCTGCATGTTCCTGCTCTTACTGGCGTATGGCCTGCTTGCATTTTGATGTCTTTGTCTTTGGAAACTTTTTTTTCTTGGTTTTTTTTTTCTTGTTTTAAGTATTCATGCCATGTCCCTCATATCTTGCCACCTAAGTTGTGTCTTCCTCCTTGACTTTTTCCCTTGCTTTTGCAACATCTGTGAGCTTAGTTTTGGCATCTTTTGGTCCTTTGCACTGCGCCTGATGTAATCCCTGGCCATTTTCGTAGAGTCACTAAATTTCCCAAATTTTCTTTTTTTCTTCTCCAATTGCAATTCCTTTGATGGTGTCTCCATTCCAGTGTGTTCGTAGGTCGTTCTTTTCTGTTTTGGCCTTCAGTGTGGATCAGTTTTGGCAAGGTTTGCTGCATGTGCCTGCACTTACAGGTGTATGGCCTGCCTGCCTTTTGATGGCTTTGAGTTTGGGAAAAATTTTTTTGTTTTTGGTTGTTTTCTGAAGTGTCCATGCCATGTCCCTCATATCTTGCCCCCTAAGTGGTGTCTTCCTCCTTGACTTTTTCCCCTGCTTTTGCAAGGTCTGTGAGCTTAGTTTTGGCATGTTTTGGTCCTTTGCAATGCAGATGATTTCCTCACAGCCTATTTTTTGAAGACACTAAAATACCCCATTTTCTGATTTTTTCAGTTGCATTTCATTTGAACCTATCTCCTTTCCCGAGTGTTTGGAAGCCTTTCCTTTGCGATTCGCAAGATTCCTTTTCCCTTCCCTAAAGGAAATGAAATTTCTTGCGATTTCAATGGGGACCGATAAAGGAATTTTTGGTGCATTTACCTGCCCTTGATGGCAGGCCATGCCTTTTGATGGCTTTGACTTGGGGAAAGATTTTTTCTTTTTTTGGTTGATTTCTGAAGTGTCCATGCCATGTCCCTCACATCTTGCCCCCTACGTTGTGTCTTCCTTTTTGACTATTTCCCCTGCTTTTGCAACAACTGTGAGCTTAGTTTTGGCATATTTTGGTCCTTTGCTCTTCACCTGATATAATCCCTGGCCATTTTTTAGAGTCACTAAATTTCCCAAATTTTCTTTTTTTCTCCTCCAATTGCAATTCCTTTGATGGAGTCTCCATTCCAGTGTGTTTGCAGGTCCTTCTTTTCTGTTTTGGCCTTCAGTGCGAATCAATTTTGGCAAGCTTTGCTGCATGTGCCTGCACTTGCTGGCGTATGGCCTGCCTGCATTCTGATGGCTTTGAATTTGGGAATGATTTTTTGTTGTTTTTTTTTTGTTTTAAGTATTCATGCCGTGTCCTTCATATCTTGCCCTCTAGGTTATGTCTTCCTCCTTGATTTTTTTCCCCTGCTTGTGCAACATCTGTGAGCTTAGTTTTGGCATGTTTTGGTCTTTTTGAGACAGAGTAAAGATCCATTCTGAATTAGGTGAAGTGTTTAAGAGAGGTGAAAAGTCTGTGAGGCCAAAGCTGAAGGAAGAACTCGCATGCCGAGACATCAAGGAGACAGAGAAAGAAAAACAAAAAAGACCACAAGGTCGATTTGCCCCCGACTTAGAAATTCCTTTGATAAAGAAAAATGGTGCTAAATGTCACACGGAATGAATATGTATGAACTTATTGTGAAACTGTATGCATAGGCATTTGGAAGGGGGATAAAAGAAGACCCCAGGTCTTCAGAGGTACGCATGCCTTTTTGGGGAACTTGCGTCCGGCGCGCGTCTTAAATAAACATCCGGGCTTTACAACTTTTATAAAGTTGTGAGGTTTCTTCTTTTCTCCGCAAAACATTATGCCGAGCCATGTAGGAGCTCTCTGTCCCCGCAGGGGCAGGGGGGATAGACGGACCTCCAAGGCGCGCCCTAGGAGTTTTTCCTGGTGGGGCTCTGCTCGTCTCAACTTGCCACCTGCGAGGATAGACAAGGACCTGCTGGCCTGCGGAGGAAGATACGGTATGTACTGAGGAGCCCCCGGGGGAGGGAAAGGAGAGCAAGGGAGTAAACCACCCAGAGACGTCTGAGTTCAGCTGATAGAGCAGCTGTATTAGAGATGGGGTTCATCGTTCTGACAGAGCAGACCGCAAGCGGTTCTTGGGGTGAGCCGGGTGAACCCGTGTATGTGTGTCTTGGGGGTTCATCGTTCTGATAGAGCGGAACCGCTAGAGGCTCTGGGGGTGAGCCGGGTGAACCCGTGTATGTGTGTCTTGGGGGTTCATTGTTCTAATGGAGCAGAACTGCCGAGCCCGTGTGTGCTTTGTTTGTGTGTGTGTGATGTCCGGACACTGTGTTGCTGTAGGGTTAATGTGTGCATTGTGTGGTCAGTGCACTGTGTTTCTAATCGTGCAAGTGTATAAGTGTATGGTGTACAAAAGAGAGTAAATCTACAGTGCCCTACAGTGCGGGGGGGTGAGTTCTGCCCGTGTTTGAAGCAGCCGAGCGAGGCCTGAGGCACCGGCTGCAGCAGGCTGCGGGGGCAGGGAGAGAAGTGCCCCGCGGAGAAGCGAGTGGGGGAACGTCAGTGATGGTATTTATCGTGTTTAAATGTAGTGATTTGTGTAGATCTGGTACATTTTAACCGTGAGTATGAGCTCAGAGAGTTCCTTTGCCTTGGATGTTTGATTTTGATCTCTAGACTGTATGATGTTATTTTGATTGTGTCCAGGAAAAATTGATGTGAGTGAAGGCTGAATTATGGTATGCTGTGTTGTGTTGAGAAAAGTGAGCACTTTGAGAAATATGTCCTTTCCCAGTGATTTTGTGTGGTGATTTTTTTCTGCTGCATTGTGGTAATTTGATTCTCAGATTGTATAGTAGTGTTTGTGGAGATTTTAAGATTTTGTTGCAACAAGAGTGGCATTTTACATAGGAGAACTATACTACGGTGATTTATGCTTAATTACGATAAAGCGAGTTAAAGAAATTCCAAGAATTCTCCCCCTCACAGCAATTCAAGCCTTGGCTCTAGTGAATTTGAGATAAAGGGGGGGTGCGGGTGCGAGTGTTTGTGTCCGTGGGCATATCAGAGTTTCAGCTAAGACAAGCACAGCCTTTTTGCAAAGCAGTAAAACAAGTGTAAGTAGACACAGTGCTTAATTAGATTGTGCAAGAAGAGAACTAGAAAAGACTGATATTTTTTTTGATCAGAACATAGTGTCTATGTCACGTTTTTGATTAGCATGCTGTGTGAGGTGACAGTGGCTGTCCCCTGGGCACAGGGACAGCTCTGGCTGCCCCATCTCCCCAGGGAACACGAGAATGGCCTGTGGGCAAAAGCTGGATGTACAGGTATTATTGCAGTGCAGTGTTTATGAGAAGCACTGGAATTGCTGTTTTGCTGTTCTAACAAGTGTCAGGGCACATGTAAATTAGAGGTTTCTGGTCAAGCGGATTCAGAACCTAAGGTCTTAGAGCTTGTGTGGGAGCCACATCTGATACCTGCCACCTGGAGCTGTGTGTGTGTAGGAGGAAAACTGAGAAACTACTGTGAAGGTCTGTAAAAAGGTTTGAGTGGAAGCGAGATAGGGCAAAGAGAAATAAATAATGAAAACTGACCAGAGCAAAGAGGTTCCTAAATTAGCCCCTTTTGGGAGGGGCTCACTGGGAGAAGGCTGCCAGTAGGAGCAGCTCAGAAAATAAAAAGATTTATAATACTTCATTGCTGTTAGTACTGTTTTAAAATAGGAAGATAAATGGGATAGAGTTTTGTATGCTGAAATGTCTTTGTGTTTTAAGAAATCACCCAGAATGGCAAAGAGACTGGAAGATCAGACCGCCCTCTGGTCTTGGCCCTTGAAAAAGGAAAACAAGGCAAAGAGAAAGCAAATCAAACATGTTGTTCAGCACGCAGGATAAGATAACAACGTATGAAATCAGGCAAGGATTACCATGCTGAAATGCAAAGCAATCACAGTTCACAAAATGAGTACATATGATTTGCTAAAGGCTCCTCCCAAGGTAAGGGAGGAAGGGTAAAGATGACCTCCCCAAGAGGGAAGAATTTTTGTTGACACAAGGGCCATATATTCAGTTTTAAATAAAGCTTTAGTACCTGTAGAGAATGTTTATGTTGCAGTGTGGGGAACAACTGAACAACTGGCCAGTCTGAGAAGGCATACTTGTGCAAACCTTTAAAGTAACATGTGTACTATGTGTACCTAAAAGCTTTTGTACAATTCACTCAATTTGCTAAACATTCTCAAATGAGAAGGGTTACTCTGGAGGCAAATGATATAAAGATGTTAGGCTTAACATTAACAGACACTGAAATTAAAGACATTAGTAGGGAGATATTAGAATAAGTAAATAAGTGTTTTCAAGGGTATGGGCCTCTGCTGTACCAGGGAGAGTGAAAGATGCTCCCCCATGAGCACCAAGCTTAAGGAAAGAACACAACTAGTGAGAACTGAGTAGTACCCTCAAAAGGAAGATAAGGAAGGAATCAGCCCAATAATTGATAGTACTGGACGAGGGGCTGTTAATAAGATAACACAGAATTTATACCCTGTGGTAGCAAATCCATATACCTTACTAACTTACTAAACAAGTTAGTAAACAAGTTACTAACTTGTTTAACACCTGAGCTAACCTGGTTCACTGTTTTAGGCCTAAGAGATGCCTTCTTTTGCCTCCCTCTCCACAAAGCCAGCCAGAAAATTTTTGCATTCAAACACAAGCTCACATAGTCCATGTGCCTGAAGGCTTCAAGATTCCCCACTCCGATTGGAGAACAGCTTGCAAAGACCCAGAGTCCCGGGAAGCTCCACAAGAGGAAAGGAGGCTGTTGCAGTACGTGGACGATCTTCTAGTAGCCACTCGGACGAGGGAAGCGAGAGAAGCCTGGACGGTAAGCCTTTTGAACTTCCTAGGACTCCAAGGACGCAGAGTCTCAAAGAAAACGCACAGGTAGTGAAACAGAAGGTAATCTACCTGGGGTAAGAAGTGAGTGCTGAGCAGCAGACTTTAAAGCAAAGAAGCCGTACGCCAAACCCTGAAACCCCAGATAATGAAAGAACTCCGAACCCTCTTAGGGATGGCAGGGTAGTGCCAGCTGTGGGTTTATAATTATGGGCTGTTCGCCAGACCCCTCTATGCTCTTATTGCCAATGGAAACAGAGATCTCCAGTGGACAAAAGACACCACATGGACCTTTTGCCAGCTAGAGAGAGTGACCTCATGTTGGCTCCAGCTTTGAAACTTCCAGATGTAAGTAAACCATTCTTTCTATTTTTCCACACAAGGAATTGCCCAGGGAATATTGGCTCAGGACTTGGGCCCATACTGAAGTGTAGTTGCCTACTTCTCTAAGCAACTAGATGCAACAGCCAAAGGATGGCCAGGTCGCCTCAGAGCTGTAGCAGCAGTCGTGCTGAATATTCAAGAGGCATGCAAGTTTACCCTGGGACAAAAATGACTGTGCTAGTGTCCCACACAGTGTCTGCAGCACTGGAAGTAAAGGGTGGCCACTGGCTTTCACCACAGAGGTTTCTGAAATGCCAGGCCATCATGGTAGAGCAAGATGATGTAGAGATAGTGGTGACTAATATTGTCAACCCAGCTTCTTTTCTCAGTGGAATCAAGGAGAAGCAGTATACCATAGTTGCTTAGAGACCACCTAAGCTACCTACTCCAGCCGTCCAGACTTAAGGGACACTCCTCCGGACGATGCAGAGACCTGGTTCACTGACAGGGCAAAGTTCACAGTGACTACCTGCAGAGAGGTAATCGAGTCTGGACCCTTACCAACAGGTACCTCTGCGCAGAAGGCTGAGATAATTGCCCTGACCCGTGCCCTGGAAAGGGCAAAAGGGAGGACAATAACCATCTACACAGACCCAAGGAATGCATTTGGAGTCATACATGCACATGGAGCCATCTGGAAAGAGAGGAGACTGCTGACCTCACAGGGAAAGAAGAGACAATCCAGCTGCTGGAAGCAGTTCAGCTACCTGAAAAGGCATATTAAGGCACACCAGAGAGTGAGCTTAAAATTGGAGGAAAGAAATGAGCTGGCGGATGGAGAGGCAAAGAAAGCAGCAAAGGGTGAGGTACAGATTTTCCTCGGAGGTAAGCCATAATACAATAATACTAACCCAAAGAGACGTACAACTGCAAGGGGTGGGCTACCATTGAAAGAGAGCTAGTAATCCCTTCCCATTTTCGTGGTTACTAGTGAAGGAAGGGCACTAGAAAACACACTAGGGCCTAACTACTTAAAAGCCTTTTATAGAGTGTGGCTCCTTTCTCAAAATGACCAAGGCTGCGAGTGATACAGAGTGCATTGAAATGAAGTGTTGACTTTGAAGCAGTAATTTCCACAGGCTTTCTAGAACACACATCTGATTGAAAGAATCGTTGTATCGTTGTCAGGAATTTATAGCCACTATCACTCAGGTGAGCCGACAGTGTGATCCTTGCCTCCAGACTAACCCCAAAATACCCCCCCGGCCAAAACTCGGTCAGACTGGGAGAGGCCATGGGCCTGTACAGCAGTGGCAAATTAACTTTTCAGAACTCCCAAGGAAAGGGGGGTATCAGTATTTACTGGTATTGATAGATACATTTCCAGGGTGGCCAGAAACATTCCCCACCAGAACTGTCAAAGCTCAAGAGGTGACCAGATTATTTTTACAAGAAATAATACCACGCTTCAGAGTTCCAGCCACGATATCCTCAAATAAAGAATCACATTTCATTTCCAAAGTAGTGCAACAGATTAGTAGCCATCTGGGCACAGATCAGGAACTTCACACCCCATACCACCCCCAATCAGGCGGCCAGGTGGAGAGAATGAATAAGACTGGGGCAAGAAGGTAATCTACCCTAGCCCAAGCTCTTCCACTAGCAATATTGCAAATTCAAACTAAACCTTGAGCTAAAGGAATGCTGAGTCCTTTTGGAATGCCTTATAGAAGACCATATAGAATACAAAGGGAATGTCCAGAATGTCCACCTACATGGTGGCATTAAGCAAACAGCTCAGAGTAATTGAGAAACATGTGGCTGGAACTTGGAGCAGGGAGTTAGATAGCCTGGGGATAATGTATATGTTAAGTCTCTTACAGGGAAGACTTTGGAACCACAGTGGGACAGACCACTGTGAGTACTTCTTACCACCTTCACTGCAATCAAAATCAAGGAGCAGAATGCCTGGATCCATCGTTCTCGGGTGAAGAAGGCCCAGAAACCCCTTAAGGAGTGACGCATGGAGACAATGAACTGAGATTAAAACTTACTCGGGCAAAATGAGTACCTTGCCGTCGGGAGTAGCTCATATTTTAGTTTGTAGAATTGTACTGTGTGTAATCATAACTGAAGTTTCAGAACTTGAGAGTATCTCTGTTCAAAGTAATGCTAAATGGCCTTGGTCCCTGGCATTTAATCAGTATACTGGATCCATAGGAAAACCTTCTGAGATAAAAGATTTAAACATATCTACTGTAGTAATCCACGAGAATCAGGTATTTGAGGAGCAAGAATGGCAAGAACAGGAACTGTGGACTCTTCAAGGAATCAGAGGAGAAGAAATCAAAGTAGGGTGCCAGGTCATCAATAGGGTAGCTTATGAGAGACCAGATGTAATTAGTGTCTGAACATCCCTTAGTGTATATGAACACCAGGAAGTCTGTGATAACCTAAGTGAATCAGACTGTTGGTGTAATTTCACCTTGATACAGCCTGTAGAAGTGACCTGCCTTTGAGCTCGAATTACTACCAGACTTTCATTTGAATTCAAAGTGGACACTGCACTTTTTACCACAGCAGGGCCTTATACACCCCATACTAGTTCAGACTCTACCCAAACTCCAAACTTGAACCTAACGTAGTAAAGAATGTGACTGAACAACAGCTCCTTAGGTCATTTTCCAAGCCGGTTGGCTGAACACTCAGGCAATGACTGGTAAAGGGTGCTGAACTGCAGGTGGTAAATTAACCCAAGCAAGAAAGGTGATTTTCTTTATTTATAGCTATCCCTTTTCCTACTGAGATTTGGATCAGTGATTGTCCCAGTCTGAGGCAGTTGGATTCTGCTTAAAAGAGGTAGAGGGAGAGACCCCCCCCGCCCAGAGCTCAGCAGCAGGCTGTAGGATTTTGAGCATCACTTTTCTGCTGAGTGTTTCAAGTAGCAGAAACCTGATCCCAGTTTCTTCTGAGGCGCTGCAATGAATTTAGGCTCTTCTCTTAGACTTCCCCTTCATTATTTACTTGAGGCTTGGACCTGAAGCTAGGGGCAAGGTGGGTGAGGTTTTGTAGACCAGGAGAGACATTCCTGCTTGCCACACATCTGGGAAATCAGGTGCTCTGGAGGGGGAAGGAGATTCCTGAGGTCTCTACATTTCAAAACAAACATCTGCCTCAAATATGACCTAAACCTCTGTCAGATACACTTGTGAAGTGTGTCTGAATTTGCAGTGTGAGCCCAGCACATCCCTCTGGCAGGGAGGGGATGGTCATAAACAGAAAGCAGTTCCTGTTCCCCATAACAAACATCTAACTGGTATATTAGGGACAAGATTAGGAGTTTTAAATGGAATTGATTCAGAAATACTGGTGAATAAACTGGCCACTGCAGCAGGTAGCCTAACAAAATTGAAGCAGCCTTTATAGTAATCTCTATTGGCATTAGGAACTAGCCAGTGACAGATTTCAAAAGTACTGCCAAAGTAAGGAAGTATGAAAAGTCCGGGGACCAAGACCACAAGTTGATAGTAGAAGCACTTTGTATAGTTCAAGATAATGTGTCTTTAGCTTTCAGTTGTATACAAGCACAGTTATGGATACAAGCAACAGCAGCTCTCATCATATGGGAAAGGAGTGAAGGTAATGTGAAGGTAATTTTCCAGCTGAAATTCAAGAAATTGTGTGGGATAATGCAATTGATATTGAAAGGAAGTTTCAATCCTGGTGGACTATGGTGAATTTCACCTATGATCCTGTTTCTAATATGGCAATTGCCTTTGTGCTTACCATACATAATGCCACTGTTAATGTTATCCATCCCATCATTGCTCTAGGATCAAACCATGAAAAAACAACACTCTATCCTTCAGAACATAGAGTGTGGGCACGAAAGATGAATGGGAAGCGGCAGACAGTAAACATAGAATCCTGCACTGCAAGAGAACAGATGGGATTCATTTGTGAAAGCAATACTATTAATGCTCAGGTTGTGTGTTTGGACACTGAGCAGAGTATTTGTCACTTCGAAACTCATCCAGTCACTGACCAGAAAACTGTGCTCGTATATACTGGAAAAGGGGGTATGCTTGAGAACTGCTTGTGCTGCTGTAAAAATTGATAGCAATGATGTTATTCTGTCTAGTAGAAACCATTCTAATCTCTGTATATGTAATTTTGTTAAGATTATTGGATGTGATCTTTGGGTGGTCACCAACTGCAAATGGAATCTTTAATAAGTTGTGCCACCCCATTGTAGTTTTATTATTATTAGTTGGGGTAAGCTTAGGATTATCTATTATATTGTTAATGTGGAACTGGAGAATGCTACAACAAATAGCTGTACTAACATCTTTGTCAAAAGCACATGGTGAAGCACTAAAAGACACTTACTGTTGTGAAGGTTTTCATTAAGTAAAAGAATTTACTTATTTCCTCGGAAAGGGGGGAATGAGACAGAATTAGGTGAAGTGTTTAAGAGAGGTGAAAAGTCTGTGAGGCCAAAGCTGAAGGAAGAACTCGCATGCCGAGACAGCAAGGAGACAGAGAAAGAAAAACAGAAAAGACCACAAGGTCGATTTGCCCCCGACTTAGAAATTCCTTTGATAAAGAAGAAATGGTGCTAAATGTCACACGGAATGAATATGTATGAACTTATTGTGAAACTGTATGCATATGCATTTGGAAGGGGGATAAAAGAAGACCCGATGTCTTCAGAGGTACGCATGCCTTGTTGGGGAACTTGTGTCCGTTGCGCGTCGTAAATAAACATCCGGGCTTTACAACTTTTATAAAGTTGTGAGGTTTCTTCTTTTCTCCGCAAAACACTTTGCAATGCAGCTGATTTCATCACAGCCTATTTTTTGAAGACACTAATATTCCCGATTTTCTGATTTTTAAATTGCATTTCATTTGAATCTATCTCCTTTCCAGAGTGTTTGTAAGCCTTTCTTTTGGGATTCGTAAGATTCCTTTGATTTTCGGGAAGGGAAAAGGAATCTTGCGATTTCAATGGGGACCAATAGAGGAATCTTTAGGTGCATGTCCCTGCCCTTGATGGCATGACATGCCTTTTGATGGCTTTGACTTGGGGAAAGATTTTTTTCTTTTTTTGGTTGTTTCCTGAAGTGTCCATGGCATATTCCTCATATCTGGCCCTCTAAGTTGTGTCTTCCTCCTTGACTTTTCCCCTGCTTTTGCAACATCGGTGAGCTTAGTTTTGGCATCTTTTGGTCCTTCGCACTGCACCTGATATAATCCCAGGCCATTATCTTAGAGTCACTAAATTTCCCAAATTTTCTTTTTTTCTCCTCCAATTGCAATTCCTTTGATGGTGCCTCCATTCCAGCGGGTTTGTAGGTCCTTATTTTCTGTTTTGGCCTTCAGTGGGGATCAATTTTGGCAAGCTTTGCTGCATGTGCCTGAACTTGCTGGGGTATGGCCTGCCTGAATTTTGATGGCTTTGACTTTGGGACAGTTTTTTTCTTTTTTATGGCTGTTTTCTGAAGGGTCCATGCCATGTCCCTCATATCTTGTCCCCTAAGATGTGTCTTCCTCCTTGACTTTTTCCCCTGCTTTTGCAACATCTGTGAGCTTAGTTTTGGCATCTTTTGGTCCTTTGCACTGCACCTGATATAATCCCGGGCCATTTTCTTCGAGTCACTAAATTTCCCAAATTTTCATTTTTTCTCCTCCAAATGCAATTCTTTTGATGGTGTCTCCATGCCCCGCCCCTCACTGCCTGAAGCCCTGCCCCTCACACATGGAGCCCGGGCCATCACTGCCTAGAGCCCCGCCCCTCACTGGCTGGATCCCCACCCCTGACAGCCTGGAACCCCTTTCCCAAACTCATGGGGCCCTGCCCTCCACAATTGGAGCCCCGCCCATTAAATATGGAGCCCTGTCCCTCACTGCATGGAGCCCTGCCCATCCCACATGGATCCCCGCCCATCACTGGCTGGAGCCCTGTCCCACACACATGGAGCCCTTTCCCTCACACATGGAGCCCTGCCCCTCTCTGGCGGGAGCCCTGCCCCTCACACATGGAGCCCCGGCCATCACTGCCTAGAACCTAGCCCCTCAGTGACTGGATATAGAAGAAACTCGGATTGAAGGATAGGAGCAAGTTTTCTCTCAGCTCTTGGGGTAAATTCAAAGTTGTACAAAATGACATTTATCTGTGATTTTCACTACTGCAACAGAAAGGTTCATGAAAACTGTACAGAAGATTGCAAATTTTAAAAGAGATAAGAATTACAGCATAAAATCCATGGGATGGGTTACAGCATGAGACACTCTCTAAGAGAAAATCTCTGTGTTTCAGCGCTTCATAGTGGTAAGATTTCATGAAGTGCCAAAGAAGGCGGCAAACTATCATTTGGGACATTATTTACTGGAGTTCAGCCTGGCCATTAGTAGGAATTGGGTTTGAACATCATGTAGATATACCAAACACTTTCCCTTCACTGAAAAATTACTGCTTACAACGAATAAGCAAGTGAGGATCAAAATTGATTGAAAGCATCTTCAACATGTCAAGTATTTCATTGTAGATGATCTGTGATCCAAATACTTCTTCCACCTTAGAGAGGGACAAAACAATTCTTCCATATCATGATGGTTTAAAATTGTATCAACCAATGTTTTCTGCTGAAAAGATGTCATCTCTGTTTTTCTATTTTTCGAAGAAAATATTCCTAGACATACAACAGGTGAGAACTAAGTAATTTGAAAGAAACAAATGAAATGAAAATATTCTGTAAATAGAATGAAATGAAAAGCTGTGTTTTAATCAGGAGCTAAATAGTAAACAGAATTTTTGTACCAGGCATTTGAATTATTGCACCAGCTCTTTTGCCCATAAAGAGAGGCATTTAGCATTTCAGTCTTTTCCAAGGTCTTCATGATCTGCTATGCTGATCTCTGTGTGTGCCTAGGTGTGTGTGGAAGGGGGGGCGTGTGAAGGGGAGTGTGTATGTTTGCTTAACACTTGTTGTGGCAGATTCATGCCTCAGCTCCACCTTTTGTTGTAGAAAGGTCACACAGAGTGGATATGAAGTTTAATATCTTCATTAAGAGATCAATTCCCAAATCATCCATTTGACTCTACCTTATCAATCCTGTGCTTTGTTGCATATTTTATCCAATATACTTTCAAGCCAGATGGAGGAAGGAGGATGTGGGAATCCCTCCACCGTCTTACAACTTTCATGCAAGTAGATTTTCAAGAAAATCATCATTTCTCTTTTCAATATGTCTGGAACAGGCATGATGGTGGTGTCAACCTGTTGGAGTTTTTGTTGCTGGGAGAAGTTGTACAAAAGGATTGGTTTTTACATTGACCAGTTAGTGAATCAAGTGCAGGAATACATTGGAAATCCAGCTGGGGGTTCCTTTTCCCAGCAGACTACTTCTAGAACGAGCTTGTACACTGAAGCTGACTCTTTTGCTCTCTTTTTCTTTCTTTCCTTATTTTCTTGGCTTCTTTGCCACTATCTAGACAATTTTGGAACTTTTTTCCCAACTCAAATGGTTTCAATAGTCTGATCGTGATAATACGTTTTTACAAGGAATTTTTAAAATCTTTCCTCGAGTTAAGAAAGTCAAGGACTTAGGTCTTTTTCTTCCCTTATCAATATTGCAATGAAATTGATAAATAAAGACCAACTCTTGATATTTGTTTTTAACCCAAGTAGATGATTCCCATCCATTAATCCATTTTGTGGACCAATATTTGCCATTCTGATGGAAGTTGTCACTTCTTAACAATAGACATTCTGTGACTATGTTGACAGCACTTTGGGTGAAGATCCTAACTGGTCTTAGATACACATAGGGAGAAATTTGCTCAGCCAGTGTCAGTCTTAAGCATGCATATCAGATCTTTCTAGAGCTGGGAATTTTCCCATGAAAGAGATTCAGTTAGGGAAGAGACACTTGTCCCAGAGTTTTACATTCTTCTTGAACACTGCTTAAGGAACTTAGATGCCATGTCCATTTGGAACTCTGTCTGCACAGAACTTTGTCATGCCAGTGCTTGAAATGCATCTCAAAGAGAATTCACTAGCACAGAATGAATGAGAGTGGAAGGGGTTGGTGGGGCTAAGCAGGCCCAACCCCCCTGCCTAAACCAGGATACCTAGAGCCTCTTTCCCAGGATTCTATCTGGGTGTACTTTTAATGTCTTCAAAGATCCAGGCTCCACAGTCTTTCTGGGCAGTCTGTGCCGTGGTTCAGTCACCCTCACAGTAAAGAATCATTTGCTGACGTTCAAAGGCAATCTCCTGTATTTCAGTGTGTGCCCACTGCCTCTTGTCTTTTCACTCAGCATCACTGAAGAGACACTGGTTCCCTCCCCTTTGCACTATTGCTTCCGCTATGTATGTGTGCTGCCATTTAGAGAAATGTCAAAAACCTCCCTGAAGCCCAGGCAGAAAATATTCCCTTCATCTACCAGTCAAGTTGATTCATCAGAGGAGTTTAAAGAGATGTTCAGCATGAAATTCCCCTGGAAAATCATCCTAACTATATTATTTTGTCGACTTTCATGTGCCTGGCAAGCTTTTCCAGGAAGAGCTGCTTCATCAAATTCCTGGGGATCAAAAAGATTCTGGCAGGTTTATACTTTTCCGAGTCCACCTAACTGCCTTCTTTGAAGATGGTGTCATTTGCTTTCAACCAGTCTTTAGCCTCTCTTCTCGTCTACATCTTAGCAGAAAGCTTTTCCACTATGTCTGGCAAGGAAAACCCATGCCAGCACAGAAAACAACTCCCATCGTGTTCTAGAAGCTGCAGAGAGGTCTGCCAAGTGTTCGGAAGGAAGAAAAGAAAAGTTGTCCAAAACAGCTTCCAATCGAATGTTCATGTGATTGGAATAGTCAGGAGAGTGGTAAGGTACTGTTTTCTATCAGTTGGCAAGCTGCGCACACAATCCCAGTGTTGTACAGCTTCCTTCTTCACCTTTCCGAAGCTGTCGCTCTCTCCGGCTCCCGGAGGCGAAGAAGCGGCTTCTTCGCGCAAAGGCGATTCTGCCGGTCACAGTGCTCTCCTTAGCGCGGCTTCTGCCGAAAGACGCCCGGGAGCGGCGCTTAGCTCCGGAGAGCATCGTACCTTCGTCTTTAGCGTCTTTTGTAGTCTACATCTTAGCAGAAAGCTTTTCCACTATGTCTGGCAAGGAAAGCCCGTGCCAGCACAGAAAACAACTCCCATCGTGTTCTAGAAGCTGCAGAGAGGTCTGCCAAGTGTTCGGAAGGAAGAAAAGAAAAGTTGTCCAAAACAGCTTCCAATCGAATGTTCTTGTGATTGGAATAGTCAGGAGAGTGGTAAGGTACTGTTTTCTATCAGTTGGCAAGCTGCGCACACAATCCCAGTGTTGTACAGCTTCCTTCTTCACCTTTCCGAAGCTGTCGCTCTCTCCGGCTCCCGGAGGCGAAGAAGCGGCTTCTTCGCGCAAAGGCGATTCTGCCGGTCACAGTGCGCCCCTTAGCGCGGCTTCTGCCGAAAGACGCCTGGGAGCGGCTCTTAGCTCCGGGGGGCTCCGCATCTTCCAATTCAATTTTTAGGCTCGACTAACCAAATGGTATACTTGCAGCAGTGGGGCGGCACATTGAACTTTACTTTCCCCTTTCAGAGAGAAGCTAAT
The DNA here is from genome assembly GCA_021963965.1 of Artemisiospiza belli. NCBI lineage: Eukaryota > Metazoa > Chordata > Aves > Passeriformes > Passerellidae > Artemisiospiza > Artemisiospiza belli. The sequence goes on along the minus strand of JAKDEW010000244.1, from coordinate 354,253 downwards.
GGAAAAGCTTCACCGGAATCAGAGCAGGCTGTAAAACAAGAAAATTTTCATGAAAATAAGCCAGCCCTATCCTCTTAGTCTTACTTTTTGTGATTGGCCAAGAATGAAATGTGTCAACTCTGTGTTCCTGGGTATCACATCAGTAACAGGTTCTTCATCTGCTGTACTTCTCTCCTAAAGTTAAGAACAGAATCCAAGGAATTGTGATTCCATGGTCTCAATTCACCCTATGGTGCCGAAAAAGGAGTGGAAGGTGCACGGGTCAATTAACTTGAATGGCCTATGTAAATCAGCGGCCACTGATTTCCTGAAGGCTTCAACAAGTTAGTTGCCTATGTTTTTCTTGGAATTGTTTTAACCTTTGGTCATGTTTTTCTTGGGATTCTTTTACCCTTTCCCCATTAGTTCGGCCTTTGCTCTCAAGCCTTTGCTGACATTTCCAATATCTCGGTAGCCTGGAAAAGTGTTGTCTTTATTGATGACATCATTATTCCCTTCCAAGGGTTGTTTGCCTCAAGTCTCAGTTTTGCTGGTTTTCTGCTAGTTGATTGTCAGAGGGCAGCAGGTGTTTTGTAAGAGCAAGTACACAATCCCAGAGCTTGCTTTTCTTTTGATTTGGCCTGTCTAGAAAATGGAATGACTGAACATCTCTGAGAGGCTTTTCTCTCTCTCCCCATTAGGTTTCACTGGAAGGGCAGATGCAAATCGTCTACCGAAAGTCTTGGCACAGAAGAAAGTAGTGGTTTGCTGCTGCATATAGCTAGAAGCTTCCAAAAGGAAGGCCTTGGGCTGAGGCCCATTACTTTGGCTAAGTAGAAAAAGAACTGTGGGAAGGTGAGGCAGCTGAATTAGAGGTAGATCAACAAGTTCTAGAAGCGTGGTGTGTTCACAGCGTGGTGCATGGTGGTTGGTTGAATTGTGCTTGTTATGGCTTAAAGCTATGGAACTGAGAAAGGCCTGAGTGTTTCAAAAGCCTGGTTGTTGCAAGAAAGCAGCTCTCCTTTGCATCTGCCTGGGGACTCTGCATCACCACGGAGCCTCACTCCCAGTTTGCCAAGGAGATGATCAGTAGGAATGTTGCAGAGCTGCTGTGTGCATCTGAATGGAATGGCAGAGAGTGAAGCGCTGGACATTTCTGGCTTTAGTACAAGGCTGCTGCATTGGTGCCAGTTGAGTTGGTTTTCCATCAGTGGCCTTTCTGTCTAGAAGTACACTGCCCAGAGTCTTTCTAGCATCTGATGCCATTTCCTTCCTGTTGTTTTCATACCTTCCTTCAGTTGAAAGGATGATACAACCTTTACATTTTGAAGATCCCTGTTAGGAAACACTATGCCAGAGGAGTCATCGCTCCCTTTTCTTCTGCCTCCTTTGTCATTTTCAGAGACTCATTTCAAATTTCTGCTAATGTCAAGAAGAATCCTGAGACTACTTAGCAGGGTTGACGCTCTCAGCTGCTTTCCTCTTTCATACTGCTTCATACTGGATGGGACTTCAAGGCCTCGTTTTGTCATCTGCATTTTGCCGTGATCCAAAGCTAAATATTCCAGGCCTGTGAAGAAAAAAAGAACTCTTAGTCTTTTGCAAGAACTACCCCTAGGAGGATTTGTGTTCACTTTGATCTCAACAGTGTTTCAGAAAAAAAAAGATTGTTCTTGTGTACTCTCTTCTTGTGCTCTCATTTCCCTCTCTCTGCCTTGCATGCCCTAGTTAATCTACCGGCGAGACTCGTTTGGCATCATCTCATGGTGCAAATTCTGCATAGTTTCACGTCCTTACAAATGCCAGTTGCCAAGGAGCCTATCGAACCATTCAAGGGGCAAAGAATTGTAGGGCTGGCAAGTTCAGGTGCTGAAAGTGTAAGTCATGCCATATCAAAGTGACAGAGCAAATCAATTGATCTAGGACTTTCAGCTGGACACCTCTGAGAATAGCAGCTTGTCAGCAATGACACAGCCATCTTCCTAGATGTATTCCAGAAAGAGGAAAGGGACACCTTCAATGGTTAATATGTTTGGCAGGAGAAAACAGCAAGAAATGGACCGCCAAATACTTGAGTCAGATCAAGTGTGTTTTTTCTCTAGTGAGAATTTTGCACTTGTTCTTTCTTGTCTGTGCCTTTACTTTTCACAGAAGACAGGGGAGCATTTCATTATTACTGTTCTTTTGTTTTCTTTTGTTGGCCTCCCTCTTTCCACCTGCAATTAACCAATTTGCCTTTCTTTACTGGCTTCTCTTTCTTTACTTCATCAATGTTCTCAGACAGTGGAGAGAAGTAGAAGGTACAACTAAATGAATCAAACAAACCCACAAAAATAGACAGGTTTTTACAGTCTTCTGTGAGAACATTAGGACACAAGATGTCTTTGAACTGAGTAATGTTCTATTGATTGAACTTTTAGTCCACTCGTTACTATTATTACACGTGTTTGGCCTTTAGTACAGAGCCTTGGAACTAATCCAGGCCAATACTTTGGCTAATTTTCTTTTCTTTCTAATCAGGACTTTGTTTCTTAAGGAATAGTCCAGAGAAAGAGCGTCCACGGTAGAGTTACGGGTCATAAATTCTGGTACAGTTTGTGCTGGTAATACGTCTAGGAAAGAAAGGTTTGACATCTTTTTTGACTTTCAAATGGAACCATTATTTGAAAAACCTAAAAGTTGCGGTTCCCCCGCCACCCCACACCCCAAGTACTTCTCTTTGCAATATTACTCAGGGATTACACATAAGAGCCCACCCTGTAAAATACATTGCAGATACTTTGCAAGAAGTGCAGCTTAGCAGCTAGAGATGATAACGTGGGTTAAATAACATTGCTTCTGCAGTGATGGAAACTCTGTCTACGCAGACATACTCAACAAAGGTTACCATGGCTTAGCTCCTGTGCTCAAGTTAACGTGCATTTTAGAACTTCCCAAGAAGGTGAATTCAACCTCCTTCATTGCTCTCTGCTGGAGTCCCAAGAGAATTTCAGTCTGCTTTTTGTCATTTACAGCTGTCACTGCTTAGCTCTTGAACATGAGACTCCCTCATGACTGATGAAAGTTGTCTAGTTAAGAGTGGGTGAAAGACATGGTCTTGCTCTAGAAGGAGATGAGAAGGTTTCTGCAGTCTTTGTCATCTCTACTGCTTGTGATTTCTATAGCAAACCAGTGGGAAGTTTTCTGGAGGCAGTCCAGAAGCTGGCAATATGGACAGCTTACAGCCGAACACTTGCTGCAGTGCAACCATGGTGACACCAGAAAGGACTTCAAAACTTTAAAAGGGCAAACAAAGCAGTTGGAAGGAAAAGAACATGAACCGTTCTTCCATTTTTCTAATCTATCTTTCTTCAGATCATCATTTTCGTGCAGTTTCGCCGCTTGCGTTGGTATCCCTCCAAAGGAATCTGAGACAGAGTAAGCTTTTTAATGGAGTAGAAGTGAGAAATGCAGGCCAGGTTGCCTTTTTTGCCATCAAATACCTGTTATGCTTGAACTAGCCTTTGCTTAAGGTGCTTAGCTTACACTAAGAATTGATTAGCACATTTTGATGTGAGCAAATTTTACCGTCATGACGGAGTAAATTTTGCTGTCACTCAGAATTTTACTGTCGTCTGAATAGCAATGTTTGTGTCAAAATAGTATTTTGTCTCCTGTATCTGCAGCAGGTAAGCCTTTTGCTGTCAGCAGTGTTGCTTAACCTTTCATGTCATATCCCTCTTCATATCCATCTTCTGCTTAAGGCTTATTAATCTACTTTAGAATTGGCACGTGGAATAAGACTACTTTTCCTTTTGGAAAGCTAATGTCATTTGACCTACTTACAGCAAATAATTCATTAATTGCAAGTCCCCAGCTAGCATCTTTCGGCATATTCTAACCTTCTAAAGAAGTAACAAAAGCACTCTCCAATACTTGACTTTCTTAAGCACACAAAATGCTTCCCTCCTTTGCAGCTGGCATCTCTAAAATGAACCACATGTCTGCAGTATTTGAACAGGCGCCATATTTAGCCAAGTCATTCATAACAAACAAAAAGCAGTCCCTTCAATTCAGAAAGAGTTTTCAATTGTTCTTGAATATACAAAACATACCCTTACCGTAGGCATTGCATGCAGATTTAATGGTCGTGAAAGCAAACCCTATGTTTCTCTTGTGATAGAAGGGTTTTCCACAGTTTTCCACAATTGTTCTTGGCACAGTTTTCTACTGATGTGACTGTTGGGAAACTTGAAGGTACTTCTAAGGTACTGTAGTAAGCAGAAAAGGAGGAGAGGTTGTGCCTTATTTCTGGCTTCCTTTGGTTTTCTTTTTGCTTTTCTTCCTCTTGCTCTTTTTCATGTCACCTTTCTAGATATTGTGATTTAGATTGGTAGTTTACTAAGCTGTGTTTTCTGTTGGGAATTCTTGTAAATTCCGAAAGGAACCCAACTGGTGAATAGGCATCTTGTTAGGATTTGCTAGCTGCATAGAAAATCTTCCTGCTGCTCTAAAATGCTTTGATTTGATACGCATTTTTATCACCATTCAAATGAAAAGAGAAGGGTTCCTCTAGCCACTGCTTTTGTATTGGATTCAGTTCAGTGTTGGCTAAGAGTGCAAAAAAGTCCTGCTGGAAGAAAGGATCTGCATAGAAATTGACCAAGACACGTGCTACCTGGCTCTTGGAAATGTCTGAAGTTTCTCTACCTTTCTGGCAGTCTGTCTTCACAGCAAGACTTGAGGAGGGCTTTTGCTAGCATTTCTTTGACAGAAAGCAAGAACAAAGCAAGCAAAAGAAGATAGAAGCAAAAGGCACATTATCCCCTCTGTTATTCATGTATCAATGGAGTATACCATCTATGCATACTAATAAATGGGGACTCCAGACAAAGGAGCAAATGCAGATGAATTTCAGGCAAGGAAGTTAGTGGAGAGCTAACTGCAGTCCCTTGACTTCACAAGAAATGGTGTCCGGTAATCCCAACCAGAAAGAAATAGAACTCCATTTTCAAATGGGTTGCCATCTATGGTCCTCTCTTCTTCCTGTACGAAGGAACTGTGTTTTGAATCAATCTTCAAGATGGGATGGCTAAAGACCTTAGATGCCTCCAATTTGATTTTATTTTTTTTCCAGAAGCAATTGTCTCGAAACCTCTTTAAAGCTGACTTTTTCCCTTAAGATGCCATCATTTAAAAGAGCACCTTTTCATTTAACAGGCTATTTCAAACATCATCTACGAATTTAGACTAAAAGTAACACTTGTCCTAGTAGTCTTTCATTTTTTGCAGCTCAGTGCTAACATAGGCAGCAAAGAAGAGAACAGACCACAGCTCTTTCTGGAGCATCTTGAACAATTGCCCTTGCTTATGTTCTAATCATTCACTTCACCAAAATACCTAATGATGAAGAAAAGGTTGTTTACATGGCAATGAATGGGTGTGATTTCTCAAGTAGAATTTGTATCACATAGATGATACTTGGCAAACAGCAAATGAAGGGGTTTTCTTCAGCTCTCAGACTGATGTTACGTGTGGGTAATTAAAAGAAAAGATAACAAGAAGGATATTTTTAACATGTGAATTTAATTACACCCCTACCATGGGCATCTGAATCTTATGAATAGACAGTGTCTGATTAGAAAAAAATAAAGAATTATCACAGTTTAAAGAAAGATAGGATCATAAACCCTTTGCTGATGGAATGTAGCCTATTCATTGGTTGAAATGAAGCAGGAAGACAGGACATATGAAATATTTTTGTTTGTGGATCAAACATTTCTTTTTGAAAGTGATGCTGACAGATGGTGAACTCACCAACTTAGATATTGCCAGCAGACAAGGTTGCATAACTTGCTCCAACAAGTTATGCCTTGGAATCATCATCCAAGGGGATTTTCCCTGCATCTGTGAAAATGTGCCTACCTTTTTCACAATATTTTTGCAGCAGCATTGGTAGGCCTGATCAGCTGGTATGGAGGGTGAATTAGCAGCAGCAGCAAGGTGACTGGCCAGGAGAATTTGCTTCAATGGATTTTAATCTCCTGGATATTTTGAAGATCTGCTTCAGCCCTGTTTGTCAAACACCACCTTTAAAGGGTGCTAAACAATTGTTCAGGCTGGCTCCTGAAATTCTTTGATATGCAGGATGGTTCCCAGACCCAAGGTGGCACCAGTGCCAAGTCGGGCCGGTTTGATAGTACCAAGTGGCTCCTGCAATCTGCCGTGATCACGTGAAGAAATACTTTCTGGTGTCCGTACTGGGCCATATGCTCTTTCTTCTCTCCCTCAACTTCTCCATCACCTCTCATCTGTTTCACATGCGCTATCTTCAAGATCCACAGGCTACTTTTCACAGAATCGTCAGGCCTGATGCAGTAAGAATGATGAATAGAACAGAGCGGGCATCAATTTTCCGGTTTGGATAAAATGCATTCTGCACACAAATCCAAGGAGAAGGTGCTGCCCCGATGCCCAGAAAAACTTCCACTACTACTAGTGTTCTACGTCAACCGCAACGTAGTCTGAAAGAAAAGCTTTTTCTCTGAGAGCATCTGAGAGGTTTGCCTGAAGCACTGATATCTGATATCATATGCAATTTGGAATAGGAGAGGAAAAAGAAAATGGCAAGAAGTTTTTAATTTTACTGGTTCCAGTTTTAATTTCCGTGCACTTTTTCAAAACTTGTCAGCTCAAATGCCCATCAACATCTTTTAGTCATCTGTAAGTCAGTATTCATATAAAATGTGCTTCAAAGCAAAAGAATTTCAAATTTGCACTCCAAGTCTCTATGCCTAGATTGATGATTTCCTACACATATTAGATGAAAGGAAGGCCTTTTTTACTGTGGGAGTGCTGGAAGACTGGAACAGGTTGCCCAGAGAAGTTGTGGGTGTCCCATCCCTGAAAGTATTCAAGGTCAGCTTGGACGGGGCTTGGAGCAGCAACAAAGGAGAATCTTGATGGTAGAGAAACAAAGTTGGACTATAGAAGAAACTCGGATTGAAGGATAGGAGCAAGTTTTCTCTCAGCTCTTGGGGTAAATTCAAAGTTGTCCAAAATGACATTTATCTGTGATTTTCACTACTGCAACAGAAAGGTTCATGAAAACTGTACAGAAGATTGCAAATTTTAAAAGAGATAAGAATTACAGCATAAAATCCATGGGATGGGTTACAGCATGAGGCACTCTCTAAGAGAAAATCTCTGTGTTTCAGCACTTCATCGTGGTAGGATTTCAAGAAGTGCCAAAGAAGGGGGCAAACTATCATTTGGGACATTATTTACTGGAGTTCAGCCTGGCCATTAGTAGGAATTGGGTTTGAACATCATGTAGATATACCACACACACTTTCCCTTCACTGAAAAATTACTGCTTACAACGAATAAGCCAGTGAGGATCAAAATTGATTGCAAGCATCTTCAACATGTCAAGTATTTCATTGTAGATGATCTGTGATCCAAATACTTCTTCCACCTTAGAGAGGGACAAAACAATTCTTCCATATCATGATGGTTTAAAATTGTATCAACCAATGTTTTCTGCTGAAAAGAAAAATCGGCCGTAAAGCGCGACTGTCGTAAAAGGTGCGGTAAAGCACGACTGTCGTAAAAGGAGCCGTAAAGCGCGACTGTCGTAAAAGGTGCAGTAAAGTGCGACTGTCGTAAAAGTTGTTGTAAAGCGCGACTGTCGTAAAATCGGCCGTAAAGCGCGAGTGCCGTAAAAGGTTCTAGGTACAGTTCTAGGTATAGTTCTAGGTGCGTTCTTGGTACGTTCTAGGTGCGTTCTAGATGCGTTCTAGGTATAGCTCTTGGTGCGTTCTGGGTATGTTCTAGGTATAGTTTTAAGTGCGTCCTAGGTACGTTCTAGGTACAGTGCTCGGTACGTTCTAGGTACAGTTTTAGGTACGTTCTAGATGAGTTCCAAATATAGTTCTATATATGTTCTGTATATGTTCTAGATATGTGTTAAGTGTGGTTCTGGATACGGTTCTAGGTATGAGTCTATGTTATATAGAATTATGTATAATATATATTCATAATATATAATACTTACAATATATAATTCTATATAATATATATAATACTATATATAAAGTATATATTCTCTTTACAAATATTAATTGGTTTCACTCCAAGTATGAATTGAATTTGGCTGCTCAGTCATGCAACAAGCTGGTCTTCATCTGAATGGATGTACTTGCTTGAATGCTGGCCAGTGCCTGATGGCTGGAAGGCAAATGAAACTTTCCCTCACAAAACTGTGCAGTGGTATCATGGGTTGACTGGGAAAAAATAATGTATTTTCCTATGCCCGTTTGAGTTACTGATGATTATTTTCAGATTCAGAATAGAAGCATAAATTGTCAAAGCAAAATACCAGGTGAGAATTCTCTGAGGGAGAAGGAAAAGCCAGGCGTTTTTATAATCCCTAAAAGTTTGTGTTTTGAAGAATCCAAACATAAACTTAATTCTTGAGCATTTATGTTTATACAATTCATTGTACTCACAGGAAACAACATTAGGAATTGATTACTGCTGGTATCACCCCCTTCATAGCTGTGTGGACTAAGTTGATTCCAGTCATGTACAGAACTTGTGGCATTTTACTTCTACAATTTTAATTGTTATCCCAACCTCAATTTGAACCTGAAATGTCACCAGACTATCCTTTTTAGGTTAAAATAGAAAATAAAATATTGGAGCCTTTTGACTTCAGTAGTCTAACTCTGCTGAGTTTTCAGGATCCATCTGTAAATTAGTTTGGCTTTTAGCTTCCACTGTCCATAACATGTTCACTGTTCATGATTTTAACTTCAGACAGGGAACTGATGTTCAGGCAAAAAATGGGTGGTTTAACACCTAGCTCTAGATATAGCTCTAGATATATAGAATTAGATATAATATATATCAATAATATATAAAATATAAAATATATAATTATATATAATAATAGATATAATATGATATATATAGTATATATTCTATATAACATATATTTCTATGTATACTATATATTTCTATACATATTTTCAACTGCTTCTCAGATGAAAATGATTCAAGAACACTCCTCTTTCCAGACCAGTGACAAAATTGGATTTTCAGCAGAACAAAACCCATGTGAGCTCTCAGGTGGGGAGCTCCTGAATCCTGAGCCCCCAGCTGATTCCAGTGCTGCCTTCTGTCTAATCTCAGCCTGTGTTGGCAACCTGCCCTCCCATTTCAGCAGAAATTCAGAGAGGTGAGCTGGAATCACTGGGCACAGCACAGTGGCTGGAGCTCACCAGCCTGTTCCATACAGAAACCAGCTCTAGCGGAGTTATTCTGCTCCTGTGGTGCGCTCAGCTGGGCTGAGGTGAATCAGTCTGTTTGAATGGATTGCCTGGGAGCATCATGCAGTAATAGTCTCAAAGTGCATTGTCACCATATCCTTACCTGCTCAAGGAAAATTCCCTGGAGCTTTGAGTGCTAAGAACATGGAGTGCATGGAGGAATGGTTTCCTTCAGGCTCTCTGGTTTCCCAATATGTTTTTGGTGGCGACTGGTTCATGGAGAGGATGAGAAACAAGTATGATGTTCTGTAGAAGAAGGTTTATTAGTTCTGTTGGTCTCTGACTATATTTCTGTTATTAATCTGTTTTAGTTAGTAATTGGACAGGTCACCTGTCCATAGGTGCACCTGTGCATAGGACTGGGAGTTGTTATAACTCCTCTAGGTGAGGCTGTAGCATGTTTCTTCAATCCTTGGCATAGAGAGGAGTCAATACCATGTTATTTAATGGAGGCTGAAGAGTGTTTGTGCTCCTAAAATATTTGAGACAAGGAAGATCCTGTCCATAGTGATGTGATAAAGGACAGGGATCCTGCCCTTTCTGTCTGTCAGTGCTGACTCACATGTGTTTGTTATTTGCACCATACCACTGCCTGTGTAGCTCTTAAGACCCCCTTAGGCATCCAGACACAGTCTGTATCTCAAACAGCCTAAAAATTCAATGATGGGATGAATTCTTTTGGAGACTATTTTTCTTTTATTAGGTTCCTATCTCAAGTGAACAAACTGCTTGATTTACAGCACTGTTGTTTGAGAGGTTCCCTTTTGTAGCTGAAGATTCGTGTAATTGCTACTTTGCAGCAAATAAAAAAAAATTCTCTGGTTCAAACTGCAATTTGACTATTTCAGCTGTGTAGAGCCCATTATCAGAGCCTTGATGAGGCGCAGAACAGATTTGGATGAAAATGATGAGATTTGGATGAAATGGCCCTCCATCAGGGCAGGCTACAAAGATCCTCCTCTTTGAGGTATTGGCCCTTTTGATGCATAAAATGCATGAAAATTTGCTTGAAAATTGCAAGTTGATGAGTAAAAGAGAATTCACAGTAATTGTAGTGAAATGAAAAAAGAAAACAAGGCAAAAGCATTGGAAAGAATATGTTTAATTGCATGTAATTACTTAATGTGGGTTTCAGTCAGGGAAAAAAGGAGAAAGGAACATGCTAAATAGCGCTGGTGTGCCAATTACTCTTTGATGATTTTCTCAAATGACTGAACTTTGTGTATTATTAAAAAAAAATAAAGATACAGCAACAAAAAAAAAAAAACAAAAAAAACCAAAAAAAAAACAACCCAACCAGGAAAACCACACACACTACTTTATGTCGTAAGAACTTTGCTGTATCAGTCAAAATGCTCTGCCACGTCTTTCACCTCATGACATGATTTTTGCATGTGTAGACAAAATGAACTTTGTTTCCTGGTAATGCTGTGTCAACATGCTAGGGGGGATGCAAGTTTAATAGTTTTAACTATCAGGGTGTGAGTAAAACATTGCCTGGGTTATCTGATAGCCTAAGCACTTTGAGATGGAGCTTCTCAGTTGAACAATTTTTTGACATGCCAGGTTTGCTGACAAACAAATCTGAACAAGTTGCAGTCTGGTGAAATAAAAATACAAGAGAAGCAGAAATAGAGGTCCAATAGAGGTGGGACAAGGTTCCTAGCACTAATTCAAATGGTTTTGTCTCTAAACAAGTAATCAGACTGTGGTGGTGTTTGAGGGTCCCCAGGACAAGGGAAGAAATGACATCTGATAATGCTTCATCTTCCCTGAGGAGGCTTCCAGTAAGGAAAGGACAAATGTGGGAGTCTGGGGCTTCCCTTCTGGGAAATTGAAAATTGAGGAAGAAAGGGGTTCTTTTTGGCTTTAATTTGGATGGAGGCAAAGGTTTTATTTTAAATAATCCAAGTGTTACAGAAGTAAAAATCATAACAGAAATAGATACTTTTTATGTAAAAATATGTATAAAATACACAAATAAATTTAAGTTTTAGGGATATATGCAATATGGAATGGAAATGTATTTATAAAAAGAAATGTATAAATGGACAGTGTACATCAATATACATTGTAAATAGAAATGTGAATATTAATATGAAAAAATATTTTTAAAAAAATTTAAATATTTTTTAAAAGAAATTGATGTTTTGGTTTGGTTTTTTTTGTGTGTTGTGTTTTGTTTGGTTTTGTTTTGTCTTTTATCCTATTAGATTAGAGGCAGAAGGTTTTTTTTCCTCTTCCCGGTTGTTTTGGGGCATTTATTTCAGAGCAGTTTTCGGTGGGGATCGCCCGTGTTCTTTTTTGCCGCCTTCGCTGCCCACAGCCCCGAGGCGCGCTGCGCCCCCGGCTGGGGCGGGCGGCAGTGCTGCCGCCTTGTGGGAAGAGCGCGGTACTGCAGCCCTGCACCGAGAGGCCGCCATCTGGGGAGTGGCGCGTCGCGGATGTCGCGGACTTTTCCTTGACCTTCTCAAAACGGCTGCGAAAAGGGCGGGGAAGTGGAGGACCGGGGTGGGTGTAACAGGACTGCCTGCATGAAATACCGACGTCATGGCGGCCCCGACGGATTTTTCTGTGCCGTTTGAAGTGTACCCGACACATGCTGTGGTCTCAGCGGCGCCGCGGGCGGGCGTATTTTGGCGGGTTTGTGACAGGCATCTGGGTAAACGCCTCGCTGTGCCGGGGTCCTCTCATGGACGCCTTCCCACCCTGAGGGAGCCGAGCCGGGCCGAATTGTTCCGAAGAGCCGAGTGTGGCCGAAAACAGCCGAGTTTCCCCGAAGAGCCGAGTGTGGCCGAAAACAGCCGAGTTTCCCCGAAGAGCCGAGTGTGGCCGAAAACAGCCGAGTTTCCCCGAAGAGCCGAGTGTGGCTGAAAATAACCGAGTTTACCCGAAGAGCCGAGTGTGGCCGAAAACAGCCGAGTTTCACCGAAGAGCCGAGTGTGGCCGAAAAAAGCCGAGTTTACCCGAAGAGCCGAGTGTGGCCGAAAACAGCCGAGTTTCACCGAAGAGCCGATGATAGCCGACTGGAACCGATAGCCGAGTGTAGCCGACACTGACCGCATTTAGACAATGTGCCGAATATGACCGAGTTTAGCCCAACCGTGCCGAGTTCGGCCGAAGAGCCGAACTGAAACGAGTTTAGACCAAGAGCCGAACCCAGCCGAACCAAGCCGAGTTTCATTAAACAGAACCGAACGACGCCGCAGCGCTCTGCCTGCAGTGCGCCGACGAACACGGCAGCTGGCGCTGTATAAAGTATAAAATATCAACTATCTATAAGAAGGAATTAAAGCTCTGTGTCACGTGCAGCAGTAGAAAATTTCAGGCTCCCAGGGAATAAATAGTTTTCTTTAAATCATTTTCGTTTTGGAGTTTTTTTTACTCCCAGGTAGCCTGAAAGTTACTACTGCTGCTTTTTAATTCTAAAGCTAGAAAGGAAAACCAAGATTAGAAATACAGGGAAAGAAAGGAAGAAAAAGAAAAAAAAAAATAAGGAAAGGAACTGAAAGGAAGAAAGAAGGAAGGACAGGAAGGGAGGAAGGAAGGAAGACAGACAAAAAAAAAAAACAAAAACCAGGAGGGCAAGGAGAAACCTAGGGGGGAAAAAAAAGAAAAAGAAAAGAAAAAAAAAACAACAAAAAACAAACCCACAGAAAAAAACCTCGAAATGGGCGAGAAAACCCCCCCCCAAAAAAAAACCCAAGATGGGCAAGAAAAATCCCAGAAATACCACAGAAAAAAAAACCAGGAAAAAAAAAAAACCAAACCCAAAAACAAACAAACAAAAAAACCCAAACAACAACAACAAGATGGGCAAGAAAAAAACGCAGAAGAAAACCCCAAGATGGGCAAGAAAAAGCCCAGAATAGAACCCCAAGATGGGCGAGAAAAATCCCAGAAAAAAAAAAAAAAAAAAAAAAACCAGAAAAAAAACCTAAGAAGGGAAAAAAAAAAAAAAACAGAAAAAAATAACCAAGATGGGCAAGAAATAACCCAGGAAAAAAAAAAAACAAACAAACAAACAAAAAAAAAAAAAAAAACAAAACATAAAAACCCCAAAAAACCAAAAAACAAAAAACCAAAAAAACACGATGGGCAAGAAAAGCCCAGAAAAAAAACCAGAAAAGAACCCAAGATGGGCAAGAAAAATCCCTGAAAACAGACCAGGGAAAAACCCCAACATGGGCAAGAAATAAAATCAGAACAAAAAACCAAGATGGGGAAGAAAAAATCCAGAAAAAAAAAAAAAAACAAAATGGCAAAGAAAAACCCAGGGGAAAAAAAAAAAAAAAAAAAAAAAACAGAAAAAAAAAAACCCAAAGGGGGCAAGAAAAAACCAGAAAAAAAACCCAAGATGGGCAAGAAGAAATGAAGAAAAAACCCCAAGAAATGCCAGAAAAAAATCAAGGAAAGAGGGAGAAGGGAGTAAAAGCCCCAAGACACAAGGCAAGAAAGAGAGGCAATAAAGGCCACAAAAACTCAAGAAAAAAAAAACAAAAACAAGAAATGCCAGAAAAAGGTACGAAAATGTTTCTGCCAGGTGCGATCAAGGTGAGCAGGTTCAGTTTCAGGTCCAGGAGATGAACAAGTGTCAGATTAGCTTGGGGCACTGCTGTGCAATGCAGCTGTGACAGGATTTATGTTTAAATATAGTTTAAATAAATTGGGGATTGTTTGGCTTTTATTGGGGTATAGGCTGGAGATTTAATAAAAAATATAAAAATAGAAATCCAAATATATCATATATATGTCGATATCAATAAATATTTAATATATATGAATATAAGTAAAAGAAATATATTGTGTCAAAAGAATATATCTATTATTATATAAAAAGGTATTCTCTCCAATATATATAATATCTATAAATATAACAAATGAAAATTACAAATATAGATGTGAATAGAATTATGACAAACAAAATTATTTTTAAAATTTTAAATGTGTTTTAAAAAAAGGGGTGTCTTTTCTTTTTATTTCGTTAGAGGCAGGGGTTTTATTTTAAATAATATAAGTACTATAGAAATGTAAATCGACATACAGAAATATATAATAAATATATAGAGATATAAAGATATAATGCCAAACTATGAATAGAAATAGAAATCTATGTAAGTAAGATGAAAAGATACAATATATAATATAATTTTTATTATACAGTAATATAAATTCTAAATATAAATGCGAATATAAATATGGAAAATATATGATGGGGGCTCGCAGCAGCCCAGGTGTGAGTGTGAGGATGATGGGGGCTCGGAGCAGCCCAGGTGTGAGCTGTGAGGATGATGGGGGCTCGCAGCAGCCCAGGTGTGAGTGTGAGGATGATGAGGGGCCGGCTCCTGCCGGGGCGAGGCTGTTTTAGGGGGAGGCTTTGCCTCAGCTCCCTTTTGCATGGAGCTGCTGAGTGGAGGGGTTTATGGGGCGCTCCCGGCGCTGTCTCGTGGAAGGACTGCGGGAGCTTCTCACAGGCTCGGGGGAACACCTGGATCCGCGCTTGGATATGTGGAGCATCGCTTAAAGGAGGCGCCGAGGGACGAATCTTTGTGCCGGGGAGCAGCAGCCGAACAGGTGAGCCCGTGTGGGTTTGGAGCGGGGAATTTTGTCCTTCCCCTTTGCAATTTCATCTTGCCAGTCCCTCCCCGGATCCCCAGGAACAAAAGTGGAGCTCATGAGGACAAAAGGGATTAAGGAGAAGGAAGCAGCTCCTCTTCTTTTATTGTCTGCGTTTGAACTGAGGGGATCCCTCTTCGCATGTCGTTTTCAGGGGGTTGATTGCAGGAAAAGCTGCCTTTTGCAGGCTGTTAGGGGTATCCCGGAGGTGACAGGGAATCCCTGCGTTCTATTCTAAGGGGAATGGGAAAAGTATTCTTGTGGTGTTATGGGTTTGATTTGAAGGCAGCCAGCCCATTTTCATCACCCTCGGGTTTAAATGGAGGGGGCAGCCCTGGTGTCCCTCCTTTTCAAGGGTTTGAATGGAGGTGGAAATCGCCCTTTGCCATCAGTCGAAGGCTTTCATTTGAGGAGCGCCCCTTCTTTTCTGCTCTCCTAGGGGACGAAACTGAAGGGGAGAAGGCATTTCTTTGCCCTTGTTGAAGTGAGGTGCGCCCCGCCTGCAGCGTCAGTTTCGGGGTTGGGTTGCGGGAAGCCGCAGCTCCGGCAGCGTTTGCAGGGCTGCAATGGGGCTGTGCCGCTGCATCGGAGGGCGCTCCTCGTGCCCGCGGCCCGGCCCAGAACGTTCCCGCTCGGGAGCGCTGCTGGCACGGCCCGGGCAGCTGCCGGGGCGCACGGGGGATTTGGCGCGGCCGGGCCGGCCGAGGGCGGCAGTGGCGGAGCCGCGCCGGTGCGAGCCGAGGGGAGCCGTGCCGGGCCGGCCGAGGGCGGCAGAGGCGGCGCGGGCGCTGCTGCGCCGGCCCAGGCGGTGCCGGCCGCTCCGTCCGCTCCGGGCGCGGGGCTCGGGCGCCGCCGGTAGCCCCGGGCCCGGTGCCGGCCCCGCCGGGCAGGGGCAGCGGGCGGGGCTCCCTGGGACGGCGCCGGCCCCGCGTGCCGGAGCAGCCGCCGCAGGAGCCGCTTTCCTGCCGGGAGCCGCGCTCCGTCCGGGGCCGGCAGCGAGCGCGGGGCTCGGCCGCTCAAAGTTCGGCGGTGCCGTGGTTCGGAGGCGCTTTGCAGGCCTTGATTGCATCGCTGTGCTCGGTCTGCAGCGGGTGTCCGCTAAGGGATACGGTGTTCTTCCCGAGTGGCACGGTTCTCGGTGCAGGTGGGGATGGTAAAGGTTCGTTTCGGATTGGGTTTTGTAATCGGATATATATATTTTTTTTTCCCGTGGTATTATGTTTAGAAGGGCGCGCAATGGTTTTTACGGGTCGTAGCGTGAAGCAGCGGTTCGCATTTTAATTCTGTTGCGGCGGCTTTTATTAGCGTGAGTGTGTGGTGTTTGTTTTGGGGGGCTTGAGGTAGCGTCGTGCCATTCATAGCAGCGGGTTTTTAATCTTTATAATCTTTATAATCTTTATAATTTGTGTTTATCCTCCTCCAGGGCTTTTATTTATTTGGCTTGTTTGATTGTAGTGTATGTTTTATGGTTACGGGTAATTTGGGAGACATTGTTTATGGTTACGTTTGTCTTTAGAATTTGTGTTGGTTTCTAGGTGGTATTTTTATTTTGATAGATTGAGGCACTATGGGTTTATTCCGTTAGGAACATTTTTTTTTGTTGTTGTAAATTTAAGTTTATTTGGTTTGGGGTTCGTTTTTTTTGTCCTTTGATATATTTGGTTGCTGTTTATTAGTTTTATTTTTGGGAACGTGCGTATTTATATGTTGGGTGTCTTTAAGTATTTTTTTTATTTGGGTAGGAATTTTCTTAGTTTTTAGTGGTTGAGACTTTTTTCCATTTCGTTAATTAGTTTGGTTCCTAAAGTTAGATGTACAGAGTATTGGTTATTGTTTGAGTTAGTGTAGAGGTAGAATTTTGTTTATTTTTTTTTTAATAACGTTCAGGGTCAGTGGCACTGTTTGGAGTTTAGTCAATTGGTTTGATTTTTTTTAGTAGTTTTTGTGGTTTGCTGTGTGTGTTTCTACAGGGTTTTATTTTATTTTGGTTCCATTTTTCTGATGTGATGAGAACTGTTAGTGAAAAGAGTGTTAAGTGTCTTTTCGCTGGCAGTTGATTGGCTGGTGGAGTTATCTTGATGTTTTTGGAAGATATTGGTGGGAATTCAGTGCTGTTTGTTTTGTCATTTTATTTAGGAACTGGATTTTAAATGTAAAATTATAACTATAACGATAATTAAACTAAACAAATATATGTATATAAATAGGAATAAAAAACTTAAAATTTAAATATCGACCGAATATATAAAAAAATTCCATGTAACGTAAATCATTATATATTATATTAAGATATATTATTTTTTAATACAGGGTATTATATATGTTTCTAGATATACAAAAATATAGATTATGGATAGAAACGAAACACCAATCAAAATATATAGAAATGTATGACAGATATATGTAGACATATATAGAAACAGAAAATATCCATGAATATAGAAAAAAAACCTTGATGCAATAATTAATTCAAGTCATAGTGTATATATAGTATTATAATACATTATGGGAAATATGTATTGAATACTTATAAATAACGTGCATCAACATGTTAACATATAATATGAAAAAATTACAAAAAAAACATGTGAAAATTATAAATGTAAATATATTTTTTAAAATACATAAATACAGCGGATCTTTTATTTGAAAAAAGGCAGGGGATTGACTATAAAAATTATAAACAAAAGAATATAAAGGTAGAAATTAAAGTATAGAAATATGTAATAAATAAATACAGATATTAAAAATAATAAAAGAAAACCAAAGTTATAGGGGAGATATGAAAAATAATTTAAAAAAAAGGAAATATATTTTAAATTCATATGTATATTAGTATAATTATTATCATACAGCATTAAAAGAAACAATACAAATAAATCTGAAAATAATTATACAATGCAGAAATTTAAAAATTTCAAGGTCATTTAAAAGAAGGAGGGTTTTTCTATTTGTTTATTTAGACAAAAACAAAAAATGTATATCCTTTCGAGAAGAGAAAAGGAATCTTGTGTGTTCAGTGGGGACCAAGAGAGGAATCTTTAGTGCATGTCCCTGCACTTGATGGCAGGCCATGCCTTTTGATGGCTTTGACTTTGGGAAAGATTTTTTTCTTTTTTTGGTTGTTTTCTGACTTTTTCCCCTGCTTTTGCAACATCTGTGAGCTTAGTTTTGGCATCTTTTGGTCCTTTGCACTGCACCTGATATAAACCCAGGCCATTTTCTTGGAATCACTAACTTACCCAAATTTTCTTTTTTTCTCATAGAAATTGAATTCCTTTCATGTTGTCTCCATTCCAGCGTGTTTGTAGGTCCTTCTTTTCTGTTTTGGCCTTCAGTGGGGATCAATTTGGCAAGCTTTGCTGCATGTGCCTGCCCTTGCTGGCATATGGCCTGCCTGCATTTTGATGGCTTTGACTTTGGGGAAGATTTTTTCTTTTTTTTTTTTTTATTATTTTAAGTATTCATGCCATGTCCCTCATATCTTGCCCCCTAAGTTGTGTCTTCCTCCTTGACTTTTTCCCCTGCTTTTGCAACATCTGTGAGCTTAGTTTTGGCATCTTTTGGTCCTTTGCAATGCACCTGATAAAACCCCAGGCCATTTTCTTAGAGTAACTAAATTTCCCAAATTTTCTTTTTTTCTCCTGCAATTGCAATTCCTTTGATGTTGACTCCTTTCCAGCGTTTTTGTAGGTCCTTCTTTTCTGTTTTGGCCTTCAGTGGGGATCAATTTTGGCAAGCTTTGCTGCATGTGCCTGCCCTTGCTGGCGTATGGCCTGCCTGCATTTTGATGGCTTTGACTTTGGGAAAGATTTTTTTCTTTTTTTTTTTTTTTTGTTTTAAGTATTCATGCCATGTCCCTCATATCTTGCCCCCTAAGTTGTGTCTTCCTCCCGGACTTTTTCCCCTGCTTTTGCAACATCTGTGAGCTTAGTTTTGGCATCTTTTGGTCCTTTGCAATGCACCTGATATAAACCCAGGCCATTTTCTTAGAGTCACTAAATTTCCCAAATTTTCTTTTTTTCTCCTCCAATTGCAATTCCTTTGATGTTGACTCCTTTCCAGCGTTTTTGTAGGTCCTTCTTTTCTGTTTTGGCCTTCAGTGGGGATCAATTTTGGCAAGCTTTGCTGCATGTGCCTGCCCTTGGTGGCGTATGGCCTGCCTGCATTTTGATGGCTTTGACTTTGGGAAAGATTTTTTTATTTTTTTTTTTTTTTTGTTTTAAGTATTCATGCCATGTCCCTCATATCTTGCCCCCTAATTTGTGTCTTCCTCCTTCACTTTTTCCCCTGCTTTTGCAACATCTGTGAGCTTAGTTTTGGCACCTTTTGGTCCTTTCCACTGCACCTGCTAAAACCCCAGACCACTTTCTTAGAGTCACTAAATTTCCCAAATTTTACTGTTTTCTCCTCCAATTGCGAATCCTTTGATGGTGTCTCCATTCCAGCATGTTTGTAGGTCCTTCTTTTCTGTTTTGGCCTTCAGTGGGGATCAATTTTAGCAAGCTTTGCTGCATGTGCCTGCCCTTGGTGGCGTATGGCCTGCCTGCATTTTGATGGCTTTGACTTTTGGAAAGATTTATTCTTTTTTTTTTTTTTTAATATTTTAAGTATTCATGCCATGTCCCTCATATCTTGCCCCCTAAGTTGTGTCTTCCTCCTTGACTTTTTCCCCTGCTTTTGCAACATCTGTGAGCTTAGTTTTGGCACCTTTTTGTCCTTTGCACTGCACCTGATAAAACCCCGGGCCATTTTCTTAGAGTCACTAAATTTCCCAAATTTTCTTTTTTTCTCCTCCAATTGTAATTCCTTTGATGGTGTCTCCATTCCAGCGTGTTTGCAAGTCCTTCTTTTCTGTTTTAGCCTTCAGTGGGGATCAATTTTGGCAAGCTTTGCTGCATGTGCCTGCCCTTGGTGGCGTATGGCCTGCCTGCATTTTGATGGCTTTGACTTTGGGAAAGATTTTTTCTTTTTTTTTTTTTATTATTTTAAGTATTCATGCCATGTCCCTCATATCTTGCCCCCTAAGTTGTGTCTTCCTCCTTGACTTTTTCCCCTGCTTTTGCAACATCTGTGAGCTTAGTTTTGGCATCTTTTGGTCCTTTGCACTGCACCTGATATAAACCCAGGCCATTTTCTTAAAGTCACTAAATTTCCAAAATTTTCTTTTTTTCTCCTCCAATTGCAATTCCTTTGATGTTGACACCTTTCCAGCGTGTTTGTAGGTCCTTCTTTTCTGTTATGGCCTTCAGAGGGGATCAATTTTGGCAAGCTTTGCTGCATGTGCCAGCCCTTGGTGGCATATGGCCTGCCTGCATTTTGATGGCTTTGACTTTGGGAAAGATTTTCTTTTTTTGTTTTTTTATTATTTTAAGTATTCATGCCATGTCCCTCATATCTTGCCCCCTAAGTTGTGTCTTCCTCCTTGACTTTTTCCCCTGCTTTTGCAACATCTGTGAGCTTAGTTTTTGCATCTTGTAGTCCTTTGCACTGCACCTGATATAAACCCAGGCCATTTTCTTAGAGTCACTAAATTTCCAAAATTTACTTTTTTTCTCCTCCAATTGGAATTGCTTTGATGTTGACACCTTTCCAGCGTGTTTGTAGGTCCTTCTTTTCTGTTTTGGCCTTCAGTGGGGATCAATTTTGGCAAGCTTTGCTGCATGTGCCTGCCCTTGCTGGCGTATGGCCTGCCTGCATTTTGATGGCTTTGACTTTGGGAAAGATTTATTCTTTTTTATTTTTTTATTATTTTAAGTATTCATGCCATGTCCCTCATATCTTGCCCCCTAAGTTGGGTCTTCCTCCTTGACTTTTTCCCCTGCTTTTGCAACATCTGTGAGCTTAGTTTTGGTACCTTTTGGTCCTTTGCAATGCACCTGATAAAACCCCAGGCCATTTTCTTAGAGTCACTAAATTTCCCAAATTTTCTTTTTTTCTCCTCCAATTGCAATTCCTTTGATGGTGTCTCCATTCCAGCGTGTATGTAGGTCCTTCTTTTCTGTTTTGGCCTTCAGTGGGGATCAATTTTGGCAAGCTTTGCTGCATGTGCCTGCCCTTGCTGGCGTATGGCCTGCCTGCATTTTGATGGCTTTGACTTTGGGAAAGATTTTTTCTTTTTTTTTTTTTATTATTTTAAGTATTCATGCCATGTCCCTCATATCTTGCCCCCTAAGTTGTGTCTTCCTCCTTGACTTTTTCCCCTGTTATTGCAACGTCTGTGAGCTTAGTTTTTGCATCTTTTGGTCCTTTGCACTCCACCTGATAAAAACCCAGGCCATTTTCTTAGGGTCACTAAATTTCCAAAATTTTCTTTGTTTCTCCTCCAATTGCAATTCCTTTGATGTTGACACCTTTCCAGCGTGTTTGTAGGTCCTTCTTTTCTGTTTGGGCCTTCAGTGGGGATCAATTTTGGCAAGCTTTGCTGCATGTGCCTGCACTTGGTGGCGTATGGCCTGCCTGCATTTTGATGGCTTTGACTTTGGGAAAGATTTATTCTTTTTTTTTTTATTATTATTTTAAGTATTCATGCCATGTCCCTCATATCTTGCCCCCTAAGTTGTGTCTTCCTCCTTGACTTTTTCCCCTACTTTTGCAACATCTGTGAGCTTAGTTTTGGCATCTTTTGGTCCTTTGCAATGCACCTGATAAAACCCCAGGCCATTTTCTTAGAGTCACTAAATTTCCCAAATTTTCTTTTTTTCTCCTCCAGTTGCAATTCCTTTGATGTTGTCTCCATTCCTGCGTGTTTGTAAGTCCTTCTTTTCTGTTTTGGCCTTCAGTGGGGATCAGTGTTAGCAAGGTTTGCTGCATATGCCTGCACTTGATGGCGTATGGCCTGCCTGCATTTTGATGGCTTTGTCTTTGGTATAGATTTTTTCTTTTTTTTTTTTTTTTTGTTTTAAGTATTCATGCCATGTCCCTCATATCTTGCTCCCTAAGTTGTGTCTTCCTCCTTGACTTTTTCCCCTGCTTTTGCAACATCTGTGAGCTTAGTTTTGGCACCTTTTGGTCCTTTGCAATGCAGCTGATTTCCTCACAGCCTATTTTTTGCAGAGACTAAAATTCCCGATTTTCTGCTTTTTTCAATTGCATTTCATTTGAACCTATCTCCTTTCCAGAGTGTTTGTAAGCCTTTCTTTTGGGATTCGCAAGATTCCTTTTCCCTTCCCGAAAGGAAATTTCATTTCCTTTCGGGAAGGGAAAAGGAATCTTGCGATTTCAATGGGGACCAATACAGGAATCCTTGGTGCATGTCCCTGCACTTGATGGCAGGCCATGCCTTTTGATGGCTTTGACTTTGGGAAAGATTTTTTTCTTTTTTTGGTTGTTTTCTGAACTGTTCATGCCATGTCCCTCATATCTTGCCCCCTAAGTTGTGTCTTCCTCCTTGACTTTTTCCCCTGCTTTTGCAACATCTGTGAGCTTAGTTTTGGCATCTTTTGGTCCTTTGCACTGCACCTGATATAAACCCAGGCCATTTTCTTAGAATCACTAACTTACCCAAATTTTCTTTTTTTCTCATATAAATTGAATTCCTTTCATGTTGTCTCCATTCCAGCGTGTTTGTAGGTCCTTCTTTTCTGTTTTGGCCTTCAGTGGGGATCAATTTTGGCAAGCTTTGCTGCATGTGCCTGCACTTGCTGGCCTATGGCGTGCCTGCATTTTGATGGCTTTGACTTTGGGAAAGATTTTTTCTTTTTTTTTTTTTTTTTGTTTTAAGTATTCATGCCATGTCCCTCATATCTTGCTCCCTAAGTTGTGTCTTCTTCCTTGACTTTTTCCCCTGCTTTTGCAACATCTGTGAGCTTAGTTTTGGCACCTTTTGGTCCTTTGCACTGCACCTGATAAAACCTCGGGCCCTTTTCTTAGAGTCACTAAATTTCCCTAATTTCCTTTTTTCTCCTCCAATTGCAATTCCTTTGATGATGTCTCCATTCCAGCGTGTTTGTAGGTCCTTCTTTTCTGTTTTGGCCTTCAGTGGGGATCAATTTTGGCAAGCTTTGCTGCATGTGCCTGCCCTTGGTGGCGTATGGCCTGCCTGCATTTTGATGGCTTTGACTTTGGGAAAGATTTTTTCAGTTTTTTTTTTTTTATTATTTTAAGTATTCATGCCATGTCCCTCATATCTTGCCCCCTAAGTTGTGTCTTCCTCCTTGACCTTTCCCCTGCCTTTGCAACATCTGTGAGCTTAGTTTTGGCACCTTTTGGTCCTTTGCAATGCAGCTGATTTCCTCACAGCCTATTTCTTGAAGACACTAAAATTCCCGATTTTCTGCTTTTTTCAATTGCATTTCATTTGAACCTATCTCCTTTCCAGAGTGTTTGTAAGCCTTTCTTTTGGGATCCGCAAGATTCCATTTCCCTTCCCGAAAGGAAATTTCATTTCCTTTCGGAAAGGGAAAAGGAATCTTGCGATTTCAATGGGGACCAATAGAGGAATCTTTGGTGCATGTCCCTGCACTTGATGGCAGGCCATGCCTTTTGATGGCTTTGACTTTGGGAAAGATTTTTTTCTTTTTTTGGTTGTTTTCTGAAGTGTTCATGGCATGTCCCTCATATCTTGCCCCCTAAGTTGTGTCTTCCTCCTTGACTTTTTCCCCTGCTTTTGCAACATCTGTGAGCTAAGTTTTTGCATGTTTTGGTCCTTTGCACTGCACCTGATATAAACCCAGGCCATTTTCTTAGAGTCACTTAATTTCCAAAATTTTCGTTTTTTTGTCCTCCAATTGCAATTCCTTTGATGTTGACTCCTTTCCAGTGTGTTTGTAGGTCCTTCTTTTCTATTTTGCCCTTCAGTGGGGATCAATTTTGGCAGGCTTTGCTGCATGTGCCTGCCCTTGGTGGCGTATGGCCTGCCTGCATTTTGATGGCTTTGACTTTGGGAAAGATTTTTTCTTTTTTTTTTTTTATTATTTTAAGTCTTCATGCCATGTCCCTCATATCTTGCCCCCTAAGTTGTGTCTTCCTCCTTGACTTTTTCCCTTGCTTTTGCAACATCTGTGAGCTTAGTTTTGGCATCTTTTGGTCCTTTGCACTGCACCTGATAGAAACCCAGGCCATTTTCTTAGAGTCTTTAAATTTCCCAATTATTTTTTTCTTTCTCCTCCAATTGCAATTCCTTTGATGGTGTCTGTCTCCATTCCAGCGTGTTTGTAGGTCCTTCTTTTCTGTTTTGGCCTTCAGTGGGGATCAATTTTGGCAAGCTTTGCTGCATGTGCCTGCCCTTGTTGGCGTGTGGCCTGCCTGCATTTTGATAGCTTTGACTTTGGGAAAGATTTTTTCTTTTTCTTTTTTTTATTATTTTAAGTATTCATGCCATGTCCCTCATATCTTGCCCCCTAAGTTGTGTCTTCCTCCTTGACTTTTTCCCCTGCTTTTGAACCATCTGTGAGCTTAGATTTGGCACCTTTCGGTCCTTTGCAATGCAGCTGAGTTCGTCTCAGCCTACTTTTTGAAGAGACTAAAATTCCAGATTTTCTGCTTTCTTCAATTGCATTTCATTTGAACCTATCTCGTTTCCAGAGTGTTTGTAAGCCTTTCCTTTGGGATTCGCAAGATTCCTTTTCCCTTCCCGAAAGGAAATTTCATTTCCTTTCGGGAAGGGAAAAGGAATCTTGCGATTTCAATGGGGACCAATAGAGGAATCTTTGGTGCATGTCCCTGCACTTGATGGCAGGCCATGCCTTTTGATGGCATTGACTTTGGGAAAGATTTTTTTTTTTTTGGTTGTTTTCTGAAGTGTTCATGCCATGTTCCTCATATCTTGCCCCCTAAGTTGTGTCTTCCTCCTTGACTTTTTCCCCTGCTTTTGCAACATCTGTGAGCTTAGTTTTGCCACCTTTTGGTCCTTTGCAATGCAGCTGATTTCCTCACAGCCTATTTTTTGAAGAGACCAAAATTCCCGATTTTCTGCTTTTTTCAATCGCATTTCATTTGAACCTATCTCCTTTCCAGAGTGTTTGTAAGCCTTTCTTTTGGGATTCGCAAGATTCCTTTTCCCTTCCCGAAAGGAAATTTCATTTCCTTTC
Organism: Artemisiospiza belli; assembly: GCA_021963965.1. Classification (NCBI taxonomy): domain Eukaryota; kingdom Metazoa; phylum Chordata; class Aves; order Passeriformes; family Passerellidae; genus Artemisiospiza; species Artemisiospiza belli. The sequence goes on along the minus strand of JAKDEW010000244.1, from coordinate 329,316 downwards.
GGGAAGGGAAAAGGAATCTTGCGATTTCAATGGGGACCAATAGAGGAATCTTTGGTGCATGTCCCTGCACTTGATGGCAGGCCATGCCTTTTGATGGCTTTGACTTTGGGAAAGATTTTTTTCTTTTTTTGGTTGTTTTCTGAAGTGTTCATGCCATGTCCCTCATATCTTGCCCCCTGAGTTGTGTCTTCCTCCTTGACTTTTTCCCCTGCTTTTGCAACATCTGTGAGCTTAGTTTTGGCACCATTTGGTCCTTTGCAATGCACCTGATAAAACCCCAGGCCATTTTCTTAGAGTCACTAAATTTCCAAAATTTTCTTTTTTTCTCCTCCAATTGTAATTCCTTTGATGGTGTCTCCATTCCAGCGTGTTTGTAAGTCCTTCTTTTCTGTTTTGGCCTTCAGTGGGGATCAATTTTGGCAAGCTTTGCTGCATGTGCCTGCACTTGGTGGCGTATGGCCTGCCTGCATTTTGATGGCTTTGACTTTGGGAAAGATTTTTTCTTTTTTTTTTTCTTTTTTGGTTTAAGTATTCATGGCATGTCCCTCATATCTTGCCCCCTAAGTTGTGTCTTCCTCCTTGACTTTTTCCCCTGCTTTTGCAACATCTGTGAGCTTTGTTTTTGCATGTTTTGGTCCTTTGCACTGCACCTGATATAAACCCAGGCCATTTTCTTAGAGTCACTAAATTTCCAAAATTTTCGTTTTTTTCTCCTCCAATTGCAATTCCTTTGATGTTGACTCCTTTCCAGCATGTTTGTAGGTCCTTCTTTTCTATTTTGCCCTTCAGTGGGGATCAATTTTGGCAAGCTTTGCTGCATGTGCCTGCCCTTGGTGGCGTATGGCCTGCCTGCATTTTGATGGCTTTGACTTTGGGAAAGATTTTTTCTTTTTTTTTTTTTTAATATTTTAAGTATTCATGCCATGTCCCTCATATCTTGCCCCCTAAGTTGTGTCTTCCTCCTTGACTTTTTCCCCTGCTTTTGCAACATCTGTGAGCTTAGTTTTGGCATCTTTTGGTCCTTTGCACTGCACCTGATATAAACCCAGGCCATTTTCTTAGAGTCATTAAATTTCCCAATTTTTTTTTTTTCTCCTCCAATTGCAATTCCTTTGATGGTGTCTCCATTCCAGCGTGTTTGTAAGTCCTTCTTTTCTGTTTTTGCCTTCAGTGGGGATCAATTTTGGCAAGCTTTGCTGCATGTGCCTGCCCTTGGTGGCGTATGGCCTGCCTGCATTTTGATGGCTTTGACTTTGGGAAAGATTTTTTCTTTTTTTTTTTTTTATTATTTTAAGTATTCATGCCATGTCCCTCATATCTTGCCCCCTAAGTTGTGTCTTCCTCCTTGACTTTTTCCCCTGCTTTTGCAACATCTGTGAGCTTAGTTTTGGCACCTTTTGGTCCTTTGCAATGCAGCTGATTTCCTCACAGCCTATTTTTTGAAGAAACTAGAATTCCCGATTTTCTGCTTTTTTCAATTGCATTTCATTTGAACCTATCTCTTTTCCAGAGTGTTTGTAAGCCTTTCTTTTGGGATTCGCAAGATTCCTTTTCCCTTCCCGAAAGGAAATTTCATTTCCTTTCGGGAAGGGAAAAGGAATCTTGCGATTTCAATGGGGACCAATAGAGGAATCTTTGGTGCATGTCCCTGCACTTGATGGCAGGCCATGCTTTTTGATGGCTTTGACTTTGGGAAAGATTTTTTTCTTTTTTTGGTTGTTTTCTGAAGTGTTCATGCCATGTCCCTCATATCTTGCCCCTAAGTTGTGTCTTCCTCCTTGACTTTTTCCCCTGCTTTTGCAACATCTGTGAGCTGAGTTTTGGCATCTTTTGGTCCTTTGCACTGCACCTGATAAAACCCCAGGCCACATTCTAAGTGTCAATAAATTTCCCAAATTTTCTTTTTTTCTCCTCCAATTGCAATTCCTTTGATGGTGTCTCCATTCCAGCGTGTTTGTAGGTCCTTCTTTTCTGTTTTGGCCTTCAGTGGGGATCAGTTTTAGTAAGCTTTGCTGCATGTGCCTGCCCTTGGTGGCGTATGGTCTGCCTGCATTTTGATGGCTTTGACTTTGGGAAAGATTTTTGTTTCTTTTTTTCTTTTTTGTTTTAACTATTCATGCCATGTCCCTCATATCTTGCCCCCTAAGTTGTGTCTTCCTCCTTGACTTTTTCCCCTGCTTTTGCCACATCTGTGAGCTTAGTTTTGGCATCTTTTGGTCCTTTGCACTGCACCTGATATAAACCCAGGCCATTTTCCTAGAGTCACTAAATTTCCCAATTTTTTTTTTTCACATCCAATTGCAATTCCTTTGATGGTGTCTCCATTCCAGCGTGTTTGCAAGTCCTTGTTTTATGTTTTGGCCTTCAGTGGGGATCAATTTTGGCAAGCTTTGCTGCATGTGCCTGCACTTGCTGGCGTATGGCCTGCCTGCATTTTGATGGCTCTGACTTTGGGATAGATTTTTTCTATTTTTTTTTTGTTTGTTTTAAGTATTCATGCCATGTCCCTCATATCTTGCCCCCTAAGTTGTGTCTTCCTCCTTGACTTTTTCCCCTGCTTTTGAACCATCTGTGAGCTTAGTTTTGGCACCTTTTTGGTCCTTTGCAATGCAGCTGATTTCCTCACAGCCTATTTTTTGAAGAGACCAAAATTCCCGATTTTCTGCTTTTTTGAATTGCATTTCATTTCAACCTATCTCCTTTCCAGAGTGTTTGTAAGCCTTTCTTTTGGGATTGGCAAGATTCCTTTTCCCTTCCCGAAAGGAAATTTCATTTCCTTTCGGGAAGGGAAAAGGAATCTTGCGATTTCAATGGGGACCAATAAATAGAGGAATCTTTTGTGCATGTCCTGCACTTGATGGCAGGCCATGCCTTTTGATCTCTTTAACTTTGGGAAAGATTTTTTTCTTTTTTTGGTTGTTTTCTGAAGTGTTCATGCCATGTCCCTCATATCTTGCCCCCTAAGTTGTGTCTTCCTCCTTGACTTTTTCCCCTGCTTTTGCAACATCTGTGAGCTTAGTTTTGGCATCTTTTGGTCCTTTGCACTGCACCTGATAAAACCCCAGGCCATTTTCTTAGAGTCACTAAATTTCCAAAATATTCTTTCTTTCTCCTCCAACTGCAATTCCTTTGATGGTGTCTCCATTCCAGCGTGTTTGTAAGTCCTTCTTTTCTGTTTTGGCCTTCAGTGGGGGATCAATGTTGGCAAGCTTTGCTGCATGTGCCTGCCCTTGGTGGCGTATGGCCTGCCTGCATTTTGATGGCTTTGACTTTGGGAAAGATTTTTTCTTTTTTTTTTTTTATTAGTTTAAATATTCTTGCCGTGTCCCTCATATCTTGCCGCCTAAGTTCTGTCTTCCTCCTTGACTTTTTCCCCTGTTTTTGCAACATCTGTGAGCTTAGTTTTGGCACCTTTTAGTCCTTTGAACTACACCTGATAAAACCCCGGGCCACTTTCTAAGAGTCTTTAAATTTCCCATATTTTCTTCTTTTCTCCTCCAATTGCAATTCCTTTGATGGTGTCTCCATTCCAGCGTGTTTGTAGGTCCTTCTTTTCTGTTTTGGCCTTCAGTGGGGATCAATTTTGGCAAGCTTTGCTGCATGTGCCTGCCCTTGGTGGCGTATGGCCTGCCTGCATTTTGATGGCTTTGACTTTGGGAAAGATTTTTTTCTTTTTTTGGTTGTTTTCTGAAGTGTTCATGCCATGTCCCTCATATCTTGCCCCCTAAGTTGTGTCTTCCTCCTTGACTTTTTCCCCTGCTTTTGCAACATCTGTGAGCTTTGTTTTTGCATGTTTTGGTCCTTTGCACTGCACCTGATATAAACCCAGGCCATTTTCTTAGAGTCACTACATTTCCAAAATTTTCGTTTTTTTCTCCTCCAATTGCAATTCCTTTGATGTTGACTCCTTTCCAGCATGTTTGTAGGTCCTTCTTTTCTGTTTTGCCCTTCAGTGGGGATCAATTTTGACAAGCTTTGCTGCATGTGCCTGCCCTTGGTGGCGTATGGCCTGCCTGCATTTTGATGGCTTTGACTTTGGGAAAGATTTTTTCTTTTTTTTTTTTTTAATATTTTAAGTATTCATGCCATGTCCCTCATATCTTGCCCCCTAAGTTGTGTCTTCCTCCTTGACTTTTTCCCCTGCTTTTGCAAAATCTGTGAACTTAGTTTTGGCATCTTTTGGTCCTTTGCACTGCACCTGATATAAAACCAGGCCATTTTCTTAGAGTCATTAAATTTCCAATTTTTTTTTTTTCTCCTCCAATTGCAATTCCTTTGATGGTGTCTCCATTCCAGCGTGTTTGTAAGTCCTTCTTTTCTGTTTTTGCCTTCAGTGGGGATCAATTTTGGCAAGCTTTGCTGCATGTGCCTGCCCTTGGTGGCGTATGGCCTGCCTGCATTTTGATGGCTTTGACTTTGGGAAAGATTTTTTCTTTTTTTTTTTTTATTATTTTAAGTATTCATGCCATGTCCCTCATATCTTGCCCCCTAAGTTGTGTCTTCCTCCTAGACTTTTTTCCCCTGCTTTTGCAACATCTGTGAGCTTAGTTTTGGCACCTTTTGGTCCTTTGCAATGCAGCTGATTTCCTCACAGCCTATTTTTTAAGAAACTAGAATTCCCGATTTTCTGCTTTTTTTCAATTGCATTTCATTTGAACCTATCTCTTTTCCAGAGTGTTTGTAAGCCTTTCTTTTGGGATTCGCAAGATTCCTTTTCCCTTCCCGAAAGGAAATTTCATTTCCTTTAGGGAAGGGAAAAGGAATCTTGCGATTTCAATGGGGACCAATAGAGGAATCTTTGGTGCATGTCCCTGCACTTGATGGCAGGCCATGCCTTTTGATGGCTTTGACTTTGGGAAAGATTTTTTTCTTTTTTTGGTTGTTTTCTGAAGTGTTCATGCCATGTCCCTCATATCTTGCCCCCTAAGTTGTGTCTTCCTCCTTGACTTTTTCCCCTGCTTTTGCAACATCTGTGAGCTTAGTTTTGGCACCATTTGGTCCTTTGCAATGCACCTGATAAAACCCCAGGCCATTTTCTTAGAGTCACTAAATTTCCAAAATTTTCTTTTTTTCTCCTCCAATTGTAGTTCCTTTGATGGTGTCTCCATTCCAGCGTGTTTGTAAGTCCTTCTCTTTCTGTTTTGGCCTTCAGTGGGGATCAGTTTTAGTAAGCTTTGCTGCATGTGCCTGCCCTTGGTGGCGTATGGTCTGCCTGCATTTTGATGGCTTTGACTTTGGGAAAGATTTTTTGTTTCTTTTTTTCTTTTTTGTTTTAACTATTCATGCCATGTCCCTCATATCTTGCCCCCTAAGTTGTGTCTTCCTCCTTGACTTTTTCCCCTGCTTTTGCCACATCTGTGAGCTTAGTTTTGGCATCTTTTGGTCCTTTGCACTGCACCTGATATAAACCCAGGCCATTTTCCTAGAGTCACTAAATTTCCAATTTTTTTTTTTCTCATCCAATTGCAATTCCTTTGATGGTGTCTCCATTCCAGCGTGTTTGCAAGTCCTTGTTTTATGTTTTGGCCTTCAGTGGGGATCAATTTTGGCAAGCTTTGCTGCATGTGCCTGCACTTGCTGGCGTATGGCCTGCCTGCATTTTGATGGCTCTGACTTTGGGATAGATTTTTTCTATTTTTTTTTTTTGTTTGTTTTAAGTATTCATGCCATGTCCCTCATATCTTGGCCCCTAAGTTGTGTCTTCCTCCTTGACTTTTTCCCCTGCTTTTGAACCATCTGTGAGCTTAGTTTTGGCACCTTTCGGTCCTTTGCAATGCAGCTGAGTTCGTCTCAGCCTACTTTTTGAAGAGACTAAAATTCCAGATTTTCTGCTTTCTTCAATTGCATTTCATTTGAACCTATCTCGTTTCCAGAGTGTTTGTAAGCCTTTCCTTTGGGATTCGCAAGATTCCCTTTTCCCTTCCCGAAAGGAAATTTCATTTCCTTTCGGGAAGGGAAAAGGAATCTTGCGATTTCAATGGGGACCAATAAATAGAGGAATCTTAGGTGCATATCCCTGCACTTGATGGCAGGCCATGCCTTTTGATGGCATTGACTTTGGGAAAGATTTTTTTTTTTTTTGGTTGTTTTCTGAAGTGTTCATGCCATGTTCCTCATATCTTGCCCCCTAAGTTGTGTCTTCCTCCTTGACTTTTTCCCCTGCTTTTGCAACATCTGTGAGCTTAGTTTTGCCACCTTTCGGTCCTTTGCAATGCAGCTGAGTTCGTCTCAGCCTACTTTTTGAAGAGACTAAAATTCCAGATTTTCTGCTTTCTTCAATTGCATTTCATTTGAACCTATCTCGTTTCCAGAGTGTTTGTAAGCCTTTCCTTTGGGATTCGCAAGATTCCTTTTCCCTTCCCGAAAGGAAATTTCATTTCCTTTCGGGAAGGGAAAAGGAATCTTGCGATTTCAATGGGGACCAATAAATAGAGGAATCTTTGGTGCATATCCCTGCACTTGATGGCAGGCCATCCCTTTTGATGGCATTGACTTTGGGAAAGATTTTTTTTTTTTTGGTTGTTTTCTGAAGTGTTCATGCCATGTTCCTCATATCTTGCCCCCTAAGTTGTGTCTTCCTCCTTGACTTTTTCCCCTGCTTTTGCAACATCTGTGAGCTTAGTTTTGCCACCTTTTGGTCCTTTGCAATGCAGCTGATTTCCTCACAGCCTATTTTTTGAAGAGACCAAAATTCCCGATTTTCTGCTTTTTTCAATCGCATTTCATTTGAACCTATCTCCTTTCCAGAGTGTTTGTAAGCCTTTCTTTTGGGATTCGCAAGATTCCTTTTCCCTTCCCGAAAGGAAATTTCATTTCCTTTCGGGAAGGGAAAAGGAATCTTGCGATTTCAATGGGGACCAATAGAGGAATCTTTGGTGCATGTCCCTGCACTTGATGGCAGGCCATGCCTTTTGATGGCTTTGACTTTGGGAAAGATTTTTTTCTTTTTTTGGTTGTTTTCTGAAGTGTTCATGCCATGTCCCTCATATCTTGCCCCCTAAGTTGTGTCTTCCTCCTTGACTTTTTCCCCTGCTTTTGCAACATCTGTGAGCTTAGTTTTGGCACCATTTGGTCCTTTGCAATGCACCTGATAAAACCCCAGGCCATTTTCTTAGAGTCACTAAATTTCCAAAATTTTCTTTTTTTCTCCTCCAATTGTAATTCCTTTGATGGTGTCTCCATTCCAGCGTGTTTGTAAGTCCTTCTTTTCTGTTTTGGCCTTCAGTGGGGATCAATTTTGGCAAGCTTTGCTGCATGTGCCTGCACTTGGTGGCGTATGGCCTGCCTGCATTTTGATGGCTTTGACTTTGGGAAAGATTTTTTCTTTTTTTTTTTCTTTTTTGGTTTAAGTATTCATGGCATGTCCCTCATATCTTGCCCCCTAAGTTGTGTCTTCCTCCTTGACTTTTTCCCCTGCTTTTGCAACATCTGTGAGCTTTGTTTTTGCATGTTTTGGTCCTTTGCACTGCACCTGATATAAACCCAGGCCATTTTCTTAGAGTCACTAAATTTCCAAAATTTTCGTTTTTTTCTCCTCCAATTGCAATTCCTTTGATGTTGACTCCTTTCCAGTGTGTTTGTAGGTCCTTCTTTTCTATTTTGCCCTTCAGTGGGGATCAATTTTGGCAAGCTTTGCTGCATGTGCCTGCCCTTGGTGGCGTATGGCCTGCCTGCATTTTGATGGCTTTGACTTTGGGAAAGATTTTTTCTTTTTTTTTTTTTTAATATTTTAAGTATTCATGCCATGTCCCTCATATCTTGCCCCCTAAGTTGTGTCTTCCTCCTTGACTTTTTCCCCTGCTTTTGCAACATCTGTGAGCTTAGTTTTGGCATCTTTTGGTCCTTTGCACTGCACCTGATATAAACCCAGGCCATTTTCTTAGAGTCATTATATTTCCCAATTTTTTTTTTTACTCCTCCAATTGCAATTCCTTTGATGGTGTCTCCATTCCAGCGTGTTTGTAAGTCCTTCTTTTCTGTTTTTGCCTTCGGTGGGGATCAATTTTGGCAAGCTTTGCTGCATGTGCCTGCCCTTGTTGGCGTATGGCCTGCCTGCATTTTGATGGCTTTGACTTTGGGAAAGATTTTTTCTTTTTTTTTTTTTATTATTTTAAGTATTCATGCCATGTCCCTCATATCTTGCCCCCTAAGTTGTGTCTTCCTCCTTGACTTTTTCCCCTGCTTTTGCAACATCTGTGAGCTTAGTTTTGGCACCTTTTGGTCCTTTGCAATGCAGCTGATTTCCTCACAGCCTATTTTTTGAAGAAACTAGAATTCCCGATTTTCTGCTTTTTTCAATTGCATTTCATTTGAACCTATCTCTTTTCCAGAGTGTTTGTAAGCCTTTCTTTTGGGATTCGCAAGATTCCTTTTCCCTTCCCGAAAGGAAATTTCATTTCCTTTCGGGAAGGGAAAAGGAATCTTGCGATTTCAATGGGGACCAATAGAGGAATCTTTGGTGCATGTCCCTGCACTTGATGGCAGGCCATGCTTTTTGATGGCTTTGACTTTGGGAAAGATTTTTTTCTTTTTTTGGTTGTTTTCTGAAGTGTTCATGCCATGTCCCTCATATCTTGCCCCCTAAGTTGTGTCTTCCTCCTTGACTTTTTCCCCTGCTTTTGCAACATCTGTGAGCTGAGTTTTGGCATCTTTTGGTCCTTTGCACTGCACCTGATAAAACCCCAGGCCACATTCTAAGTGTCAATAAATTTCCCAAATTTTCTTTTTTTCTCCTCCAATTGCAATTCCTTTGATGGTGTCTCCATTCCAGCGTGTTTGTAGGTCCTTCTTTTCTGTTTTGGCCTTCAGTGGGGATCAGTTTTAGTAAGCTTTGCTGCATGTGCCTGCCCTTGGTGGCGTATGGTCTGCCTGCATTTTGATGGCTTTGACTTTGGGAAAGATTTTTGTTTCTTTTTTTCTTTTTTGTTTTAACTATTCATGCCATGTCCCTCATATCTTGCCCCCTAAGTTGTGTCTTCCTCCTTGACTTTTTCCCCTGCTTTTGCCACATCTGTGAGCTTAGTTTTGGCATCTTTTGGTCCTTTGCACTGCACCTGATATAAACCCAGGCCATTTTCCTAGAGTCACTAAATTTCCCAATTTTTTTTTTTCACATCCAATTGCAATTCCTTTGATGGTGTCTCCATTCCAGCGTGTTTGCAAGTCCTTGTTTTATGTTTTGGCCTTCAGTGGGGATCAATTTTAGCAAGCTTTGCTGCATGTGCCTGCACTTGCTGGCGTATGGCCTGCCTGCATTTTGATGGCTCTGACTTTGGGATAGATTTTTTCTATTTTTTTTTTTGTTTGTTTTAAGTATTCATGCCATGTCCCTCATATCTTGCCCCCTAAGTTGTGTCTTCCTCCTTGACTTTTTCCCCTGCTTTTGAACCATCTGTGAGCTTAGTTTTGGCACCTTTTGGTCCTTTGCAATGCAGCTGATTTCCTCACAGCCTATTTTTTGAAGAGACCAAAATTCCCGATTTTCTGCTTTTTTGAATTGCATTTCATTTCAACCTATCTCCTTTCCAGAGTGTTTGTAAGCCTTTCTTTTGGGATTGGCAAGATTCCTTTTCCCTTCCCGAAAGGAAATTTCATTTCCTTTCGGGAAGGGAAAAGGAATCTTGCGATTTCAATGGGGACCAATAAATAGAGGAATCTTTTGTGCATGTCCCTGCACTTGATGGCAGGCCATGCCTTTTGATCTCTTTGACTTTGGGAAAGATTTTTTTCTTTTTTTGGTTGTTTTCTGAAGTGTTCATGCCATGTCCCTCATATCTTGCCCCCTAAGTTGTGTCTTCCTCCTTGACTTTTTCCCCTGCTTTTGCAACATCTGTGAGCTTAGTTTTGGCATCTTTTGGTCCTTTGCACTGCACCTGATAAAACCCCAGGCCATTTTCTTAGAGTCACTAAATTTCCAAAATATTCTTTCTTTCTCCTCCAACTGCAATTCCTTTGATGGTGTCTCCATTCCAGCGTGTTTGTAAGTCCTTCTTTTCTGTTTTGGCCTTCAGTGGGGATCAATGTTGGCAAGCTTTGCTGCATGTGCCTGCCCTTGGTGGCGTATGGCCTGCCTGCATTTTGATGGCTTTGACTTTGGGAAAGATTTTTTCTTTTTTTTTTTTTTATTAGTTTAAATATTCTTGCCGTGTCCCTCATATCTTGCCGCCTAAGTTCTGTCTTCCTCCTTGACTTTTTCCCCTGTTTTTGCAACATCTGTGAGCTTAGTTTTGGCACCTTTTGGTCCTTTGAACTACACCTGATAAAACCCCGGGCCACTTTCTAAGAGTCTTTAAATTTCCCATATTTTCTTCTTTTCTCCTCCAATTGCAATTCCTTTGATGGTGTCTCCATTCCAGCGTGTTTGTAGGTCCTTCTTTTCTGTTTTGGCCTTCAGTGGGGATCAATTTTGGCAAGCTTTGCTGCATGTGCCTGCCCTTGGTGGCGTATGGCCTGCCTGCATTTTGATGGCTTTGACTTTGGGAAAGATTTTTTTCTTTTTTTGGTTGTTTTCTGAAGTGTTCATGCCATGTCCCTCATATCTTGCCCCCTAAGTTGTGTCTTCCTCCTTGACTTTTTCCCCTGCTTTTGCAACATCTGTGAGCTTTGTTTTTGCATGTTTTGGTCCTTTGCACTGCACCTGATATAAACCCAGGCCATTTTCTTAGAGTCACTACATTTCCAAAATTTTCGTTTTTTTTCTCCTCCAATTGCAATTCCTTTGATGTTGACTCCTTTCCAGCATGTTTGTAGGTCCTTCTTTTCTGTTTTGCCCTTCAGTGGGGATCAATTTTGACAAGCTTTGCTGCATGTGCCTGCCCTTGGTGGCGTATGGCCTGCCTGCATTTTGATGGCTTTGACTTTGGGAAAGATTTTTTCTTTTTTTTTTTTTTAATATTTTAAGTATTCATGCCATGTCCCTCATATCTTGCCCCCTAAGTTGTGTCTTCCTCCTTGACTTTTTCCCCTGCTTTTGCAAAATCTGTGAACTTAGTTTTGGCATCTTTTGGTCCTTTGCACTGCACCTGATATAAAACCAGGCCATTTTCTTAGAGTCATTAAATTTCCCAATTTTTTTTTTTTCTCCTCCAATTGCAATTCCTTTGATGGTGTCTCCATTCCAGCGTGTTTGTAAGTCCTTCTTTTCTGTTTTTGCCTTCAGTGGGGATCAATTTTGGCAAGCTTTGCTGCATGTGCCTGCCCTTGGTGGCGTATGGCCTGCCTGCATTTTGATGGCTTTGACTTTGGGAAAGATTTTTTCTTTTTTTTTTTTTATTATTTTAAGTATTCATGCCATGTCCCTCATATCTTGCCCCCTAAGTTGTGTCTTCCTCCTAGACTTTTTCCCCTGCTTTTGCAACATCTGTGAGCTTAGTTTTGGCACCTTTTGGTCCTTTGCAATGCAGCTGATTTCCTCACAGCCTATTTTTTAAGAAACTAGAATTCCCGATTTTCTGCTTTTTTCAATTGCATTTCATTTGAACCTATCTCTTTTCCAGAGTGTTTGTAAGCCTTTCTTTTGGGATTCGCAAGATTCCTTTTCCCTTCCCGAAAGGAAATTTCATTTCCTTTAGGGAAGGGAAAAGGAATCTTGCGATTTCAATGGGGACCAATAGAGGAATCTTTGGTGCATGTCCCTGCACTTGATGGCAGGCCATGCCTTTTGATGGCTTTGACTTTGGGAAAGATTTTTTTCTTTTTTTGGTTGTTTTCTGAAGTGTTCATGCCATGTCCCTCATATCTTGCCCCCTAAGTTGTGTCTTCCTCCTTGACTTTTTCCCCTGCTTTTGCAACATCTGTGAGCTTAGTTTTGGCACCATTTGGTCCTTTGCAATGCACCTGATAAAACCCCAGGCCATTTTCTTAGAGTCACTAAATTTCCAAAATTTTCTTTTTTTCTCCTCCAATTGTAGTTCCTTTGATGGTGTCTCCATTCCAGCGTGTTTGTAAGTCCTTCTTTTCTGTTTTGGCCTTCAGTGGGGATCAGTTTTAGTAAGCTTTGCTGCATGTGCCTGCCCTTGGTGGCGTATGGTCTGCCTGCATTTTGATGGCTTTGACTTTGGGAAAGATTTTTTGTTTCTTTTTTTCTTTTTTGTTTTAACTATTCATGCCATGTCCCTCATATCTTGCCCCCTAAGTTGTGTCTTCCTCCTTGACTTTTTCCCCTGCTTTTGCCACATCTGTGAGCTTAGTTTTGGCATCTTTTGGTCCTTTGCACTGCACCTGATATAAACCCAGGCCATTTTCCTAGAGTCACTAAATTTCCCAATTTTTTTTTTTCTCATCCAATTGCAATTCCTTTGATGGTGTCTCCATTCCAGCGTGTTTGCAAGTCCTTGTTTTATGTTTTGGCCTTCAGTGGGGATCAATTTTGGCAAGCTTTGCTGCATGTGCCTGCACTTGCTGGCGTATGGCCTGCCTGCATTTTGATGGCTCTGACTTTGGGATAGATTTTTTCTATTTTTTTTTTTGTTTGTTTTAAGTATTCATGCCATGTCCCTCATATCTTGGCCCCTAAGTTGTGTCTTCCTCCTTGACTTTTTCCCCTGCTTTTGAACCATCTGTGAGCTTAGTTTTGGCACCTTTCGGTCCTTTGCAATGCAGCTGAGTTCGTCTCAGCCTACTTTTTGAAGAGACTAAAATTCCAGATTTTCTGCTTTCTTCAATTGCATTTCATTTGAACCTATCTCGTTTCCAGAGTGTTTGTAAGCCTTTCCTTTGGGATTCGCAAGATTCCTTTTCCCTTCCCGAAAGGAAATTTCATTTCCTTTCGGGAAGGGAAAAGGAATCTTGCGATTTCAATGGGGACCAATAAATAGAGGAATCTTAGGTGCATATCCCTGCACTTGATGGCAGGCCATGCCTTTTGATGGCATTGACTTTGGGAAAGATTTTTTTTTTTTTGGTTGTTTTCTGAAGTGTTCATGCCATGTTCCTCATATCTTGCCCCCTAAGTTGTGTCTTCCTCCTTGACTTTTTCCCCTGCTTTTGCAACATCTGTGAGCTTAGTTTTGCCACCTTTCGGTCCTTTGCAATGCAGCTGAGTTCGTCTCAGCCTACTTTTTGAAGAGACTAAAATTCCAGATTTTCTGCTTTCTTCAATTGCATTTCATTTGAACCTATCTCGTTTCCAGAGTGTTTGTAAGCCTTTCCTTTGGGATTCGCAAGATTCCTTTTCCCTTCCCGAAAGGAAATTTCATTTCCTTTCGGGAAGGGAAAAGGAATCTTGCGATTTCAATGGGGACCAATAAATAGAGGAATCTTTGGTGCATATCCCTGCACTTGATGGCAGGCCATCCCTTTTGATGGCATTGACTTTGGGAAAGATTTTTTTTTTTTTGGTTGTTTTCTGAAGTGTTCATGCCATGTTCCTCATATCTTGCCCCCTAAGTTGTGTCTTCCTCCTTGACTTTTTCCCCTGCTTTTGCAACATCTGTGAGCTTAGTTTTGCCACCTTTTGGTCCTTTGCAATGCAGCTGATTTCCTCACAGCCTATTTTTTGAAGAGACCAAAATTCCCGATTTTCTGCTTTTTTCAATCGCATTTCATTTGAACCTATCTCCTTTCCAGAGTGTTTGTAAGCCTTTCTTTTGGGATTCGCAAGATTCCTTTTCCCTTCCCGAAAGGAAATTTCATTTCCTTTCGGGAAGGGAAAAGGAATCTTGCGATTTCAATGGGGACCAATAGAGGAATCTTTGGTGCATGTCCCTGCACTTGATGGCAGGCCATGCCTTTTGATGGCTTTGACTTTGGGAAAGATTTTTTTCTTTTTTTGGTTGTTTTCTGAAGTGTTCATGCCATGTCCCTCATATCTTGCCCCCTAAGTTGTGTCTTCCTCCTTGACTTTTTCCCCTGCTTTTGCAACATCTGTGAGCTTAGTTTTGGCACCATTTGGTCCTTTGCAATGCACCTGATAAAACCCCAGGCCATTTTCTTAGAGTCACTAAATTTCCAAAATTTTCTTTTTTTCTCCTCCAATTGTAATTCCTTTGATGGTGTCTCCATTCCAGCGTGTTTGTAAGTCCTTCTTTTCTGTTTTGGCCTTCAGTGGGGATCAATTTTGGCAAGCTTTGCTGCATGTGCCTGCACTTGGTGGCGTATGGCCTGCCTGCATTTTGATGGCTTTGACTTTGGGAAAGATTTTTTCTTTTTTTTTTTCTTTTTTGGTTTAAGTATTCATGGCATGTCCCTCATATCTTGCCCCCTAAGTTGTGTCTTCCTCCTTGACTTTTTCCCCTGCTTTTGCAACATCTGTGAGCTTTGTTTTTGCATGTTTTGGTCCTTTGCACTGCACCTGATATAAACCCAGGCCATTTTCTTAGAGTCACTAAATTTCCAAAATTTTCGTTTTTTTCTCCTCCAATTGCAATTCCTTTGATGTTGACTCCTTTCCAGTGTGTTTGTAGGTCCTTCTTTTCTATTTTGCCCTTCAGTGGGGATCAATTTTGGCAAGCTTTGCTGCATGTGCCTGCCCTTGGTGGCGTATGGCCTGCCTGCATTTTGATGGCTTTGACTTTGGGAAAGATTTTTTCTTTTTTTTTTTTTTAATATTTTAAGTATTCATGCCATGTCCCTCATATCTTGCCCCCTAAGTTGTGTCTTCCTCCTTGACTTTTTCCCCTGCTTTTGCAACATCTGTGAGCTTAGTTTTGGCATCTTTTGGTCCTTTGCACTGCACCTGATATAAACCCAGGCCATTTTCTTAGAGTCATTATATTTCCCAATTTTTTTTTTTACTCCTCCAATTGCAATTCCTTTGATGGTGTCTCCATTCCAGCGTGTTTGTAAGTCCTTCTTTTCTGTTTTTGCCTTCGGTGGGGATCAATTTTGGCAAGCTTTGCTGCATGTGCCTGCCCTTGTTGGCGTATGGCCTGCCTGCATTTTGATGGCTTTGACTTTGGGAAAGATTTTTTCTTTTTTTTTTTTTATTATTTTAAGTATTCATGCCATGTCCCTCATATCTTGCCCCCTAAGTTGTGTCTTCCTCCTTGACTTTTTCCCCTGCTTTTGCAACATCTGTGAGCTTAGTTTTGGCACCTTTTGGTCCTTTGCAATGCAGCTGATTTCCTCACAGCCTATTTTTTGAAGAAACTAGAATTCCCGATTTTCTGCTTTTTTCAATTGCATTTCATTTGAACCTATCTCTTTTCCAGAGTGTTTGTAAGCCTTTCTTTTGGGATTCGCAAGATTCCTTTTCCCTTCCCGAAAGGAAATTTCATTTCCTTTCGGGAAGGGAAAAGGAATCTTGCGATTTCAATGGGGACCAATAGAGGAATCTTTGGTGCATGTCCCTGCACTTGATGGCAGGCCATGCTTTTTGATGGCTTTGACTTTGGGAAAGATTTTTTTCTTTTTTTGGTTGTTTTCTGAAGTGTTCATGCCATGTCCCTCATATCTTGCCCCCTAAGTTGTGTCTTCCTCCTTGACTTTTTCCCCTGCTTTTGCAACATCTGTGAGCTGAGTTTTGGCATCTTTTGGTCCTTTGCACTGCACCTGATAAAACCCCAGGCCACATTCTAAGTGTCAATAAATTTCCCAAATTTTCTTTTTTTCTCCTCCAATTGCAATTCCTTTGATGGTGTCTCCATTCCAGCGTGTTTGTAGGTCCTTCTTTTCTGTTTTGGCCTTCAGTGGGGATCAGTTTTAGTAAGCTTTGCTGCATGTGCCTGCCCTTGGTGGCGTATGGTCTGCCTGCATTTTGATGGCTTTGACTTTGGGAAAGATTTTTGTTTCTTTTTTTCTTTTTTGTTTTAACTATTCATGCCATGTCCCTCATATCTTGCCCCCTAAGTTGTGTCTTCCTCCTTGACTTTTTCCCCTGCTTTTGCCACATCTGTGAGCTTAGTTTTGGCATCTTTTGGTCCTTTGCACTGCACCTGATATAAACCCAGGCCATTTTCCTAGAGTCACTAAATTTCCCAATTTTTTTTTTTCACATCCAATTGCAATTCCTTTGATGGTGTCTCCATTCCAGCGTGTTTGCAAGTCCTTGTTTTATGTTTTGGCCTTCAGTGGGGATCAATTTTAGCAAGCTTTGCTGCATGTGCCTGCACTTGCTGGCGTATGGCCTGCCTGCATTTTGATGGCTCTGACTTTGGGATAGATTTTTTCTATTTTTTTTTTTGTTTGTTTTAAGTATTCATGCCATGTCCCTCATATCTTGCCCCCTAAGTTGTGTCTTCCTCCTTGACTTTTTCCCCTGCTTTTGAACCATCTGTGAGCTTAGTTTTGGCACCTTTTGGTCCTTTGCAATGCAGCTGATTTCCTCACAGCCTATTTTTTGAAGAGACCAAAATTCCCGATTTTCTGCTTTTTTGAATTGCATTTCATTTCAACCTATCTCCTTTCCAGAGTGTTTGTAAGCCTTTCTTTTGGGATTGGCAAGATTCCTTTTCCCTTCCCGAAAGGAAATTTCATTTCCTTTCGGGAAGGGAAAAGGAATCTTGCGATTTCAATGGGGACCAATAAATAGAGGAATCTTTTGTGCATGTCCCTGCACTTGATGGCAGGCCATGCCTTTTGATCTCTTTGACTTTGGGAAAGATTTTTTTCTTTTTTTGGTTGTTTTCTGAAGTGTTCATGCCATGTCCCTCATATCTTGCCCCCTAAGTTGTGTCTTCCTCCTTGACTTTTTCCCCTGCTTTTGCAACATCTGTGAGCTTAGTTTTGGCATCTTTTGGTCCTTTGCACTGCACCTGATAAAACCCCAGGCCATTTTCTTAGAGTCACTAAATTTCCAAAATATTCTTTCTTTCTCCTCCAACTGCAATTCCTTTGATGGTGTCTCCATTCCAGCGTGTTTGTAAGTCCTTCTTTTCTGTTTTGGCCTTCAGTGGAGATCAATTTTGGCAAGCTTTGCTGCATGTGCCTGCACTTGCTGGCGTATGGCCTGCCTGCATTTTGATGGCTTTGACTTTGGGAAAGATTTTTTCTTTTTTTTTTTTTTAATATTTTAACTATTCATGCCATGTCCCTCATATCTTGCCCCCTAAGTTGTGTCTTCCTCCTTGACATTTTCCCCTGCTTTTGCAACATCTGTGAGCTTAGTTTTTGCACCTTTTGGTCCTTTGCACTGCACCTGATATAAACCCAGGGAATTTTCTTAGATCACTAAATTTCCCAATTTTTTTTTTTTCTCCTTCAATTGCAATCCCTTTGATTGTGTCTCCATTACAGCGTGTTTGTAAGTCCTTCTTTTCTGTTTTGGCCTTCAGTGGGGATCAATGTTGGCAAGCTTTGCTGCATGTGCCTGCCCTTGGTGGCGTATGGCCTGCCTGCATTTTGATGGCTTTTACTTTGGGAAAGATTATTTCTTTTTTTTTTTTTTTATTAGTTTAAATATTCTTGCCGTGTCCCTCATATATTGCCGCCTAAGTTCTGTCTTCCTCCTTGACTTTTTCCCCTGTTTTTGCAACATCTGTGAGCTTAGTTTTGGCACCTTTTGGTCCTTTGAACTACACCTGATAAAACCCCGGGCCACTTTCTAAGAGTCTTTAAATTTCCCATATTTTCTTCTTTTCTCCTCCAATTGCAATTCCTTTGATGGTGTCTCCATTCCAGCGTGTTTGTAGGTCCTTCTTTTCTGTTTTGGCCTTCAGTGGGGATCAATGTTGGCAAGCTTTGCTGCATGTGCCTGCCCTTGGTGGCGTATGGCCTGCCTGCATTTTGATGGCTTTGACTTTGGGAAAGATTTTTTCTTTCTTTTTTTCTTTTTTGTTTTAAGTATTCATACCATGTCCCTCATATCTTGCCCCCTGAGTTGTGTCTTCCTCCTTGACTTTTTCCCCTGCTTTTGCAACATCTGTGAGCTTAGTTTTGGCATCTTTTGGTCCTTTGCACTGCGCCTGATATAAACCCAGGCCATTTTCTTAGAGTCACTAAATTTCCCAATTTTTTTTTTTCTCATCCAATTGCAATTCCTTTGATGGTGTCTCCATTCCAGCGTGTTTGTAAGTCCTTGTTTTATGTTTTGGCCTTCAGTGGGGATCAATTTTGGCAAGCTTTGCTGCATGTGCCTGCACTTGCTGGCGTATGGCCTGCCTGCATTTTGATGGCTCTGACTTTGGGATAGATTTTTTCTATTTTTTTTTTGGTTTTTTTTAAGTATTCATGCCATGTCCCTCATATCTTGCCCCCTAAGTTGTGTCTTCCTCCTTGACTTTTTCCCCTGCTTTTGCAACATTTGTGAGCTTAGTTTTGCCACCTTTTGGTGCTTTGCAATGCAGCTGATTTCCTCACAGCCTATTTTTTGAAGAGACCAAAATTCCCGATTTTCTGCTTTTTTCAATTGCATTTCATTTGAACCTATCTCCTTTCCAGAGTGTTTGTAAGCCTTTCTTTTGGGATTCGCAAGATTCCTTTTACCTTCCCGAAAGGAAATTTCATTTCCTTTCGGGAAGGGAAAAGGAATCTTGCGATTTCAATGGGGACTAATAGAGGAATCTTTGGTGCATGTCCCTGCACTTGACGGCAGGCCATGCCTTTTGATGGCTTTGACTTTGGGAAAGATTTTTTTCTTTTTTTGGTTGTTTTCTGAAGTGTTCATGCCATGTCCCTCATATCTTGCCCCCTAAGTTGTGTCTTCCTCCTTGACTTTTTCCCCTGCTTTTGCAACATCTGTGAGCTTAGTTTTGGCATCTTTTGGTCCTTTGCACTGCACCTAATAAAACCCCAGGCAATTTTCTTAGAGTCACTAAATTTCCAAAATATTCTTTCTTTCTCCTCCAACTGCAATTCCTTTGATGGTGTCTCCATTCCAACTTGTTTGTAAGTCCTTCTTTTCTGTTTTGGCCTTCAGTGGAGATCAATTTTGGCAAGCTTTGCTGCATGTGCCTGCCCTTGGTGGCGTATGGCCTGCCTGCATTTTGATGGCATGACTTTGGGAAAGATTTTTTCTTTTTTTTTTTTTTAATATTTTAACTATTCATGCCATGTCCCTCATATCTTGCCCCCTAAGTTGTGTCTTCCTCCTTGACTTTTTCCCCTGCTTTTGCAACATCTGTGAGCTTAGTTTTGGCACCTTTTGGTCCTTTGCAATGCAGCTGATTTCCTCACAGCCAATATTTTGAAGAGACTAAAATTCCCGATTTTCTGCTTTTTTCAATTGCATTTCATTTGAACCTATCTCGTTTCCAGAGTGTTTGTAAGCCTTTCTTTTGGGATTCGCAAGATTCCTTTTCCCTTCCTGAAAGGAAATGAAATTTCCTTTCGGGAAGGGAAAAGGAATCTTGCGATTTCAATGGGGACCAATAGAGGAATCTTTTGTACATGTCCCTGCACTTGATGGCAGGCCATGCCTTTTGATGGCTTTGACTTTGGGAAAGATTTTTTTCTTTTTTTGGTTGTTTTCTGAAGTGTTCATGCCATGTCCCTCATATCTTGCCCCCTAAGTTGTGTCTTCCTCCTTGACTTTTTCCCCTGCTTTTGCAACATCTGTGAGCTTAGTTTTGGCATCTTTTGGTCCTTTGCACTGCACCTGATAAAACCCCAGGCCATTTTCTTAGAGTCACTAAATTTCCAAAATATTCTTTCTTTCTCCTCCAACTGCAATTCCTTTGATGGTGTCTCCATTCCAGCGTGTTTGTAAGTCCTTCTTTTCTGTTTTGGCCTTCAGTGGAGATCAGTTTTGGCAAGCTTTGCTGCATGTGCCTGCCCTTGCTGGCGTATGGCCTGCCTGCATTTTGATGGCTTTGACTTTGGGAAAGATTTTTTCTTTTTTTTTTTTTTTTAATATTTTAACTATTCATGCCATGTCCCTCATATCTTGCCCCCTAAGTTGTGTCTTCCTCCTTGACTTTTTCCCCTGCTTTTGCAACATCTGTGAGCTTAGTTTTTGCACCTTTTGGTCCTTTGCACTGCACCTGTTATAAACCCAGGCCATTTCCTTAGAGTCACTAAATTTCCCATATTTTCTTCTTTTCTCCTCCAAATGCAAATCCTTTTATGTTGTCTCCATTCCAGCGTGTTTGTAGGTCCTTCTTTTCTGTTTTGGCCTTCAGTGGGGATCAATTTTGGCAAGATTTGCTGCATGTGCCTGCCCTTGGTGGCGTATGGCCTGCCTGCATTTTGATGGCTTTGACTTTGGGAAAGATTTTTTCTTTTTTTTTTCTTTTTTGTTTTAAGTATTCATGCCATGTCCCTCATATCTTGCCCCCTAAGTTGTGTCTTCCTCCTTGACTTTTTCCCCTGCTTTTGCAACATCTGTGAGCTTAGTTTTGCCACCTTTTGGTCCTTTGCAATGCAGCTGATTTCCTCACAGCCTATTTTTTGTAGAGACTAAAATTCCCAATTTTCTGCTTTTTTCAATCGCATTTCATTTGAACCTATCTCCTTTCCAGAGTGTTTGCAAGCCTTTCTTTTGGGATTCGCAAGATTCCTTTTCCCTTCCCGAAAGGAAATTTCATTTCCTTTCGGGAAGGGAAAAGGAATCTTGCGATTTCAATGGGGACCAATAGAGGAATCTTTGGTGCATGTCCCTGCACTTGATGGCAGGCCATGCCTTTTGATGGCTTTGACTTTGGGATAGATTTTTATCTTTTTTTGGTTGTTTTCTGAAGTGTTCATGCCATGTCCCTCATATCTTGCCCTCTAAGTTCTGTCTTCCTCCTTGACTTTTTCCCCTGCTTTTGCAACATCTGTGAGCTTAGTTTTGGCATCTTTTGGTCCTTTGCACTGCACCTGATATAAACCCAGGCCATTTTCTTAGAGGCACTAAATTTCCCAAATTTTCGTTTTTTTCTCCTCCAATTGCAATTCCTTTGATGTTGACTCCTTTCCAGTGTGTTTGTAGGTCCTTCTTTTGTATTTTGCCCTTCAGTGGGCATCAATTTTGGCAAGCTTTGCTGCATGTGCCTGCCCTTGGTGGCGTATGGCCTGCCTGCATTTTGATGGCTTTGACTTTGGGAAAGATTTTTTCTTTTTTATTTTTTTAATTTTTTAAGTATTCATGCCATGTCCCTCATATCTTGCCCCCTAAGTTGTGTCTTCCTCCTTGACTTTTTCCCCTGCTTTTGCAACATCTCTGAGCTTTGTTTTGGCATCTTTTGGTCCTTTGCACTGCACCTGATATAAACCCAGGCCATTTTCTTAGAGTCATTAAATTTCCCAATTTTTTTTTTTTCTCCTCCAATTGCAATTCCTTTGATGTTGTCTCCATTCCAGCGTGTTTGTAGGTCCTTCTTTTCTGTTTTGGCCTTCAGTGGGGATCAATTTTGGCAAGCTTTGCTGCATGTGCCTGCCCTTGGTGGCGTGTGGCCTGCCTGCATTTTGATGGCTTTGACTTTGGGAAAGATTTTTTCTTTTTTTTTTTTTATTATTTTAAGTATTCATGCCATGTCCCTCATATCTTGCCCCCTAAGTTGTGTCTTCCTCCTTGACTTTTTCCCCTGCTTTTGCAACATCTGTGAGCTTAGTTTTGCCACCTTTTGGTCCTTTGTAATGCAGCTGAGTTCGTCACAGCCTACTTTTTGAAGAGACTAAAATTCCCGATTTTCTGCTTTCTTCAATTGCATTTCATTTGAAGCTATCTCCTTTCCAGAGTGTTTGTAAGCCTTTCTTTTGGGATTGGCAAGATTCCTTTTCCCTTCCCGAAAGGAAATTTCATTTCCTTTCGGGAAGGGAAAAGGAATCTTGCGATTTCAATGGGGACCAATAAATAGAGGAATCTTTTGTGCATGTCCCTGCACTTGATGGCAGGCCATGCCTTTTGATCTCTTTGACTTTGGGAAAGATTTTTTTCTTTTTTTGGTTGTTTTCTGAAGTGTTCATGCCATGTCCCTCATATCTTGCCCCCTAAGTTGTGTCTTCCTCCTTGACTTTTTCCCCTGCTTTTCTAACATCTGTGAGCTCAGTTTTGGCATCTTTTGGTCCTTTGCACTGCACCTGTTAAAACCCCAGGCCACATTCTAAGTGTCATTAAATTTCCCAAATTTTCTTCTTTTCTCCTCCAATTGCAATTTTTTTGATGGTGTCTCCATTCCAGCGTGTTTGTAGGTCCTTCTTTTCTGTTTTGGCCTTCAGTGGGGATCAATGTTGGCAATCATTGCTGCATGTGCCTGCCCTTGGTGGCGTATGGCCTGCCTGCATTTTGATGGCTTTGACTCTGGGAAAGATTTTTTCTTTTTTTTTTTTTTAATATTTTAATATTCATGCCATGTCCCTCATATCTTGCCCCCTAAGTTGTGTCTTCCTCCTTGACTTTTTCCCCTGCTTTTGCAACATCTGTGAGCTTAGTTTTGGCACCTTTTGGTCCTTTGCAATGCAGCTGATTTCCTCACAGCCTATTTTTTGAAGAGACCAAAATTTCCGATTTTCTGCTTTTTTCAATTGCATTTCATTTGAACCTATCTCCTTTCCAGAGTGTTTGTAAGCCTTTCTTTTGGGATTCGCAAGATTCCTTTTCCCTTCCCGAAAGGAAATTTCATTTCCTTTCGGGAAGGGAAAAGGAATCTTGCGATTTCAATGGGGACCAATAGAGGAATCTTTGGTGCGTGTCCCTGCACTTGATGGCAGGCCATGCCTTTTGATGGCTTTGACTTTGGGAAAGATTTTTTTCTTTTTTTGGTTGTTTTCTGAAGTGTTCATGCCATGTCCCTCATATCTTGCCCCCTAAGTTGTGTCTTCCTCCTTGACTTTTTCCCCTGCTTTTGCAACATCTGTGAGCTTAGTTTTGGCATCTTTTGGTCCTTTGCACTGCACCTGATAAAACCCCAGGCCATTTTCTTAGAGTCACTAAATTTCCAAAATATTCTTTCTTTCTCCTCCAACTGCAATTCCTTTGATGGTGTCTCCATTCCAGCGTGTTTGTAAGTCCTTCTTTTCTGTTTTGGCCTTCAGTGGAGATCAATTTTGGCAAGCTTTGCTGCATGTGCCTGCACTTGCTGGCGTATGGCCTGCCTGCATTTTGATGGCTTTGACTTTGGGAAAGATTTTTTCTTTTTTTTTTTTTTAATATTTTAACTATTCATGCCATGTCCCTCATATCTTGCCCCCTAAGTTGTGTCTTCCTCCTTGACTTTTTCCCCTGCTTTTGCAACATCTGTGAGCTTAGTTTTTGCACCTTTTGGTCCTTTGCACTGCACCTGATATAAACCCAGGCAATTTTCTTAGAGTCACTAAATTTCCCAATTTTTTTTTTTTCTCCTTCAATTGCAATCCCTTTGATTGTGTCTCCATTACAGCGTGTTTGTAAGTCCTTCTTTTCTGTTTTGGCCTTCAGTGGGGATCAATGTTGGCAAGCTTTGCTGCATGTGCCTGCCCTTGGTGGCGTATGGCCTGCCTGCATTTTGATGGCTTTTACTTTGGGAAAGATTTTTTCTTTTTTTTTTTTTTATTAGTTTAAATATTCTTGCCGTGTCCCTCATATCTTGCCGCCTAAGTTCTGTCTTCCTCCTTGACTTTTTCCCCTGTTTTTGCAACATCTGTGAGCTTAGTTTTGGCACCTTTTGGTCCTTTGAACTACACCTGATAAAACCCCGGGCCACTTTCTAAGAGTCTTTAAATTTCCCATATTTTCTTCTTTTCTCCTCCAATTGCAATTCCTTTGATGGTGTCTCCATTCCAGCGTGTTTGTAGGTCCTTCTTTTCTGTTTTGGCCTTCAGTGGGGATCAATGTTGGCAAGCTTTGCTGCATGTGCCTGCCCTTGGTGGCGTATGGCCTGCCTGCATTTTGATGGCTTTGACTTTGGGAAAGATTTTTTCTTTCTTTTTTTCTTTTTTGTTTTAAGTATTCATACCATGTCCCTCATATCTTGCCCCCTGAGTTGTGTCTTCCTCCTTGACTTTTTCCCCTGCTTTTGCAACATCTGTGAGCTTAGTTTTGGCATCTTTTGGTCCTTTGCACTGCGCCTGATATAAACCCAGGCCATTTTCTTAGAGTCACTAAATTTCCCAATTTTTTTTTTTCTCATCCAATTGCAATTCCTTTGATGGTGTCTCCATTCCAGCGTGTTTGTAAGTCCTTGTTTTATGTTTTGGCCTTCAGTGGGGATCAATTTTGGCAAGCTTTGCTGCATGTGCCTGCACTTGCTGGCGTATGGCCTGCCTGCATTTTGATGGCTCTGACTTTGGGATAGATTTTTTCTATTTTTTTTTTGGTTTTTTTTAAGTATTCATGCCATGTCCCTCATATCTTGCCCCCTAAGTTGTGTCTTCCTCCTTGACTTTTTCCCCTGCTTTTGCAACATTTGTGAGCTTAGTTTTGCCACCTTTTGGTGCTTTGCAATGCAGCTGATTTCCTCACACCCTATTTTTTGAAGAGACCAAAATTCCCGATTTTCTGCTTTTTTCAATTGCATTTCATTTGAACCTATCTCCTTTCCAGAGTGTTTGTAAGCCTTTCTTTTGGGATTCGCAAGATTCCTTTTACCTTCCCGAAAGGAAATTTCATTTCCTTTCGGGAAGGGAAAAGGAATCTTGCGATTTCAATGGGGACTAATAGAGGAATCTTTGGTGCATGTCCCTGCACTTGACGGCAGGCCATGCCTTTTGATGGCTTTGACTTTGGGAAAGATTTTTTTCTTTTTTTGGTTGTTTTCTGAAGTGTTCATGCCATGTCCCTCATATCTTGCCCCCTAAGTTGTGTCTTCCTCCTTGACTTTTTCCCCTGCTTTTGCAACATCTGTGAGCTTAGTTTTGGCATCTTTTGGTCCTTTGCACTGCACCTAATAAAACCCCAGGCAATTTTCTTAGAGTCACTAAATTTCCAAAATATTCTTTCTTTCTCCTCCAACTGCAATTCCTTTGATGGTGTCTCCATTCCAACTTGTTTGTAAGTCCTTCTTTTCTGTTTTGGCCTTCAGTGGAGATCAGTTTTGGCAAGCTTTGCTGCATGTGCCTGCCCTTGCTGGCGTATGGCCTGCCTGCATTTTGATGGCTTTGACTTTGGGAAAGATTTTTTCTTTTTTTTTTTTTTTAATATTTTAACTATTCATGCCATGTCCCTCATATCTTGCCCCCTAAGTTGTGTCTTCCTCCTTGACTTTTTCCCCTGCTTTTGCAACATCTGTGAGCTTAGTTTTTGCACCTTTTGGTCCTTTGCACTGCACCTGTTATAAACCCAGGCCATTTCCTTAGAGTCACTAAATTTCCCATATTTTCTTCTTTTCTCCTCAAAATGCAAATCCTTTTATGTTGTCTCCATTCCAGCGTGTTTGTAGGTCCTTCTTTTCTGTTTTGGCCTTCAGTGGGGATCAATTTTGGCAAGATTTGCTGCATGTGCCTGCCCTTGGTGGCGTATGGCCTGCCTGCATTTTGATGGCTTTGACTTTGGGAAAGATTTTTTCTTTTTTTTTTTTTATTATTTTAAGTATTCATGCCATGTCCCTCATATCTTGCCCCCTGAGTTGTGTCTTCCTCCTTGACTTTTTCCCCTGCTTTTCTAACATCTGTGAGCTCAGTTTTGGCATCTTTTGGTCCTTTGCACTGCACCTGTTAAAACCCCAGGCCACATTCTAAGTGTCATTAAATTTGCAAATTTTCTTCTTTTCTCCTCCAATTGCAATTTTTTTGATGGTGTCTCCATTCCAGCGTGTTTGTAGGTCCTTCTTTTCTGTTTTGGCCTTCAGTGGGGATCAATGTTGGCAAGCATTGCTGCATGTGCCTGCCCTTGGTGGCGTATGGCCTGCCTGCATTTTGATTGCTTTGACTCTGGGAAAGATTTTTTCTTTTTTTTTTTTTTAATATTTTAATATTCATGCCATGTCCCTCATATCGTGCCCCCTAAGTTGTGTCTTCCTCCTTGACTTTTTCCCCTGCTTTTGCACCATCTGTGAGCTTAGTTTTGGCACCTTTTGGTCCTTTGCAATTCAGCTGATTTCCTCACAGCCTATTTTTTGAAGAGACCAAAATTCCCGATTTTCTGCTTTTTTCAATCGCATTTCATTTGAACCTATCTCCTTTCCAGAGTGTTTGTAAGCCTTTCTTTTGGGATTCGCAAGATTCCTTTTCCCTTCCCGAAAGGAAATTTCATTTCCTTTCGGGAAGGGAAAAGGAATCTTGCGATTTCAATGGGGACCAATAGAGGAATCTTTGGTGCATGTCCCTGCACTTGATGGCAGGCCATGCCTTTTGATGGCTTTGACTTTGGGAAAGATTTTTTTCTTTTTTTGGTTGTTTTCTGAAGTGTTCATGCCATGTCCCTCATATCTTGCCCCCTAAGTTGTGTCTTCCTCCTTGACTTTTTCCCCTGCTTTTGCAACATCTGTGAGCTTAGTTTTGGCACCATTTGGTCCTTTGCAATGCACCTGATAAAACCCCAGGCCATTTTCTTAGAGTCACTAAATTTCCAAAATTTTCTTTTTTTCTCCTCCAATTGTAATTCCTTTGATGGTGTCTCCATTCCAGCGTGTTTGTAAGTCCTTCTTTTCTGTTTTGGCCTTCAGTGGGGATCAATTTTGGCAAGCTTTGCTGCATGTGCCTGCACTTGGTGGCGTATGGCCTGCCTGCATTTTGATGGCTTTGACTTTGGGAAAGATTTTTTCTTTTTTTTTTTCTTTTTTGGTTTAAGTATTCATGCCATGTCCCTCATATCTTGCCCCCTAAGTTGTGTCTTCCTCCTTGACTTTTTCCCCTGCTTTTGCAACATCTGTGAGCTTTGTTTTTGCATGTTTTGGTCCTTTGCACTGCACCTGATATAAACCCAGGCCATTTTCTTAGAGTCACTAAATTTCCAAAATTTTCGTTTTTTTCTCCTCCAATTGCAATTCCTTTGATGTTGACTCCTTTCCAGTGTGTTTGTAGGTCCTTCTTTTCTATTTTGCCCTTCAGTGGGGATCAATTTTGGCAAGCTTTGCTGCATGTGCCTGCCCTTGGTGGCGTATGGCCTGCCTGCATTTTGATGGCTTTGACTTTGGGAAAGATTTTTTCTTTTTTTTTTTTTTAATATTTTAACTATTCATGCCATGTCCCTCATATCTTGCCCCCTAAGTTGTGTCTTCCTCCTTGACTTTTTCCCCTGCTTTTGCAACATCTGTGAGCTTAGTTTTGGCATCTTTTGGTCCTTTGCACTGCACCTGATATAAACCCAGGCCATTTTCTTAGAGTCATTAAATTTCCCAAATTTTTTTTTTTCTCCTCCAATTGCAATTCCTTTGATGGTGTCTCCATTCCAGCGTGTTTGTAAGTCCTTCTTTTCTGTTTTTGCCTTCAGTGGGGATCAATTTTGGCAAGCTTTGCTGCATGTGCCTGCCCTTGGTGGCGTATGGCCTGCCTGCATTTTGATGGCTTTGACTTTGGGAAAGATTTTTTCTTTTTTTTTTTTTATTATTTTAAGTATTCATGCCATGTCCCTCATATCTTGCCCCCTAAGTTGTGTCTTCCTCCTTGACTTTTTCCCCTGCTTTTGCAACATCTGTGAGCTTAGTTTTGGCACCTTTTGGTCCTTTGCAATGCAGCTGATTTCCTCACAGCCTATTTTTTGAAGAAACTAGAATTCCCGATTTTCTGCTTATTTCAATTGCATTTCATTTGAACCTATCTCTTTTCCAGAGTGTTTGTAAGCCTTTCTTTTGGGATTCGCAAGATTCCTTTTCCCTTCCCGAAAGGAAATTTCATTTCCTTTCGGGAAGGGAAAAGGAATCTTGCGATTTCAATGGGGACCAATAGAGGAATCTTTGGTGCATGTCCCTGCACTTGATGGCAGGCCATGCTTTTTGATGGCTTTGACTTTGGGAAAGATTTTTTTCTTTTTTTGCTTGTTTTCTGAAGTGTTCATGCCATGTCCCTCATATCTTGCCCCCTAAGTTGTGTCTTCCTCCTTGACTTTTTCCCCTGCTTTTGCAACATCTGTGAGCTGAGTTTTGGCATCTTTTGGTCCTTTGCACTGCACCTGATAAAACCCCAGGCCACATTCTAAGTGTCAATAAATTTCCCAAATTTTCTTTTTTTCTCCTCCAATTGCAATTCCTTTGATGTTGACTCCTTTCCAGTGTGCTTGTAGGTCCTTCTTTTGTATTTTGCCCTTCAGTGGGCATCAATTTTGGCAAGCTTTGCTGCATGTGCCTGCACTTGCTGGCGTATGGCCTGCCTGCATTTTGATGGCTTTGACTTTGGGAAAGATTTTTTCTTTTTTTTTTTTTTAATATTTTAACTATTCATGCCATGTCCCTCATATCTTGCCCCCTAAGTTGTGTCTTCCTCCTTGACTTTTTCCCCTGCTTTTGCAACATCTGTGAGTTTAGTTTTTGCACCTTTTGGTCCTTTGCACTGCACCTGATATAAACCCAGGCAATTTTCTTAGAGTCACTAAATTTCCCAATTTTTTTTTTTTCTCCTTCAATTGCAATCCCTTTGATTGTGTCTCCATTACAGCGTGTTTGTAAGTCCTTCTTTTCTGTTTTGGCCTTCAGTGGGGATCAATGTTGGCAAGCTTTGCTGCATGTGCCTGCCCTTGGTGGCGTATGGCCTGCCTGCATTTTGATGGCTTTGACTTTGGGAAAGATTTTTTCTTTTTTTTTTTTTTAATATTTTAACTATTCATGCCATGTCCCTCATATCTTGCCCCCTAAGTTGTGTCTTCCTCCTTGACTTTTTCCCCTGCTTTTGCAACATCTGTGAGCTTAGTTTTGGCATCTTTTGGTCCTTTGCACTGCACCTGATATAAACCCAGGCCATTTTCTTAGAGTCATTAAATTTCCCAAATTTTTTTTTTTCTCCTCCAATTGCAATTCCTTTGATGGTGTCTCCATTCCAGCGTGTTTGTAAGTCCTTCTTTTCTGTTTTTGCCTTCAGTGGGGATCAATTTTGGCAAGCTTTGCTGCATGTGCCTGCCCTTGGTGGCGTATGGCCTGCCTGCATTTTGATGGCTTTGACTTTGGGAAAGATTTTTTCTTTTTTTTTTTTTATTATTTTAAGTATTCATGCCATGTCCCTCATATCTTGCCCCCTAAGTTGTGTCTTCCTCCTTGACTTTTTCCCCTGCTTTTGCAACATCTGTGAGTTTAGTTTTTGCACCTTTTGGTCCTTTGCACTGCACCTGATATAAACCCAGGCAATTTTCTTAGAGTCACTAAATTTCCCAATTTTTTTTTTTTCTCCTTCAATTGCAATCCCTTTGATTGTGTCTCCATTACAGCGTGTTTGTAAGTCCTTCTTTTCTGTTTTGGCCTTCAATGGGGATCAATGTTGGCAAGCTTTGCTGCATGTGCCTGCCCTTGGTGGCGTATGGCCTGCCTGCATTTTGATGGCTTTGACTTTGGGAAAGATTTTTTCTTTTTTTTTTTTTTAATATTTTAACTATTCATGCCATGTCCCTCATATCTTGCCCCCTAAGTTGTGTCTTCCTCCTTGACTTTTTCCCCTGCTTTTGCAACATCTGTGAGCTTAGTTTTGGCATCTTTTGGTCCTTTGCACTGCACCTGATATAAACCCAGGCCATTTTCTTAGAGTCATTAAATTTCCCAAATTTTTTTTTTTCTCCTCCAATTGCAATTCCTTTGATGGTGTCTCCATTCCAGCGTGTTTGTAAGTCCTTCTTTTCTGTTTTTGCCTTCAGTGGGGATCAATTTTGGCAAGCTTTGCTGCATGTGCCTGCCCTTGGTGGCGTATGGCCTGCCTGCATTTTGATGGCTTTGACTTTGGGAAAGATTTTTTCTTTTTTTTTTTTTATTATTTTAAGTATTCATGCCATGTCCCTCATATCTTGCCCCCTAAGTTGTGTCTTCCTCCTTGACTTTTTCCCCTGCTTTTGCAACATCTGTGAGCTTAGTTTTGGCACCTTTTGGTCCTTTGCAATTCAGCTGATTTCCTCACAGCCTATTTTTTGAAGAAACTAGAATTCCCGATTTTCTGCTTATTTCAATTGCATTTCATTTGAACCTATCTCTTTTCCAGAGTGTTTGTAAGCCTTTCTTTTGGGATTCGCAAGATTCCTTTTCCCTTCCCGAAAGGAAATTTCATTTCCTTTCGGGAAGGGAAAAGGAATCTTGCGATTTCAATGGGGACCAATAGAGGAATCTTTGGTGCGTGTCCCTGCACTTGATGGCAGGCCATGCCTTTTGATGGCTTTGACTTTGGGAAAGATTTTTTTCTTTTTTTGGTTGTTTTCTGAAGTGTTCATGCCATGTCCCTCATATCTTGCCCCCTAAGTTGTGTCTTCCTCCTTGACTTTTTCCCCTGCTTTTGCAACATCTGTGAGCTTAGTTTTGGCATCTTTTGGTCCTTTGCACTGCACCTGATAAAACCCCAGGCCATTTTCTTAGAGTCACTAAATTTCCCAAATTTTCTTTTTTTCTCCTCCAATTGCAATTCCTTTGATGTTGACTCCTTTCCAGTGTGTTTGTAGGTCCTTCTTTTGTATTTTGCCCTTCAGTGGGCATCAATTTTGGCAAGCTTTGCTGCATGTGCCTGCACTTGCTGGCGTATGGCCTGCCTGCATTTTGATGGCTTTGACTTTGGGAAAGATTTTTTCTTTTTTTTTTTTTTAATATTTTAACTATTCATGCCATGTCCCTCATATCTTGCCCCCTAAGTTGTGTCTTCCTCCTTGACTTTTTCCCCTGCTTTTGCAACATCTGTGAGCTTAGTTTTTGCACCTTTTGGTCCTTTGCACTGCACCTGATATAAACCCAGGCAATTTTCTTAGAGTCACTAAATTTCCCAATTTTTTTTTTTTCTCCTTCAATTGCAATCCCTTTGATTGTGTCTCCATTACAGCGTGTTTGTAAGTCCTTCTTTTCTGTTTTGGCCTTCAGTGGGGATCAATGTTGGCAAGCTTTGCTGCATGTGCCTGCCCTTGGTGGCGTATGGCCTGCCTGCATTTTGATGGCTTTTACTTTGGGAAAGATTTTTTCTTTTTTTTTTTTTTTATTAGTTTAAATATTCTTGCCGTGTCCCTCATATCTTGCCGCCTAAGTTCTGTCTTCCTCCTTGACTTTTTCCCCTGTTTTTGCAACCTCTGTGAGCTTAGTTTTGGCACCTTTTGGTCCTTTGAACTACACCTGATAAAACCCCGGGCCACTTTCTAAGAGTCTTTAAATTTCCCATATTTTCTTCTTTTCTCCTCCAATTGCAATTCCTTTGATGGTGTCTCCATTCCAGCGTGTTTGTAGGTCCTTCTTTTCTGTTTTGGCCTTCAGTGGGGATCAATGTTGGCAAGCTTTGCTGCATGTGCCTGCCCTTGGTGGCGTATGGCCTGCCTGCATTTTGATGGCTTTGACTTTGGGAAAGATTTTTTCTTTCTTTTTTTCTTTTTTGTTTTAAGTATTCATACCATGTCCCTCATATCTTGCCCCCTGAGTTGTGTCTTCCTCCTTGACTTTTTCCCCTGCTTTTGCAACATCTGTGAGCTTAGTTTTGGCACCATTTGGTCCTTTGCAATGCACCTGATAAAACCCCAGGCCATTTTCTTAGAGTCACTAAATTTCCAAAATTTTCTTTTTTTCTCCTCCAATTGCAATTCCTTTGATGGTGTCTCCATTCCAGCGTGTTTGTAAGTCCTTGTTTTATGTTTTGGCCTTCAGTGGGGATCAATTTTGGCAAGCTTTGCTGCATGTGCCTGCCCTTGGTGGCGTATGGTCTGCCTGCATTTTGATGGCTCTGACTTTGGGATAGATTTTTTCTATTTTTTTTTTGGTTTTTTTTAAGTATTCATGCCATGTCCCTCATATCTTGCCCCCTAAGTTGTGTCTTCCTCCTTGACTTTTTCCCCTGCTTTTGCAACATTTGTGAGCTTAGTTTTGCCACCTTTTGGTGCTTTGCAATGCAGCTGATTTCCTCACACCCTATTTTTTGAAGAGACCAAAATTCCCGATTTTCTGCTTTTTTCAATTGCATTTCATTTGAACCTATCTCCTTTCCAGAGTGTTTGTAAGCCTTTCTTTTGGGATTCGCAAGATTCCTTTTCCCTTCCCGAAAGGAAATTTCATTTCCTTTCGGGAAGGGAAAAGGAATCTTGCGATTTCAATGGGGACTAATAGAGGAATCTTTGGTGCATGTCCCTGCACTTGACGGCAGGCCATGCCTTTTGATGGCTTTGACTTTGGGAAAGATTTTTTTCTTTTTTTGGTTGTTTTCTGAAGTGTTCATGCCATGTCCCTCATATCTTGCCCCCTAAGTTGTGTCTTCCTCCTTGACTTTTTCCCCTGCTTTTGCAACATCTGTGAGCTTAGTTTTGGCATCTTTTGGTCCTTTGCACTGCACCTAATAAAACCCCAGGCAATTTTCTTAGAGTCACTAAATTTCCAAAATATTCTTTCTTTCTCCTCCAACTGCAATTCCTTTGATGGTGTCTCCATTCCAACTTGTTTGTAAGTCCTTCTTTTCTGTTTTGGCCTTCAGTGGAGATCAATTTTGGCAAGCTTTGCTGCATGTGCCTGCCCTTGGTGGCGTATGGCCTGCCTGCATTTTGATGGCTTTGACTTTGGGAAAGATTTTTTCTTTTTTTTTTTTTTAATATTTTAAATATTCATGCCATGTCCCTCATATCTTGCCCCCTAAGTTGTGTCTTCCTCCTTGACTTTTTCCCCTGCTTTTGCAACATCTGTGAGCTTAGTTTTGGCACCTTTTGGTCCTTTGCAATGCAGCTGATTTCCTCACAGCCTATTTTATGAAGAGACTAAAATTCCCGATTTTCTGCTTTTTTCAATTGCATTTCATTTGAACCTATCTCGTTTCCAGAGTGTTTGTAAGCCTTTCTTTTGGGATTCGCAAGATTCCTTTTCCCTTCCCGAAAGGAAATTTCATTTCCTTTCGGGAAGGGAAAAGGAATCTTGCGATTTCAATGGGGACTAATAGAGGAATCTTTGGTGCATGTCCCTGCACTTGATGGCAGGCCATGCCTTTTGATGGCTTTGACTTTGGGAAAGATTTTTTTCTTTTTTTGGTTGTTTTCTGAAGTGTTCATGCCATGTCCCTCATATCTTGCCCCCTAAGTTGTGTCTTCCTCCTTGACTTTTTCCCCTGCTTTTGCAACATCTGTGAGCTTAGTTTTGGCATCTTTTGGTCCTTTGCACTGCACCTAATAAAACCCCAGGCAATTTTCTTAGAGTCACTAAATTTCCAAAATATTCTTTCTTTCTCCTCCAACTGCAATTCCTTTGATGGTGTCTCCATTCCAACTTGTTTGTAAGTCCTTCTTTTCTGTTTTGGCCTTCAGTGGAGATCAGTTTTGGCAAGCTTTGCTGCATGTGCCTGCCCTTGCTGGCGTATGGCCTGCCTGCATTTTGATGGCTTTGACTTTGGGAAAGATTTTTTCTTTTTTTTTTTTTTTAATATTTTAACTATTCATGCCATGTCCCTCATATCTTGCCCCCTAAGTTGTGTCTTCCTCCTTGACTTTTTCCCCTGCTTTTGCAACATCTGTGAGCTTAGTTTTTGCACCTTTTGGTCCTTTGCACTGCACCTGTTATAAACCCAGGCCATTTCCTTAGAGTCACTAAATTTCCCATATTTTCTTCTTTTCTCCTCAAAATGCAAATCCTTTTATGTTGTCTCCATTCCAGCGTGTTTGTAGGTCCTTCTTTTCTGTTTTGGCCTTCAGTGGGGATCAATTTTGGCAAGATTTGCTGCATGTGCCTGCCCTTGGTGGCGTATGGCCTGCCTGCATTTTGATGGCTTTGACTTTGGGAAAGATTTTTTCTTTCTTTTTTTCTTTTTTGTTTTAAGTATTCATACCATGTCCCTCATATCTTGCCCCCTGAGTTGTGTCTTCCTCCTTGACTTTTTCCCCTGCTTTTCTAACATCTGTGAGCTCAGTTTTGGCATCTTTTGGTCCTTTGCACTGCACCTGTTAAAACCCCAGGCCACATTCTAAGTGTCATTAAATTTCCCAAATTTTCTTCTTTTCTCCTCCAATTGCAATTTTTTTGATGGTGTCTCCATTCCAGCGTGTTTGTAGGTCCTTCTTTTCTGTTTTGGCCTTCAGTGGGGATCAATGTTGGCAAGCATTGCTGCATGTGCCTGCCCTTGGTGGCGTATGGCCTGCCTGCATTTTGATTGCTTTGACTCTGGGAAAGATTTTTTCTTTTTTTTTTTTTTAATATTTTAATATTCATGCCATGTCCCTCATATCGTGCCCCCTAAGTTGTGTCTTCCTCCTTGACTTTTTCCCCTGCTTTTGCACCATCTGTGAGCTTAGTTTTGGCACCTTTTGGTCCTTTGCAATTCAGCTGATTTCCTCACAGCCTATTTTTTGAAGAGACCAAAATTCCCGATTTTCTGCTTTTTTCAATCGCATTTCATTTGAACCTATCTCCTTTCCAGAGTGTTTGTAAGCCTTTCTTTTGGGATTCGCAAGATTCCTTTTCCCTTCCCGAAAGGAAATTTCATTTCCTTTCGGGAAGGGAAAAGGAATCTTGCGATTTCAATGGGGACCAATAGAGGAATCTTTGGTGCATGTCCCTGCACTTGATGGCAGGCCATGCCTTTTGATGGCTTTGACTTTGGGAAAGATTTTTTTCTTTTTTTGGTTGTTTTCTGAAGTGTTCATGCCATGTCCCTCATATCTTGCCCCCTAAGTTGTGTCTTCCTCCTTGACTTTTTCCCCTGCTTTTGCAACATCTGTGAGCTTAGTTTTGGCACCATTTGGTCCTTTGCAATGCACCTGATAAAACCCCAGGCCATTTTCTTAGAGTCACTAAATTTCCAAAATTTTCTTTTTTTCTCCTCCAATTGTAATTCCTTTGATGGTGTCTCCATTCCAGCGTGTTTGTAAGTCCTTCTTTTCTGTTTTGGCCTTCAGTGGGGATCAATTTTGGCAAGCTTTGCTGCATGTGCCTGCACTTGGTGGCGTATGGCCTGCCTGCATTTTGATGGCTTTGACTTTGGGAAAGATTTTTTCTTTTTTTTTTTCTTTTTTGGTTTAAGTATTCATGGCATGTCCCTCATATCTTGCCCCCTAAGTTGTGTCTTCCTCCTTGACTTTTTCCCCTGCTTTTGCAACATCTGTGAGCTTTGTTTTTGCATGTTTTGGTCCTTTGCACTGCACCTGATATAAACCCAGGCCATTTTCTTAGAGTCACTAAATTTCCAAAATTTTCGTTTTTTTCTCCTCCAATTGCAATTCCTTTGATGTTGACTCCTTTCCAGTGTGTTTGTAGGTCCTTCTTTTCTATTTTGCCCTTCAGTGGGGATCAATTTTGGCAAGCTTTGCTGCATGTGCCTGCCCTTGGTGGCGTATGGCCTGCCTGCATTTTGATGGCTTTGACTTTGGGAAAGATTTTTTCTTTTTTTTTTTTTTTAATATTTTAAGTATTCATGCCATGTCCCTCATATCTTGCCCCCTAAGTTGTGTCTTCCTCCTTGACTTTTTCCCCTGCTTTTGCAACATCTGTGAGCTTAGTTTTGGCATCTTTTGGTCCTTTGCACTGCACCTGATATAAACCCAGGCCATTTTCTTAGAGTCATTAAATTTCCCAAATTTTTTTTTTTTCTCCTCCAATTGCAATTCCTTTGATGGTGTCTCCATTCCAGCGTGTTTGTAAGTCCTTCTTTTCTGTTTTTGCCTTCAGTGGGGATCAATTTTGGCAAGCTTTGCTGCATGTGCCTGCCCTTGGTGGCGTATGGCCTGCCTGCATTTTGATGGCTTTGACTTTGGGAAAGATTTTTTCTTTTTTTTTTTTTATTATTTTAAGTATTCATGCCATGTCCCTCATATCTTGCCCCCTAAGTTGTGTCTTCCTCCTTGACTTTTTCCCCTGCTTTTGCAACATCTGTGAGCTTAGTTTTGGCACCTTTTGGTCCTTTGCAATGCATCTGATTTCCTCACAGCCTATTTTTTGAAGAGACTAAAATTCCCGATTTTCTGCTTTTTTCAATTGCATTTCATTTGAACCTATCTCTTTTCCAGAGTGTTTGTAAGCCTTTCTTTTGGGATTCGCAAGATTCCTTTTCCCTTCCCGAAAGGAAATTTCATTTCCTTTCGGGAATGGAAAAGGAATCTTGCGATTTCAATGGGGACCAATAGAGGAATCTTTGGTGCATGTCCCGGCACTTGATGGCAGGCCATGCTTTTTGATGGCTTTGACTTTGGGAAAGATATTTTGTTTCTTTTTTTCTTTTTTGTTTTAACTATTCATGCCATGTCCCTCATATCTTGCCCCCTAAGTTGTGTCTTCCTCCTTGACTTTTTCCCCTGCTTTTGCCACATCTGTGAGCTTAGTTTTGGCATCTTTTGGTCCTTTGCACTGCACCTGATATAAACCCAGGCCATTTTCCTAGAGTCACTAAATTTCCCAATTTTTTTTTTTCACATCCAATTGCAATTCCTTTGATGGTGTCTCCATTCCAGCGTGTTTGCAAGTCCTTGTTTCATGTTTTGGCCTTCAGTGGGGATCAATTTTGGCAAGCTTTGCTGCATGTGCCTGCCCTTGCTGGCGTATGGCCTGCCTGCATTTTGATGGCTCTGACTTTGGGATAGATTTTTTCTATTTTTTTTTTTGTTTGTTTTAAGTATTCATGCCATGTCCCTCATATCTTGCCCCCTAAGTTGTGTCTTCCTCCTTGACTTTTTCCCCTGCTTTTGAACCATCTGTGAGCTTAGTTTTGGCACCTTTTGGTCCTTTGCAATGCAGCTGATTTCCTCACAGCCTATTTTTTGAAGAGACCAAAATTCCCGATTTTCTGCTTTTTTGAATTGCATTTCATTTCAACCTATCTCCTTTCCAGAGTGTTTGTCAGCCTTTCTTTTGGGATTCGCAAGATTCCTTTTCCCTTCCCGAAAGGGAATTTCATTTCCTTTCGGGAAGGGAAAAGGAATCTTGCGATTTCAATGGGGACCAATAAATAGAGGAATCTTTTGTGCATGTCCCTGCACTTGATGGCAGGCCATGCCTTTTGATCTCTTTGACTTTGGGAAAGATTTTTTTCTTTTTTTGGTTGTTTTCTGAAGTGTTCATGCCATGTCCCTCATATCTTGCCCCCTAAGTTGTGTCTTCCTCCTTGACTTTTTCCCCTGCTTTTGCAACATCTGTGAGCTTAGTTTTGGCATCTTTTGGTCCTTTGCACTGCACCTAATAAAACCCCAGGCAATTTTCTTAGAGTCACTAAATTTCCAAAATATTCTTTCTTTCTCCTCCAACTGCAATTCCTTTGATGGTGTCTCCATTCCAACTTGTTTGTAAGTCCTTCTTTTCTGTTTTGGCCTTCAGTGGAGATCAATTTTGGCAAGCTTTGCTGCATGTGCCTGCCCTTGGTGGCGTATGGCCTGCCTGCATTTTGATG
This sequence comes from Artemisiospiza belli, assembly GCA_021963965.1. NCBI lineage: Eukaryota > Metazoa > Chordata > Aves > Passeriformes > Passerellidae > Artemisiospiza > Artemisiospiza belli. Next base: position 292,167 of record JAKDEW010000244.1, on the reverse strand, counting down.
GCTTTGACTTTGGGAAAGATTTTTTCTTTTTTATTTTTTTAATTTTTTAAGTATTCATGCCATGTCCCTCATATCTTGCCCCCTGAGTTGTGTCTTCCTCCTTGACTTTTTCCCCTGCTTTTGCAACATCTGTGAGCTTTGTTTTGGCATCTTTTGGTCCTTTGCACTGCACCTGATATAAACCCAGGCCATTTCCTTAGAGTCATTAAATTTCCCAATTTTTTTTTTTTCTCCTCCAATTGCAATTCCTTTGATGTTGTCTCCATTCCAGCGTGTTTGTAGGTCCTTCTTTTCTGTTTTGGCCTTCAGTGGGGATCAATTTTGGCAAGCTTTGCTGCATGTGCCTTCCCTTGGTGGCGTGTGGCCTGCCTGCATTTTGATGGCTTTGACTTTGGGAAAGATTTTTTCTTTTTTTTTTTTATTATTTTAAGTATTCATGCCATGTCCCTCATATCTTGCCCCCTAAGTTGTGTCTTCCTCCTTGACTTTTTCCCCTGCTTTTGCAACATCTGTGAGCTTAGTTTTGCCACCTTTTGGTCCTTTGTAATGCAGCTGAGTTCGTCACAGCCTACTTTTTGAAGAGACTAAAATTCCCGATTTTCTGCTTTCCTCAATTGCATTTCATTTGAACCTATCTCCTTTCCAGAGTGTTTGTAAGCCTTTCTTTTGGGATTGGCAAGATTCCTTTTCCCTTCCCGAAAGGAAATTTCATTTCCTTTCGGGAAGGGAAAAGGAATCTTGCGATTTCAATGGGGACCAATAAATAGAGGAATCTTTTGTGCATGTCCCTGCACTTGATGGCAGGCCATGCCTTTTGATCTCTTTGACTTTGGGAAAGATTTTTTTCTTTTTTTGGTTGTTTTCTGAAGTGTTCATGCCATGTCCCTCATATCTTGCCCCCTAAGTTGTGTCTTCCTCCTTGACTTTTTCCCCTGCTTTTCTAACATCTGTGAGCTCAGTTTTGGCATCTTTTGGTCCTTTGCACTGCACCTGTTAAAACCCCAGGCCACATTCTAAGTGTCATTAAATTTCCCAAATTTTCTTCTTTTCTCCTCCAATTGCAATTTTTTTGATGGTGTCTCCATTCCAGCGTGTTTGTAGGTCCTTCTTTTCTGTTTTGGCCTTCAGTGGGGATCAATGTTGGCAAGCATTGCTGCATGTGCCTGCCCTTGGTGGCGTATGGCCTGCCTGCATTTTGATGGCTTTGACTCTGGGAAAGATTTTTTCTTTTTTTTTTTTTTAATATTTTAATATTCATGCCATGTCCCTCATATCTTGCCCCCTAAGTTGTGTCTTCCTCCTTGACTTTTTCCCCTGCTTTTGCACCATCTGTGAGCTTAGTTTTGGCACCTTTTGGTCCTTTGCAATGCAGCTGATTTCCTCACAGCCTATTTTTTGAAGAGACCAAAATTCCCGATTTTCTGCTTTTTTCAATTGCATTTCATTTGAACCTATCTCCTTTCCAGAGTGTTTGTAAGCCTTTCTTTTGGGATTCGCAAGATTCCTTTTCCCTTCCCGAAAGGAAATTTCATTTCCTTTCGGGAAGGGAAAAGGAATCTTGCGATTTCAATGGGGACCAATAGAGGAATCTTTGGTGCGTGTCCCTGCACTTGATGGCAGGCCATGCCTTTTGATGGCTTTGACTTTGGGAAAGATTTTTTTCTTTTTTTGGTTGTTTTCTGAAGTGTTCATGCCATGTCCCTCATATCTTGCCCCCTAAGTTGTGTCTTCCTCCTTGACTTTTTCCCCTGCTTTTGCAACATCTGTGAGCTTAGTTTTGGCATCTTTTGGTCCTTTGCACTGCACCTGATAAAACCCCAGGCCATTTTCTTAGAGTCACTAAATTTCCAAAATATTCATTCTTTCTCCTCCAACTGCAATTCCTTTGATGGTGTCTCCATTCCAGCGTGTTTGTAAGTCCTTCTTTTCTGTTTTGGCCTTCAGTGGAGATCAATTTTGGCAAGCTTTGCTGCATGTGCCTGCACTTGCTGGCGTATGGCCTGCCTGCATTTTGATGGCTTTGACTTTGGGAAAGATTTTTTCTTTTTTTTTTTTTTAATATTTTAACTATTCATGCCATGTCCCTCATATCTTGCCCCCTAAGTTGTGTCTTCCTCCTTGACTTTTTCCCCTGCTTTTGCAACATCTGTGAGCTTAGTTTTTGCACCTTTTGGTCCTTTGCACTGCACCTGATATAAACCCAGGCAATTTTCTTAGAGTCACTAAATTTCCCAATTTTTTTTTTTTCTCCTTCAATTGCAATTCCTTTGATTGTGTCTCCATTACAGCGTGTTTGTAAGTCCTTCTTTTCTGTTTTGGCCTTCAGTGGGGATCAATGTTGGCAAGCTTTGCTGCATGTGCCTGCCCTTGGTGGCGTATGGCCTGCCTGCATTTTGATGGCTTTTTCTTTGGGAAAGATTTTTTCTTTTTTTTTTTTTTTTATTAGTTTAAATATTCTTGCCGTGTCCCTCATATCTTGCCGCCTAAGTTCTGTCTTCCTCCTTGACATTTTCCCCTGTTTTTGCAACATCTGTGAGCTTAGTTTTGGCACCTTTTGGTCCTTTGAACTACACCTGATAAAACCCCGGGCCACTTTCTAAGAGTCTTTAAATTTCCCATATTTTCTTCTTTTCTCCTCCAATTGCAATTCCTTTGATGGTGTCTCCATTCCAGCGTGTTTGTAGGTCCTTCTTTTCTGTTTTGGCCTTCAGTGGGGATCAATGTTGGCAAGCTTTGCTGCATGTGCCTGCCCTTGGTGGCGTATGGCCTGCCTGCATTTTGATGGCTTTGACTTTGGGAAAGATTTTTTCTTTCTTTTTTTCTTTTTTGTTTTAAGTATTCATACCATGTCCCTCATATCTTGCCCCCTGAGTTGTGTCTTCCTCCTTGACTTTTTCCCCTGCTTTTGCAACATCTGTGAGCTTAGTTTTGGCATCTTTTGGTCCTTTGCACTGCGCCTGATATAAACCCAGGCCATTTTCTTAGAGTCACTAAATTTCCCAATTTTTTTTTTTCTCATCCAGTTGCAATTCCTTTGATGGTGTCTCCATTCCAGCGTGTTTGTAAGTCCTTGTTTTATGTTTTGGCCTTCAGTGGGGATCAATTTTGGCAAGCTTTGCTGCATGTGCCTGCACTTGCTGGCGTATGGCCTGCCTGCATTTTGATGGCTCTGACTTTGGGATAGATTTTTTCTATTTTTTTTTTGGTTTTTTTTAAGTATTCATGCCATGTCCCTCATATCTTGCCCCCTAAGTTGTGTCTTCCTCCTTGACTTTTTCCCCTGCTTTTGCAACATCTGTGAGCTTAGTTTTGCCACCTTTTGGTCCTTTGCAATTCAGCTGATTTCCTCACAGCCTATTTTTTGAAGAGACCAAAATTCCCGATTTTCTGCTTTTTTCAATTGCATTTCATTTGAACCTATCTCCTTTCCAGAGTGTTTGTAAGCCTTTCTTTTGGGATTCGCAAGATTCCTTTTCCCTTCCCGAAAGGAAATTTCATTTCCTTTCGGGAAGGGAAAAGGAATCTTGCGATTTCAATGGGGACTAATAGAGGAATCTTTGGTGCATGTCCCTGCACTTGATGGCAGGCCATGCCTTTTGATGGCTTTGACTTTGGGAAAGATTTTTTTCTTTTTTTGGTTGTTTTCTGAAGTGTTCATGCCATGTCCCTCATATCTTGCCCCCTAAGTTGTGTCTTCCTCCTTGACTTTTTCCCCTGCTTTTGCAACATCTGTGAGCTTAGTTTTGGCATCTTTTGGTCCTTTGCACTGCACCTAATAAAACCCCAGGCAATTTTCTTAGAGTCACTAAATTTCCAAAATATTCTTTCTTTCTCCTCCAACTGCAATTCCTTTGATGGTGTCTCCATTCCAACTTGTTTGTAAGTCCTTTTTTCTGTTTTGGCCTTCAGTGGAGATCAGTTTTGGCAAGCTTTGCTGCATGTGCCTGCCCTTGCTGGCGTATGGCCTGCCTGCATTTTGATGGCTTTGACTTTGGGAAAGATTTTTTCTTTTTTTTTTTTTTTAATATTATAACTATTCATGCCATGTCCCTCATATCTTGCCCCCTAAGTTGTGTCTTCCTCCTTGACTTTTTCCCCTGCTTTTGCAACATCTGTGAGCTTAGTTTTTGCACCTTTTGGTCCTTTGCACTGCACCTGATATAAACCCCGGGCCACTTTCTAAGAGTCACTAAATTTCCCATATCTTCTTTTCTCCTCCAATTGCAATTCCTTTTATGTTGTCTCCATTCCAGCGTGTTTGTAGGTCCTTCTTTTCTGTTTTGGCCTTCAGTGGGGATCAATGTTGGCAAGCTTTGCTGCATGTGCCTGCCCTTGGTGGCGTATGGCCTGCCTGCATTTTGATGGCTTTGACTTTGGGAAAGATTTTTTCTTTTTTTTTTTTTTAATATTTTAACTATTCATGCCATGTCCCTCATATCTTTCCGCCTAAGTTGTGTCTTCCTCCTTGACTTTTTCCCCTGCTTTTGCAACATCTGTGAGCTTAGTTTTGGCATCTTTTGGTCATTTGCACTGCGCCTGATATAAACCCAGGCCATTTTCTTAGAGTCACTAAATTTCCCAATTATTTTTTTCTCATCCAGTTGCAATTCCTTTGATGGTGTCTCCATTACAGCGTGTTTGTAAGTCCTTGTTTTATGTTTTGGCCTTCAGTGGGGATCAATTTTGGCAAGCTTTGCTGCATGTGCCTGCACTTGCTGGCGTATGGCCTGCCTGCATTTTGATGGCTCTGACTTTGGGATAGATTTTTTCTATTTTTTTTTTGGTTTTTTTTAAGTATTCATGCCATGTCCCTCATATCTTGCCCCCTAAGTTGTGTCTTCCTCCTTGACTTTTTCCCCTGCTTTTGCAACATCTGTGAGCTTAGTTTTGGCACCTTTTGGTCCTTTGCAATTCAGCTGATTTCCTCACAGCCTATTTTTTGAAGAGACCAAAATTCCCGATTTTCTGCTTTTTTCAATTGCATTTCATTTGAACCTATCTCCTTTCCAGAGTGTTTGTAAGCCTTTCTTTTGGGATTCGCAAGATTCCTTTTCCCTTCCCGAAAGGAAATTTCATTTCCTTTCGGGAAGGGAAAAGGAATCTTGCGATTTCAATGGGGACTAATAGAGGAATCTTTGGTGCATGTCCCTGCACTTGATGGCAGGCCATGCCTTTTGATGGCTTTGACTTTGGGAAAGATTTTTTTCTTTTTTTGGTTGTTTTCTGAAGTGTTCATGCCATGTCCCTCATATCTTGCCCCCTAAGTTGTGTCTTCCTCCTTGACTTTTTCCCCTGCTTTTGCAACATCTGTGAGCTTAGTTTTGGCATCTTTTGGTCCTTTGCACTGCACCTAATAAAACCCCAGGCAATTTTCTTAGAGTCACTAAATTTCCAAAATATTCTTTCTTTCTCCTCCAACTGCAATTCCTTTGATGGTGTCTCCATTCCAACTTGTTTGTAAGTCCTTTTTTCTGTTTTGGCCTTCAGTGGAGATCAGTTTTGGCAAGCTTTGCTGCATGTGCCTGCCCTTGCTGGCGTATGGCCTGCCTGCATTTTGATGGCTTTGACTTTGGGAAAGATTTTTTCTTTTTTTTTTTTTTTAATATTATAACTATTCATGCCATGTCCCTCATATCTTGCCCCCTAAGTTGTGTCTTCCTCCTTGACTTTTTCCCCTGCTTTTGCAACATCTGTGAGCTTAGTTTTTGCACCTTTTGGTCCTTTGCACTGCACCTGATATAAACCCCGGGCCACTTTCTAAGAGTCACTAAATTTCCCATATTTTCTTCTTTTCTCCTCCAATTGCAATTCCTTTTATGTTGTCTCCATTCCAGCGTGTTTGTAGGTCCTTCTTTTCTGTTTTGGCCTTCAGTGGGGATCAATGTTGGCAAGCTTTGCTGCATGTGCCTGCCCTTGGTGGCGTATGGCCTGCCTGCATTTTGATGGCTTTGACTTTGGGAAAGATTTTTTCTTTTTTTTTTTTTTAATATTTTAACTATTCATGCCATGTCCCTCATATCTTTCCGCCTAAGTTGTGTCTTCCTCCTTGACTTTTTCCCCTGCTTTTGCAACATCTGTGAGCTTAGTTTTGGCATCTTTTGGTCATTTGCACTGCGCCTGATATAAACCCAGGCCATTTTCTTAGAGTCACTAAATTTCCCAATTATTTTTTTCTCATCCAGTTGCAATTCCTTTGATGGTGTCTCCATTACAGCGTGTTTGTAAGTCCTTGTTTTATGTTTTGGCCTTCAGTGGGGATCAATTTTGGCAAGCTTTGCTGCATGTGCCTGCACTTGCTGGCGTATGGCCTGCCTGCATTTTGATGGCTCTGACTTTGGGATAGATTTTTTCTATTTTTTTTTTGGTTTTTTTTAAGTATTCATGCCATGTCCCTCATATCTTGCCCCCTAAGTTGTGTCTTCCTCCTTGACTTTTTCCCCTGCTTTTGCAACATCTGTGAGCTTAGTTTTGGCACCTTTTGGTCCTTTGCAATTCAGCTGATTTCCTCACAGCCTATTTTTTGAAGAGACCAAAATTCCCGATTTTCTGCTTTTTTCAATTGCATTTCATTTGAACCTATCTCCTTTCCAGAGTGTTTGTAAGCCTTTCTTTTGGGATTCGCAAGATTCCTTTTCCCTTCCCGAAAGGAAATTTCATTTCCTTTCGGGAAGGGAAAAGGAATCTTGCGATTTCAATGGGGACTAATAGAGGAATCTTTGGTGCATGTCCCTGCACTTGATGGCAGGCCATGCCTTTTGATGGCTTTGACTTTGGGAAAGATTTTTTTCTTTTTTTGGTTGTTTTCTGAAGTGTTCATGCCATGTCCCTCATATCTTGCCCCCTAAGTTGTGTCTTCCTCCTTGACTTTTTCCCCTGCTTTTGCAACATCTGTGAGCTTAGTTTTGGCATCTTTTGGTCCTTTGCACTGCACCTGATAAAACCCCAGGCCATTTTCTTAGAGTCACTAAATTTCCAAAATATTCTTTCTTTCTCCTCCAACTGCAATTCCTTTGATGGTGTCTCCATTCCAACTTGTTTGTAAGTCCTTCTTTTCTGTTTTGGCCTTCAGTGGAGATCAGTTTTGGCAAGCTTTGCTGCATGTGCCTGCCCTTGCTGGCGTATGGCCTGCCTGCATTTTGATGGCTTTGACTTTGGGAAAGATTTTTTCTTTTTTTTTTTTTTAATATTTTAACTATTCATGCCATGTCCCTCATATCTTGCCCCCTAAGTTGTGTCTTCCTCCTTGACTTTTTCCCCTGCTTTTGCAACATCTGTGAGCTTAGTTTTTGCACCTTTTGGTCCTTTGCACTGCACCTGTTATAAACCCAGGCCATTTCCTTAGAGTCACTAAATTTCCCATATTTTCTTCTTTTCTCCTCAAAATGCAAATCCTTTTATGTTGTCTCCATTCCAGCGTGTTTGTAGGTCCTTCTTTTCTGTTTTGGCCTTCAGTGGGGATCAATTTTGGCAAGATTTGCTGCATGTGCCTGCCCTTGGTGGCGTATGGCCTGCCTGCATTTTGATGGCTTTGACTTTGGGAAAGATTTTTTCTTTCTTTTTTTTATTTTGTTTTAAGTATTCATACCATGTCCCTCATATCTTGCCCCCTGAGTTGTGTCTTCCTCCTTGACTTTTTCCCCTGCTTTTCTAACATCTGTGAGCTCAGTTTTGGCATCTTTTGGTCCTTTGCACTGCACCTGTTAAAACCCCAGGCCACATTCTAAGTGTCATTAAATTTCCCAAATTTTCTTCTTTTCTCCTCCAATTGCAATTTTTTTGATGGTGTCTCCATTCCAGCGTGTTTGTAGGTCCTTCTTTTCTGTTTTGGCCTTCAGTGGGGATCAATGTTGGCAAGCATTGCTGCATGTGCCTGCCCTTGGTGGCGTATGGCCTGCCTGCATTTTGATGGCTTTGACTCTGGGAAAGATTTTTTCTTTTTTTTTTTTTTAAATATTTTAATATTCACGCCATGTCCCTCATATCGTGCCCCCTAAGTTGTGTCTTCCTCCTTGACTTTTTCCCCTGCTTTTGCACCATCTGTGAGCTTAGTTTTGGCACCTTTTGGTCCTTTGCAATGCAGCTGATTTCCTCACAGCCTATTTTTTGAAGAGACCAAAATTCCCGATTTTCTGCTTTTTTCAATTGCATTTCATTTGAACCTATCTCCTTTCCAGAGTGTTTGTAAGCCTTTCTTTTGGGATTCGCAAGATTCCTTTTCCCTTCCCGAAAGGAAATTTCATTTCCTTTCGGGAAGGGAAAAGGAATCTTGCGATTTCAATGGGGACCAATAGAGGAATCTTTGGTGCATGTCCCTGCACTTGATGGCAGGCCATGCCTTTTGATGGCTTTGACTTTGGGAAAGATTTTTTTCTTTTCTTGGTTGTTTTCTGAAGTGTTCATGCCATGTCCCTCATATCTTGCCCCCTAAGTTGTGTCTTCCTCCTTGACTTTTTCCCCTGCTTTTGCAACATCTGTGAGCTTAGTTTTGGCATCTTTTGGTCCTTTGCACTGCACCTGATAAAACCCCAGGCCATTTTCTTAGAGTCACTAAATTTCCAAAATATTCTTTCTTTCTCCTCCAACTGCAATTCCTTTGATGTTGACTCCATTCCAGCGTGTTTGTAAGTCCTTCTTTTCTGTTTTGGCCTTCAGTGGAGATCAATTTTGGCAAGCTTTGCTGCATGTGCCTGCACTTGCTGGCGTATGGCCTGCCTGCATTTTGATGGCTTTGACTTTGGGAAAGATTTTTTCTTTTTTTTTTTTTTAATATTTTAACTATTCATGCCATGTCCCTCATATCTTGCCCCCTAAGTTGTGTCTTCCTCCTTGACTTTTTCCCCTGCTTTTGCAACATCTGTGAGCTTAGTTTTTGCACCTTTTGGTCCTTTGCACTGCACCTGATATAAACCCCGGGCCACTTTCTAAGAGTCTTTAAATTTCCCATATTTTCTTCTTTTCTCCTCCAATTGCAATTCCTTTGATGGTGTCTCCATTCCAGCGTGTTTGTAGGTCCTTCTTTTCTGTTTTGGCCTTCAGTGGGGATCAATGTTGGCAAGCTTTGCTGCATGTGCCTGCCCTTGGTGGCGTATGGCCTGCCTGCATTTTGATGGCTTTGACTTTGGGAAAGATTTTTTCTTTTTTTTTTTTTTAATATTTTAACTATTCATGCCATGTCCCTCATATCTTTCCGCCTAAGTTGTGTCTTCCTCCTTGACTTTTTCCCCTGCTTTTGCAACATCTGTGAGCTTAGTTTTGGCATCTTTTGGTCATTTGCACTGCGCCTGATATAAACCCAGGCCATTTTCTTAGAGTCACTAAATTTCCAAAATATTCTTTCTTTCTCCTCCAACTGCAATTCCTTTGATGGTGTCTCCATTCCAACTTGTTTGTAAGTCCTTCTTTTCTGTTTTGGCCTTCAGTGGAGATCAATTTTGGCAAGATTTGCTGCATGTGCCTGCCCTTGGTGGCGTATGGCCTGCCTGCATTTTGATGGCTTTGACTTTGGGAAAGATTTTTTCTTTCTTTTTTTCTTTTTTGTTTTAAGTATTCATACCATGTCCCTCATATCTTGCCCCCTGAGTTGTGTCTTCCTCCTTGACTTTTTCCCCTGCTTTTGCAACATCTGTGAGCTTAGTTTTGGCATCTTTTGGTCCTTTGCACTGCACCTGATATAAACCGAGGCCATTTTCTTAGAGTCATTAAATTTCCCAATTTTTTTTTTTCTCCTCCAATTGCAATTCCTTTGATGGTGTCTCCATTCCAGCGTGTTTGTAAGTCCTTGTTTTATGTTTTGGCCTTCAGTGGGGATCAATTTTGGCAAGCTTTGCTGCATGTGCCTGCACTTGCTGGCGTATGGCCTGCCTGCATTTTGATGGCTCTGACTTTGGGATAGATTTTTTCTATTTTTTTTTTGGTTTTTTTTAAGTATTCATGCCATGTCCCTCATATCTTGCCCCCTAAGTTGTGTCTTCCTCCTTGACTTTTTCCCCTGCTTTTGCAACATCTGTGAGCTTAGTTTTGCCACCTTTTGGTCCTTTGCAATTCAGCTGATTTCCTCACAGCCTATTTTTTGAAGAGACCAAAATTCCCGATTTTCTGCTTTTTTCAATTGCATTTCATTTGAACCTATCTCCTTTCCAGAGTGTTTGTAAGCCTTTCTTTTGGGATTCGCAAGATTCCTTTTACCTTCCCGAAAGGAAATTTCATTTCCTTTCGGGAAGGGAAAAGGAATCTTGCGATTTCAATGGGGACTAATAGAGGAATCTTTGGTGCATGTCCCTGCACTTGATGGCAGGCCATGCCTTTTGATGGCTTTGACTTTGGGAAAGATTTTTTTCTTTTTTTGGTTGTTTTCTGAAGTGTTCATGCCATGTCCCTCATATCTTGCCCCCTAAGTTGTGTCTTCCTCCTTGACTTTTTCCCCTGCTTTTGCAACATCTGTGAGCTTAGTTTTGGCATCTTTTGGTCCTTTGCACTGCACCTGATAAAACCCCAGGCCATTTTCTTAGAGTCACTAAATTTCCAAAATATTCTTTCTTTCTCCTCCAACTGCAATTCCTTTGATGGTGTCTCCATTCCAACTTGTTTGTAAGTCCTTCTTTTCTGTTTTGGCCTTCAGTGGAGATCAATTTTGGCAAGCTTTGCTGCATGTGCCTGCCCTTGGTGGCGTATGGCCTGCCTGCATTTTGATGGCTTTGACTTTGGGAAAGATTTTTTCTTTTTTTTTTTTTTAATATTTTAACTATTCATGCCATGTCCCTCATATCTTTCCGCCTAAGTTGTGTCTTCCTCCTTGACTTTTTCCCCTGCTTTTGCAACATCTGTGAGCTTAGTTTTGGCACCATTTGGTCCTTTGCACTGCACCAGATATAAACCCAGGCCATTTCCTTAGAGTAACTAAATTTCCCAATTTTTTTTTTTTTTTCTTCAATTGCAATTCCTTTGATTGTGTCTCCATTCCAGCGTGTTTGTAAGTCCTTCTTTTCTGTTTTGGCCTTCAGTGGGGATCAATGTTGGCAAGCTTTGCTGCATGTGCCTGCCCTTGGTGGCGTATGGCCTGCCTGCATTTTGATGGCTTTTACTTTGGGAAAGATTTTTTCTTTTTTTTTTTTTTATTAGTTTAAATATTCTTGCCGTGTCCCTCATATCTTGCCGCCTAAGTTCTGTCTTCCTCCTTGACTTTTTCCCCTGTTTTTGCAACATCTTTGAGCTTAGTTTTGGCACCTTTTGGTCCTTTGAACTACACCTGATAAAACCCCGGGCCACTTTCTAAGAGTCTTTAAATTTCCCATATTTTCTTCTTTTCTCCTCCAATTGCAATTCCTTTGATGGTGTCTCCATTCCAGCGTGTTTGTAGGTCCTTTTTTCTGTTTTGGCCTTCAGTGGGGATCAATTTTGGCAAGCTTTGCTGCATGTGCCTGCCCTTGGTGGCGTATGGCCTGCCTGCATTTTGATGGCTTTGACTTTGGGAAAGATTTATTCTTTTTTTTTTCTTTTTTGTTTTAAGTATTCATGCCATGCCCCTCATATCTTGCCCCCTAAGTTGTGTCTTCCTCCTTGACTTTTTCCCCTGCTTTTGCAACATCTGTGAGCTTAGTTTTGGCACCTTTTGGTCCTTTGCAATGCAGCTGAGTTCGTCACAGCCTTCTTTTTGAAGAGACTAAAATTCCCGATTTTCTGCTTTCCTCAATTGCATTTCATTTGAACCTATCTCCTTTCCAGAGTGTTTGTAAGCCTTTCTTTTGGGATTCGCAAGATTCCTTTTCCCTTCCCGAAAGGAAATTTCATTTCCTTTCGGTAAGGGAAAAGGAATCTTGCGATTTCAATGGGGACCAATAGAGGAATCTTTGGTGCATGTCCCTGCACTTGATGGCAGGCCATGCCTTTTGATGGCTTTGACTTTGGGAAAGATTTTTTTCTTTTTTTGGTTGTTTTCTGAAGTGTTCATGCCATGTCCCTCATATCTTGCCCCCTAAGTTGTGTCTTCCTCCTTGACTTTTTCCCCTGCTTTTGCAACAACTGTGAGCTTAGTTTTGGCATCTTTTGGTCCTTTGCACTGCACCTGATAAAACCCCAGGCCACATTCTAAGAGTCATTAAAATTCCAAAATTTTCTTCTTTTCTCCTCCAATTGCAATTCCTTTGATGGTGTCTCCATTCCAGCGTGTTTGTAGGTCCTTCTTTTCTGTTTTGGCCTTCAGTGGGGATCAATGTTGGCAAGCTTTGCTGCATGTGCCTGCTCTTGGTGGCGTATGTCCTGCCTGCATTTTGATGGCTTTGACTTTGGGAAAGATTTTTTCTTTCTTTTTTTCTTTTTTGTTTTAAGTATTCATACCATGTCCCTCATATCTTGCCCCCTGAGTTGTGTCTTCCTCCTTGACTTTTTCCCCTGCTTTTGCAACATCTGTGAGCTTAGTTTTGGCATCTTTTGGTCCTTTGCACTGCGCCTGATATAAACCCAGGCCATTTTCTTAGAGTCACTAAATTTCCCAATTTTTTTTTTTCTCATCCAGTTGCAATTCCTTTGATGGTGTCTCCATTCCAGCGTGTTTGTAAGTCCTTGTTTTATGTTTTGGCCTTCAGTGGAGATCCATTTTGGCAAGCTTTGCTGCATGTGCCTGCACTTGCTGGCGTATGGCCTGCCTGCATTTTGATGGCTTTGACTTTGGGAAAGATTTTTTTCTATTTTTTTTTTGGTTTGTTTTAAGTATTCATGCCATGTCCCTCGTATCTTGCCGCCTAAGTTGTGTCTTCCTCCTTGACTTTTTAACCTGCTTTTGCAACATCTGTGAGCTTAGTTTTGCCACCATTTGTTCCTTTGCAATGCAGCTGATTTCCTCACAGCCTATTTTTTGTAGAGTCTAAAATTCCCGATTTTCTGCTTTTTTCAATCGCATTTCATTTGAACCTATCTCCTTTCCAGAGTGTTTGTAAGCCTTTCTTTTGGGATTCGCAAGATTCCTTTTCCCTTCCCGAAAGGAAATTTCATTTCCTTTAGGGAAGGGAAAAGGAATCTTGCGATTTCAATGGGGACCAATAGAGGAATCTTTGGTGCATGTGCCTGCACTTGATGGCAGGCCATGCCTTTTGATGGCTTTGACTTTGGGAAAGATTTTTTTCATTTTTTGGTTGTTTTCTGAAGTGTTCATGCCATGTCCCTCATATCTTGCCCCCTAAGTTGTGTCTTCCTCCTTGACTTTTTCCCCTGTTTTGCAACATCTGTGAGCTTAGTTTTGGCACCATTTGGTCCTTTGCAATGCACCTGATAAAACCCCAGGCCATTTTCTTAGAGTCACTAAATTTCCAAAATTTTCTTTATTTCTCCTCCAATTGCAATTCCTTTGATGGTGTCTCCATTCCAGCGTGTTTGTAAGTCCTTCTTTTCTGTTTTGGCCTTCAGTGGGGATCAATTTTGGCAAGCTTTGCTGCATGTGCCTGCCCTTGGTGGCGTGTGGCCTGCCTGCATTTTGATGGCTTTGACTTTGGGAAAGATTTTTTCTTTTTTTTTTTTTTTATTATTTTAAGTATTCATGCCATGTCCCTCATATCTTGCCCCCTAAGTTGTGTCTTCCTCCTTGACTTTTTCCCCTGCTTTTGCAACATCTGTGAGCTTAGTTTTGCCACCTTTTGGTCCTTTGCAATGCAGCTGAGTTCGTCACAGCCTTCTTTTTGAAGAGACTAAAATTCCCGATTTTCTGCTTTCCTCAATTGCATTTCATTTGAACCTATCTCCTTTCCAGAGTGTTTGTAAGCCTTTCTTTTGGGATTCGCAAGATTCCTTTTCCCTTCCCGAAAGGAAATTTCATTTCCTTTCGGGAAGGGAAAAGGAATCTTGCGATTACAATGGGGACCAATAAATAGAGGAATCTTGGGTGCATGTCCCTGCACTTGATGGCAGGCCATGCCTTTTGATGGCTTTGACTTTGGGAAAGATTTTTTTCTTTTTTTGGTTGTTTTCTGAAGTGTTCATGCCATGTCCCTCATATCTTGCCCCCTAAGTTGTGTCTTCCTCCTTGACTTTTTCCCCTGCTTTTGCAACAACTGTGAGCTTAGTTTTGGCACCTTTTGGTCCTTTGCACTGCACCTGAAAAAACCCCAGGCCACGTTCTAAGAGTCATTAAAATTCCAAAATTTTCTTCTTTTCTCCTCCAATTGCAATTCCTTTGATGATGTCTCCATTCCAGCGTGTTTGTAGGTCCTTCTTTTCTGTTTTGGCCTTCAGTGGGGATCAATGTTGGCAAGCTTTGCTGCATGTGCCTGCCCTTGGTGGCGTATGGCCTGCCTGCATTTTGATGGCTTTGACTTTGGGAAAGATTTTTTCTTTCTTTTTTTCTTTTTTGTTTTAAGTATTCATACCATGTCCCTCATATCTTGCCCCCTGAGTTATGTCTTCCTCCTTGACTTTTTCCCCTGCTTTTGCAACATCTGTGAGCTTAGTTTTGGCATCTTTTGGTCCTTTGCACTGCGCCTGATATAAACCCAGGCCATTTTCTTAGAGTCACTAAATTTCCCAATTTTTTTTTTTCTCATCCAATTGCAATTCCTTTGATAGTGTCTCCATTCCAGCGTGTTTGTAAGTCCTTCTTTTCTGTTTTGGCCTTCAGTGGGGATCAATTTTGGCAAGCTTTGCTGCATGTGCCTGCCCTTGGTGGCGTATGGCCTGCCTGCATTTTGATGGCTCTGACTTTGGGATAGATTTTTTCTATTTTTTTTTTGGTTTTTTTTAAGTATTCATGCCATGTCCCTCATATCTTGCCCCCTAAGTTGTGTCTTCCTCCTTGACTTTTTCCCCTGCTTTTGCAACATCTGTGAGCTTAGTTTTGGCACCTTTTGGTCCTTTGCAATGCAGCTGATTTCCTCACACCCTATTTTTTGAAGAGACCAAAATTCCCGATTTTCTGCTTTTTTCAATTGCATTTCATTTGAACCTATCTCCTTTCCAGAGTGTTTGTAAGCCTTTCTTTTGGGATTCGCAAGATTCCTTTTACCTTCCCGAAAGGAAATTTCATTTCCTTTCGGGAAGGGAAAAGGAATCTTGCGATTTCAATGGGGACTAATAGAGGAATCTTTGGTGCATGTCCCTGCACTTGATGGCAGGCCATGCCTTTTGATGGCTTTGACTTTGGGAAAGATGTTTTTCTTTTTTTGGTTGTATTCTGAAGTGTTCATGCCATGTCCCTCATATCTTGCCCCCTAAGTTGTGTCTTCCTCCTTGACTTTTTCCCCTGCTTTTGCAACAGCTGTGAGCTTAGTTTTGGCATCTTTTGGTCCTTTGCACTGCACCTGATAAAACCCCAGGCCATTTTCTTAGAGTCACTAAATTTCCCAAATTTTCTTTCTTTCTCCTCCAACTGCAATTCCTTTTATCGTGTCTCCGTTCCAACGTGTTTGTAAGTCCTTCTTTTCTGTTTTGGCCTTCAGTGGAGATCAATTTTGGCAAGCTTTGCTGCATGTGCCTGCCCTTGGTGGCGTGTGGCCTGCCTGCATTTTGATGGCTTTGACTTTGGGAAAGATTTTTTCTTTTTTTTTTTTTTTAATATTTTAACTATTCATGCCATGTCCCTCATATCTTGCCCCCTAAGTTGTGTCTTCCTCCTTGACTTTTTCCCCTGCTTTTGCAACATCTGTGAGCTTAGTTTGGGCACCATTTGGTCCTTTGCACTGCACCTGATATAAACCCAGGCCATTTCCTTAGAGTAACTAAATTTCCCAATTTTTTTTTTTTTTTTCTTCAATTGCAATTCCTTTGATTGTGTCTCCATTACAGCGTGGTTGTAAGTCCTTCTTTTCTGTTTTGGCCTTCAGTGGGGATCAATGTTGGCAAGCTTTGCTGCATGTGCCTGCCCTTGGTGGCGTATGGCCTGCCTGCATTTTGATGGCTTTTTCTTTGGGAAAGATTTTTTCTTTTTTTTTTTTTTTTATTTTTTTAAGTATTCATGCCGTGTCCCTCATATCTTGCCCCCTAAGTTGTGTCTTCCTCCTTGACTTTTTCCCCTGCTTTTGCAACATCTGTGAGCTTAGTTTTGGCATCTTTTGGTCCTTTGCACTGCACCTAATTAAACCCCGGGCCACTTTCTAAGAGTCTTTAAATTTCCCATATTTTCTTCTTTTCTCCTCCAATTGCATTTCCTTTGATGGTGTCTCCATTCCAGCGTGTTTGTAGGTCCTTCTTTTCTGTTTTGGCCTTCAGTGGTGATCAATTTTGGCAAGCTTTGCTGCATGTGCCTGCCCTTGGTGGCGTATGGCCTGCCTGCATTTTGATGGCTTTGACTTTGGGAAAGATTTTTTCTTTTTTTTTTTTTATTATTTTAAGTATTCATGCCATGTCCCTCATATCTTGCCCCCTAAGTTGTGTCTTCCTCCTTGACATTTTCCCCTGCTTTTGCAACATCTGTGAGCTTAGTTTTGGCACCTTTTGGTCCTTTGCAATGCAGCTGATTTCCTCACAGCCTATTTTTTGTAGAGACCAAAATTCCCGATTTTCTGCTTTTTTCAATCGCATTTCATTTGAACCTATCTCCTTTCCAGAGTGTTTGTAAGCCTTTCTTTTGGGATTCGCAAGATTCCTTTTCCCTTCCCGAAAGGAAATTTCATTTCCTTTCGGGAAGGGAAAAGGAATCTTGCGATTTCAATGGGGACCAATAGAGGAATCTTTGGTGCATGTCCCTGCACTTGATGGCAGGCCATGCCTTTTGATGGCTTTGACTTTGGGAAAGATTTTTTTCTTTTTTTGGTTGTTTTCTGAAGTGTTCATGCCATGTCCCTCATATCTTGCCCTCTAAGTTGTGTCTTCCTCCTTGACTTTTTCCCCTGCTTTTGCAACAACTGTGAACTTAGTTTTGGCACCTTCTGGTCCTTTGCACTGCACCTGAAAAAACCCCAGGCCACGTTCTAAGAGTCATTAAAATTCCAAAATTTTCTTCTTTTCTCCTCCAATTGCAATTTCTTTGATGGTGTCTCCATTCCAGCGTGTTTGTAGGTCCTTCTTTTCTGTTTTGGCCTTCAGTGGGGATCAATGTTGGCAAGCTTTGCTGCATGTGCCTGCCCTTGGTGGCGTATGGCCTGCCTGCATTTTGATGGCTTTGACTTCGGGAAAGATTTTTTCTTTTTTTTTTCTTTTTCGTTTAAAGTATTCATGCCATGTCCCTCATATCTTGCCCCCTAAGTTGTATCTTCCTCCTTGACTTTTTCCCCTGCTTTTGCAACATCTGTGAGCTTAGTTTTGGCATCTTTTGGTCCTTTGCACTGCACCTGATATAAACCCAGGCCATTTTCTTAGAGTCACTAAATTTCCCAATTTTTTTTTTTCTCATCCAATTGCAATTCCTTTGATGGTGTCTCCATTCCAGCGTGTTTGTAAGTCCTTGTTTTATGTTTTGGCCTTCAGTTGGGATCAATTTTGGCAAGCTTTGCTGCATGTGCCTGCACTTGCTGGCGTATGGCCTGCCTGCATTTTGATGGCTTTGACTTTGGGAAAGATTTTTTCTATTTTGTTTTTGGTTTGTTTTAAGTATTCATGCCATGTCCCTCATATATTGCCCCCTAAGTTGTGTCTTCCTCCTTGACTTTTTCCCCTGCTTTTGCAACATCTGTGAGCTTAGTTTTGCCACCTTTTGTTCCTTTGCAATGCAGCTGATTTCCTCACAGCCTATTTTTTGTAGAGACTAAAATTCCCAATTTTCTGCTTTTTTCAATCGCATTTCATTTGAACCTATCTCCTTTCCAGAGTGTTTGTAAGCCTTTCTTTTGGGATTCGCAAGATTCCTTTTCCCTTCCCGAAAGGAAATTTCATTTCCTTTCGGGAAGGGAAAAGGAATCTTGCGATTTCAATGGGGACCAATAGAGGAATCTTTGGTGCATGTCCCTGCACTTGATGGCAGGCCATGCCTTTTGATGGCTTTGACTTTGGGAAAGATTTTTTTCTTTTTTTGGTTGTTTTCTGAAGTGTTCATGCCATGTCCATCATATCTTGCCCCCTAAATTGTGTCTTCCTCCTTGACTTTTTCCCCTGCTTTTGCAACATTTGTGATCTTAGTGTTGGCACCATTTGGTCCTTTGCACTGCACCTGATAAAACCCCAGGCCATTTTCTTAGAGTCACTAAATTTCCATAATTTTCTTTATTTCTCCTCCAACTGCAATTCCTTTGATGGTGTCTCCATTCCAGCGTGTTTGTAAGTCCTTCTTTTCTGTTTTGGCCTTCAGTGGAGATCAATTTTGGCAAGCTTTGCTGCATGTGCCTGCCCTTGGTGGCGTATGGCCTGCCTGCATTTTGATGGCTTTAACTTTGGGAAAGATTTTTTCTTTTTTTTTTTTTTTTGTTTTAAGTATTCATGGCATGTCCCTCATATCTTGCCCCCTAAGTTGTGTCTTCCTCCTTGACTTTTTCCCCTGCTTTTGCAACATCTGTGAGCTTTGTTTTTGCATGTTTTGGTCCTTTGCACTGCACCTGATATAAACCCAGGCCATTTTCTTAGAGTCACTAAATTTCCCAATTTTTTTTTTTTCTCCTTCAATTGCAATTCCTTTGATGGTGTCTCCATTCCAGCGTGGTTGTAAGTCCTTCTTTTCTGTTTTGGCCTTCAGTGGGGATCAATGTTGGCAAGCTTTGCTGCATGTGCCTGCCCTTGCTGGCGTATGGCCTGCCTGCATTTTGATGGCTTTGACTTTGGGAAAGATTTTTTCTTTTTTTTTTTTTTTATTATTTTAAGTATTCATGCCATGTCCCTCATATCTTGCCCCCTGAGTTGTGTCTTCCTCCTTGACTTTTTCCCCTGCTTTTGCAACATCTGTGAGCTTAGTTTTGGCACCTTTTGGTCCTTTGCACTGCACCTGATAAAACCCCGGGCCACTTTCTAAGAGTCTTTAAATTTTTCAAATTTTCTTCTTTTCTCCTCCAATTGCAATTCCTTTGATGTTGTCTCCATTCCAGCGTGTTTGTAGGTCCTTCTTTTCTGTTTTGGCCTTCAGTGGGGATCAATTGTGGCAAGCTTTGCTGCATGTGCCTGCCCTTGGTGGAGTATGGCCTGCCTGCATTTTGATGGTTTTGACTTGGGAAAGATTTTTTCTTTTTTTTTTCTTTTTTGTTTTAAGTATTCATGCCATGTCCCTCATATCTTGCCCCCTAAGTTGTGTCTTCCTCCTTGACTTTTTCCCCTGCTTTTGCAACATCTGTGAGCTTAGTTTTGGCATCTTTTGGTCCTTTGCAATGCAGCTGATTTCCTCACAGCCTATTTTTTGTAGAGACTAAAATTCCCAATTGTCTGCTTTTTTCAATCGCATTTCATTTGAACCTATCTCCTTTCCATAGTGTTTGTAAGCCTTTCTTTTGGGATTCGCAAGATTCCTTTTCCCTTCCCAAAAGGAAATTTCATTTCCTTTCGGGAAGGGAAAAGGAATCTTGCGATTTCAATGGGGACCAATAGAGGAATCTTTGGTGCATGTCCCTGCACTTGATGGCAGGCCATGCCTTTTGATGGCTTTGACTTTGGGAAAGATTTTTTTCTTTTTTTGGTTGTTTTCTGAAGTGTTCATGCCATGTCCCTCATATCTTGCCCCCTAAGTTGTGTCTTCCTCCTTGACTTTTTCTCCTGCTTTTGCAACAACTGTGAGCTTAGTTTTGGCACCTTCTGGTCCTTTGCACTGCACCTGAAAAAACCCCAGGCCACGTTCTAAGAGTCATTAAAATTCCAAAATTTTCTTCTTTTCTCCTCCAATTGCAATTTCTTTGATGGTGTCTCCATTCCAGCGTGTTTGTAGGTCCTTCTTTTCTGTTTTGGCCTTCAGTGGTGATCAATGTTGGGAAGCTTTGCTGCATGTACGTGCCCTTGGTGTCGTATGGCCTGCCTGCATTTTGATGGCTTTGAGTTTGGGAAAGATTTTTTCTTTTTTTTTTCTTTTTTGTTTAAAGAATTCATGCCATGTCCCTCATACCTTGCCCCCTAAGTTGTGTCTTCCTCCTTGACTTTTTCCCCTGCTTTTGCAACATCTGTGAGCTTAGTTTTGGCATCTTTTGGTCCTTTGCAATGCAGCTGATTTCCTCACAGCTTATTTTTTGTAGAGACTAAAATTCCCGATTTTCTGCTTTTTTCAATTGCATTTCATTTGAACCTATCTCCTTTCCAGAGTGTTTGTAAGCCTTTCTTTTGGGATTGGCAAGATTCCTTTTCCCTTCCCGAAAGGAAATTTCATTTCCTTTCGGGAAGGGAAAAGGAATCTTGCGATTTCAATGGGGACCAATAGAGGAATCTTTGGTGCATGTCCCTGCACTTGATGGCAGGCCATGCCTTTTGATGGCTTTGACTTTGGGAAAGATTTTTTTCTTTTATTGGTTGTTTTCTGAAGTGTTCATGGCATGTCCCTCATATCTTGCCCCCTAAGTTGTGTCTTCCTCCTTCACTTTTTCCCCTGTTTTGCAACATTTG
This sequence comes from Artemisiospiza belli, assembly GCA_021963965.1. Lineage (NCBI taxonomy): Eukaryota > Metazoa > Chordata > Aves > Passeriformes > Passerellidae > Artemisiospiza > Artemisiospiza belli. The sequence continues at coordinate 271,746 of JAKDEW010000244.1, read as the reverse complement.
TGAGCTTAGTTTTGGCATCTTTTGGTCCTTTGCACTGCACCTGATAAAACCCCAGGCCATTTTCTTAGAGTCACTAAATTTCCAAAATTTTCTTTATTTCTCCTCCAATTGCAATTTCTTTGATGGTGTCTCCATTCCAGCGTGTTTGTAAGTCCTTCTTTTCTGTTTTGGCCTTCAGTGGGGATCAATGTTGGCAAGCTTTGCTGCATGTGCCTGCCCTTGGTGGCGTGTGGCCTGCCTGCATTTTGATGGCTTTGACTTTGGGAAAGATTTTTTCTTTTTTTTTTCTTTTGTGTTTTAAGTATTCATGCCATGTCCCTCATATCTTGCCCCCTAAGTTGTGTCTTCCTCCTTGACTTTTTCCCCTGCTTTTGCAACATCTGTGAACTTAGTTTTGGCACCTTTTGGTCCTTTGCAATGCAGCTGAGTTCGTCACAGCCTACATTTTGAGGAGACTAAAATTCCCGATTTTCTGCTTTCCTCAATTGCATTTCATTTGAACCTATCTCCTTTCCAGAGTGTTTGTAAGCCTTTCTTTTGGGATTCCGAAGATTCCTTTTCCCTTCCCCAAAGGAAATTTCATTTCCTTTCGGGAAGGGAAAAGGAATCTTGCGATTTCAATGGGGACCAATAAATAGAGGAATCTTTTGTGCATGTCCCTGCACTTGATGGCAGGCCATGCCTTTTGATGGTTTTGACTTTGGGAAAGATTTTTTTCTTTTTTTGGTTGTTTTCTGAAGTGTTCATGCCGTGTCCCTCATATCTTGCCCCCTAAGTTGTGTCTTCCTCCTTGACTTTTTCCCCTGCTTTTGCAACATCTGTGAGCTTAGTTTTGGCATCTTTTGGTCCTTTGCACTGCACCTGTTAAAACCCCAGGCCACATTCTAAGTGTCATTAAATTTTCCAAATTTTCTTCTTTTCTCCTCCAATTGCAATTCCTTTGATGGTGTCTCCATTCCAGCGTGCTTGTAGGTCCTTCTTTTCTGTTTTGGCCTTCAGTGGGGATCAATGTTGGCAAGCATTGCTGCATGTGCCTGCCCTTGGTGGCGTATGGTCTGCCTGCATTTTGATGGCTTTGCCTTTGGAAAAGATTTTTTCTTTTTTTTTTTTTAATATTTTAATATTCATGCCATGTCCCTCATATCTTGCCCCCTAAGTTGTGTCTTCCTCCTTGACTTTTTCCCCTGCTTTTGCACCATCTGTGAGCTTAGTTTTGGCATCTTTTGGTCCTTTGCAATGCAGCTGATTTCCTCACAGCCTATTTTTTGAAGAGACTAAATTCCCGATTTTCTGCTTTTTAGAATTGCATTTCATTTGAGCCTATCTCCTTTCCAGAGTGTTTGTAAGCCTTTCTTTTGGGATTCGCAAGATTCCTTTTCCCTTCCCGAAAGGAAATGAAATTTCCTTTCGGGAAGGGAAAAGGAATCTTGCGATTTCAATGGGGACCAATAGAGGAATCTTTGGTGCATGTCCCTGCACTTGATGGCAGGCCATGCCTTTTGATGGCTTTCACTTTGGGAAAGATTTTTTTCTTTTTTTGGTTGTTTTCTGAAGTGTTCATGCCATGTCCCTCATATCTTGCCCCCTAAGTTGTGTCTTCCTCCTTGACTTTTTCCCCTGCTTTTGCAACATCTGTGAGCTTAGTTTTGGCATCTTTTGGTCCTTTGCACTGCACCTGATAAAACCCCAGGCCATTTTCTTAGAGTCACTAAATTTCCAAAATTTTCTTTCTTTCTCCTCCAACTGCAATTCCTTTCATCGTGTCTCCATTCCAGCGTGTTTGTAAGTCCTTTTTTTCTGTTTTGGCCTTCAGTGGAGATCAATTTTTGCAAGCTTTGCTGCATGTGCCTGCCCTTGGTGGCGTATGGCCTGCCTGCATTTTGATGGCTTTGACTTTGGGATAGATTTTTTCTTTTTTTTTTTTTTTTTTTTGGTTTAACTATTCATGCCATGTCCCTCATATCTTGCTCCCTCAGTTGTGTCTTCCTCCTTCACTTTTACCCCTGCTTTTGCAACATTTGTGAGCTTAGTTTTGGCACCTTTTGGTCCTTTGCAATGCACCTGATATAAACCCAGGCCATTTTCTTAGAGTCATTAAATTTCCCTAATTTTCTTCTTTACTCCTCCAATTGCAAATCCTTTGATGTTGTCTCCATTCCGGCGTGTTTGTAGGTCCTTCTTTTCTGTTTTGGCCTTCAGTGGGGATCAATGTTGGCAAGCTTTGCTGCATGTGCCTGCCCTTGGTGGCGTATGGCCTGCCTGCATTTTGATGGCTTTGACTTTGGGATAGATTTTTTCTTTTTTTTTTTTTTTTTTTTTGGTTTAACTATTCATGCCATGTCCCTCATATCTTGCTCCCTCAGTTGTGTCTTCCTCCTTCACTTTTTCCCCTGCTTTTGCAACATCTGTGAGCTTAGTTTTGGCACCTTTTGGTCCTTTGCAATGCACCTGATATAAACCCAGGCCATTTTCTTAGAGTCAGTAATTTCCCTAATTTTCTTCTTTTCTCCTCCAATTGCAAATCCTTTGATGTTGTCATAATTCCAGCGTGTTTGTAGGTCCTTCTTTTCTGTTTTGGCCTTCAGTGGGGATCAATTTTGGCAAGCTTTGCTGCATGTGCCTGCCCTTGCTGGCGTATGGCCTGCCTGCATTTTGATGGCTTTGACTTTGGGAAAGATTTTTTCTTTTTTTTTTCTTTTTTGTTTTAAGTATTCATGGCATGTCCCTCATATCTTGCCCCCTAAGTTGTGTCTTCCTCCTTGACTTTTTCCCCTGCTTTTGCAACATCTGTGAGCTTAGTTTTGCCACCTTTTGGTCCTTTGCAATGCAGCTGATTTCCTCACAGCCTACTTTTTGAAGAGACTAAAATTCCCGATTTTCTGCTTTCTTCAATTGCATTTCATTTGAACCAATCTCCTTTCCAGAGTGTTTGTAAGCCTTTCTTTTGGGATTCGCAAGATTCCTTTTCCCTTCCCGAAAGGAAATTTCATTTCCTTTCAGGAAGGGAAAAGGAATCTTGCGATTTCAATGGGGACCAATAAATAGAGGAATCTTTGGTGCATGTCCCTGCACTTGATGGCAGGCCATGCCTTTTGATGGCTTTGACTTTGGGAAAGATTTTTTTCTTTTTTTGGTTGTTTTCTGAAGTGTTCATGCCATGTCCCTAATATCTTGCCCCCTAAGTTGTGTCTTCCTCCTTGACTTTTTCCCCTGTTTTGCAACATCTGTGAGCTCAGATTTGGCATCTTTGGGTCCTTTGCACTGCACCTGATAAAACACCAGGCCATTTTCTTAGAGTCACTAAATTTCCAAAATTTTCTTTTTTTCTCCTCCAATTGCAATTCCTTTGATGTTGACTCCTTTCCAGCCTGTTTGTAGGTCCTTCTTTTCTGTTTTGGCCTTCAGTGGGGATCAATTTTGGCAAGCTTTGCTGCATGTGCCTGCCCTTGCTGGCGTATGGCCTGCCTGCATTTTGATGGCTTTGACTTTGGGAAAGATTTTTTTCTTTTTTTTTTTTTTTAATATTTTAAGTATTGATGCCATGTCCCTCATATCTTGCCCCCTAAGTTGTGTCTTCCTCCTTGACATTTCCCCCTGCTTTTGCAACATCTGTGAGCTTAGTTTTGGCATCTTTTGGTCCTTTTCACTGCACCTGATATAAACCCAGGCCATTCTCTTAGAGTCACTAAATTTCCCAAATGTTCTTTTTTTCTCCTCCAACTGCAATTCCTTTGATGTTGTCTCCATTCCAGCGTGTTTGTAAGTCCTTCTTTTCTGTTTTGGCCTTCAGTGGGGATCAATTTTGGCAAGCTTTGCTGCATGTGCCTGCACTTGCTGGCGTATGGCCTGCCTGCATTTTGATGGCTTTGACTTTGGGATAGATTTTTTCTTTTTTTTTTTTTTTTTTTTTTGTTTTAACTATTCATGCCATGTCCCTCATATCTTGCTCCCTAAGTTGTGTCTTCCTCCTTCACTTTTTCCCCTGCTTTTGCAACATCTGTGAGCTTAGTTTTGCCACCTTTTGGTCCTTTGCAATGCACCTGATATAAACCCAGGCCATTTTCTTAGTGTCAGTCATTTCCCTAATTTTCTTCTTTTCTCCTCCAATTGCAATTCCTTTGATGTTGTCTCCATTCCAGCGTGTTTGTAAGTCCTTCTTTTCTGTTTTGGCCTTCAGTGGGGATCAATTTTGGCAAGCTTTGCTGCATGTGCCTGCCCTTGGTGGCATATGGCCTGCCTGCATTTTGATAGCTTTGACTTTGGGAAAGATTTTTTCCTTTTTTTGGTTGTTTTCTGAAGTATTCATACCATGTCCCTCATATCTTGCCCCCTGAGTTGTGTCTTCCTCCTTGACTTTTTCCCCTGCTTTTCTAACATCTGTGAGCTCAGTTTTGGCATCTTTTGGTCCTTTGCACTGCACCTGTTAAAACCACAGGCCACATTCTAAGTGTCATTAAATTTCCCAAATTTTCTTCTTTTCTCCTCCAATTGCAATTTTTTTGATGGTGTCTCCATTCCAGCGTGTTTGTACGTCCTTCTTTTCTGTTTTGGCCTTCAGTGGGGATCAATGTTGGCAAGCATTGCTGCATGTGCCTGCCCTTGGTGGCGTATGGCCTGCCTGCATTTTGATGGCTTTGACTCTGGGAAAGATTTTTTCTTTTTTTTTTTTTTAATATTTTAATATTCATGACATGTCATTCATATCGTGCCCCCTAAGTTGTGTCTTCCTCCTTGACTTTTTCCCCTGCTTTTGCACCATCTGTGAGCTTAGTTTTGGCACCTTTTGGTCCTTTGCAATGCAGCTGATTTCCTCACAGCATATTTTTTGAAGAGACCAAAATTCCCGATTTTCTGCTTTTTTGAATTGCATTTCATTTGAACCTATCTCCTTTCCAGAGTGTTTGTAAGCCTTTCTTTTGGGATTCGCAAGATTCCTTTTCCCTTCCCGAAAGGAAATTTCATTTCCTTTCGGGAAGGGAAAAGGAATCTTGTGATTTCAATGGGAACCAATAGAGGAATCTTTGGTGCGTGTCCCGTCACTTGATGGCAGGCCATGCCTTTTGATGGCTTTGACTTTGGGAAAGATTTTTTTCTTTTTTTGGTTGTTTTCTGAAGTGTTCATGCCATGTCCCTCTTATCTTGCCCCCTAAGTTGTGTCTTCCTCCTTGACTTTTTCCCCTGCTTTTGCAACATCTGTGAGCTTAGTTTTGGCACCTTTTGGTCCTTTGCACTGCACCTGATAAAACCCCAGGCCATTTTCTTAGAGTCACTAAATTTCCAAAATATTCTTTCTTTCTCCTCCAACTGCAATTCCTTTGATGGTGTCTCCATTCCAGCGTGTTTGTAAGTCCTTCTTTTCTGTTTTGGCCTTCAGTGGAGATCAATTTTGGCAAGCTTTGCTGCATGTGCCTGCACTTGCTGGCGTATGGCCTGCCTGCATTTTGATGGCTTTGACTTTGGGAAAGATTTTTTCTTTTTTTTTTTTTTAATATTTTAACTATTCATGCCATGTCCCTCATATCTTGCCCCCTAAGTTGTGTCTTCCTCCTTGACTTTTTCCCCTGCTTTTGCAACATCTGTGAGCTTAGTTTTTGCACCTTTTGGTCCTTTGCACTGCACCTGATATAAACCCAGGCAATTTTCTTAGAGTCACTAAATTTCCCAATTTTTTTTTTTTCTCCTTCAATTGCAATTCCTTTGATTGTGTCTCCATTACAGCGTGTTTGTAAGTCCTTCTTTTCTGTTTTGGCCTTCAGTGGGGATCAATGTTGGCAAGCTTTGCTGCATGTGCCTGCCCTTGGTGGCGTATGGCCTGCCTGCATTTTGATGGCTTTGACTTTGGGAAAGATTTTTTCTTTTTTTTTTTTTTTTATTAGTTTAAGTATTCTTGCCGTGTCCCTCATATCTTGCCGCCTAAGTTCTGTCTTCCTCCTTGACTTTTTCCCCTGTTTTTGCAACATCTGTGAGCTTAGTTTTGGCACCTTTTGGTCCTTTGAACTACACCTGATAAAACCCCGGGCCACTTTCTAAGAGTCTTTAAATTTCCCATATTTTCTTCTTTTCTCCTCCAATTGCAATTCCTTTGATGGTGTCTCCATTCCAGCGTGTTTGTAGGTCCTTCTTTTCTGTTTTGGCCTTCAGTGGGGATCAATGTTGGCAAGCTTTGCTGCATGTGCCTGCCCTTGGTGGCGTATGGCCTGCCTGCATTTTGATGGCTTTGACTTTGGGAAAGATTTTTTCTTTCTTTTTTTCTTTTTTGTTTTAAGTATTCATACCATGTCCCTCATATCTTGCCCCCTGAGTTGTGTCTTCCTCCTTGACTTTTTCCCCTGCTTTTGCAACATCTGTGAGCTTAGTTTTGCCATCTTTTTCCTTTGCACTGCGCCTGATATAAACCCAGGCCATTTTCTTAGAGTCACTAAATTTCCCAATTTTTTTTTTTCTCATCCAGTTGCAATTCCTTTGATGGTGTCTCCATTCCAGCGTGTTTGTAAGTCCTTGTTTTATGTTTTGGCCTTCAGTGGGGATCAATTTTGGCAAGCTTTGCTGCATGTGCCTGCACTTGCTGGAGTATGGCCTGCCTGCATTTTGATGGCTTTGACTTTGGGATAGATTTTTTCTATTTTTTTTTTGGTTTTTTTTAAGTATTCATGCCATGTCCCTCATATCTTGCCCCCTAAGTTGTGTCTTCCTCCTTGACTTTTTCCCCTGCTTTTGCAACATCTGTGAGCTTAGTTTTGGCACCTTTTGGTCCTTTGCAATTCAGCTGATTTCCTCACAGCCTATTTTTTGAAGAGACCAAAATTCCCGATTTTCTGCTTTTTTCAATTGCATTTCATTTGAACCTATCTCCTTTCCAGAGTGTTTGTAAGCCTTTCTTTTGGGATTCGCAAGATTCCTTTTACCTTCCCGAAAGGAAATTTCATTTCCTTTCGGGAAGGGAAAAGGAATCTTGCGATTTCAATGGGGACTAATAGAGGAATCTTTGGTGCATGTCCCTGCACTTGATGGCAGGCCATGCCTTTTGATGGCTTTGACTTTGGGAAAGATTTTTTTCTTTTTTTGGTTGTTTTCTGAAGTGTTCATGCCATGTCCCTCATATCTTGCCCCCTAAGTTGTGTCTTCCTCCTTGACTTTTTCCCCTGCTTTTGCAACATCTGTGAGCTTAGTTTTGGCATCTTTTGGTCCTTTGCACTGCACCTAATAAAACCCCAGGCAATTTTCTTAGAGTCACTAAATTTCCAAAATATTCTTTCTTTCTCCTCCAACTGCAATTCCTTTGATGGTGTCTCCATTCCAACTTGTTTGTAAGTCCTTCTTTTCTGTTTTGGCCTTCAGTGGAGATCAGTTTTGGCAAGCTTTGCTGCATGTGCCTGCCCTTGCTGGCGTATGGCCTGCCTGCATTTTGATGGCTTTGACTTTGGGATAGATTTTTTCTTTTTTTTTTTTTTTTAATATTTTAACTATTCATGCCATGTCCCTCATATCTTGCCCCCTAAGTTGTGTCTTCCTCCTTGACTTTTTCCCCTGCTTTTGCAACATCTGTGAGCTTAGTTTTTGCACCTTTTGGTCCTTTGCACTGCACCTGTTATAAACCCAGGCCATTTCCTTAGAGTCACTAAATTTCCCATATTTTCTTCTTTTCTCCTCAAAATGCAAATCCTTTTATGTTGTCTCCATTCCAGCGTGTTTGTAGGTCCTTCTTTTCTGTTTTGGCCTTCAGTGGGGATCAATTTTGGCAAGATTTGCTGCATGTGCCTGCCCTTGGTGGCGTATGGCCTGCCTGCATTTTGATGGCTTTGACTTTGGGAAAGATTTTTTCTTTCTTTTTTTCTTTTTTGTTTTAAGTATTCATACCATGTCCCTCATATCTTGCCCCCTGAGTTGTGTCTTCCTCCTTGACTTTTTCCCCTGCTTTTCTAACATCTGTGAGCTCAGTTTTGGCATCTTTTGGTCCTTTGCACTGCACCTGTTAAAACCCCAGGCCACATTCTAAGTGTCATTAAATTTCCCAAATTTTCTTCTTTTCTCCTCCAATTGCAATTTTTTTGATGGTGTCTCCATTCCAGCGTGTTTGTAGGTCCTTCTTTTCTGTTTTGGCCTTCAGTGGGGATCAATGTTGGCAAGCATTGCTGCATGTGCCTGCCCTTGGTGGCGTATGGCCTGCCTGCATTTTGATGGCTTTGACTCTGGGAAAGATTTTTTCTTTTTTTTTTTTTTAATATTTTAATATTCATGCCATGTCCCTCATATCGTGCCCCCTAAGTTGTGTCTTCCTCCTTGACTTTTTCCCCTGCTTTTGCACCATCTTTGAGCTTAGTTTTGCCACCTTTTGGTCCTTTGCAATGCAGCTGAGTTCGTCACAGCCTACTTTTTGAAGAGACTAAAATTCCCGATTTTCTGCTTTCCTCAATTGCATTTCATTTGAACCTATCTCCTTTCCAGAGTGTTTGTAAGCCTTTCTTTTGGGATTCGCAAGATTCCTTTTCCCTTCCCGAAAGGAAATTTCATTTCCTTTCGGGAAGGGAAAAGGAATCTTGCGATTACAATGGGGACCAATAAATAGAGGAATCTTGGGTGCATGTCCCTGCACTTGATGGCAGGCCATGCCTTTTGATGGCTTTGACTTTGGGAAAGATTTTTTTCTTTTTTTGGTTGTTTTCTGAAGTGTTCATGCCATGTCCCTAATATCTTGCCCCCTAAGTTGTGTCTTCCTCCTTGACTTTTTCCCCTGTTTTGCAACATCTGTGAGCTCAGATTTGGCATCTTTGGGTCCTTTGCACTGCACCTGATAAAACACCAGGCCATTTTCTTAGAGTCACTAAATTTCCAAAATTTTCTTTTTTTCTCCTCCAATTGCAATTCCTTTGATGTTGACTCCTTTCCAGCCTGTTTGTAGGTCCTTCTTTTCTGTTTTGGCCTTCAGTGGGGATCAATTTTGGCAAGCTTTGCTGCATGTGCCTGCCCTTGCTGGCGTATGGCCTGCCTGCATTTTGATGGCTTTGACTTTGGGAAAGATTTTTTTCTTTTTTTTTTTTTTTAATATTTTAAGTATTGATGCCATGTCCCTCATATCTTGCCCCCTAAGTTGTGTCTTCCTCCTTGACATTTCCCCCTGCTTTTGCAACATCTGTGAGCTTAGTTTTGGCATCTTTTGGTCCTTTTCACTGCACCTGATATAAACCCAGGCCATTCTCTTAGAGTCACTAAATTTCCCAAATTTTCTTTTTTTCTCCTCCAACTGCAATTCCTTTGATGTTGTCTCCATTCCAGCGTGTTTGTAAGTCCTTCTTTTCTGTTTTGGCCTTCAGTGGGGATCAATTTTGGCAAGCTTTGCTGCATGTGCCTGCACTTGCTGGCGTATGGCCTGCCTGCATTTTGATGGCTTTGACTTTGGGATAGATTTTTTCTTTTTTTTTTTTTTTTTTTTTGTTTTAACTATTCATGCCATGTCCCTCATATCTTGCTCCCTAAGTTGTGTCTTCCTCCTTCACCTTTTCCCCTGCTTTTGCAACATCTGTGAGCTTAGTTTTGCCACCTTTTGGTCCTTTGCAATGCACCTGATATAAACCCAGGCCATTTTCTTAGTGTCAGTCATTTCCCTAATTTTCTTCTTTTCTCCTCCAATTGCAATTCCTTTGATGTTGTCTCCATTCCAGCGTGTTTGTTAGTCCTTCTTTTCTGTTTTGGCCTTCAGTGGGGATCAATTTTGGCAAGCTTTGCTGCATGTGCCTGCCCTTGGTGGCATATGGCCTGCCTGCATTTTGATAGCTTTGACTTTGGGAAAGATTTTTTCCTTTTTTTGGTTGTTTTCTGAAGTATTCATACCATGTCCCTCATATCTTGCCCCCTGAGTTGTGTCTTCCTCCTTGACTTTTTCCCCTGCTTTTCTAACATCTGTGAGCTCAGTTTTGGCATCTTTTGGTCCTTTGCACTGCACCTGTTAAAACCACAGGCCACATTCTAAGTGTCATTAAATTTCCCAAATTTTCTTCTTTTCTCCTCCAATTGCAATTTTTTTGATGGTGTCTCCATTCCAGCGTGTTTGTAGGTCCTTCTTTTCTGTTTTGGCCTTCAGTGGGGATCAATGTTGGCAAGCATTGCTGCATGTGCCTGCCCTTGGTGGCGTATGGCCTGCCTGCATTTTGATGGCTTTGACTCTGGGAAAGATTTTTTCTTTTTTTTTTTTTTAATATTTTAATATTCATGACATGTCCCTCATATCGTGCCCCCTAAGTTGTGTCTTCCTCCTTGACTTTTTCCCCTGCTTTTGCACCATCTGTGAGCTTAGTTTTGGCACCTTTTGGTCCTTTGCAATGCAGCTGATTTCCTCACAGCATATTTTTTGAAGAGACCAAAATTCCCGATTTTCTGCTTTCCTCAATTGCATTTCATTTGAACCTATCTCCTTTCCAGAGTGTTTGTAAGCCTTTCTTTTGGGATTCGCAAGATTCCTTTTCCCTTCCCGAAAGGAAATTTCATTTCCTTTCGGGAAGGGAAAAGGAATCTTGTGATTTCAATGGGAACCAATAGAGGAATCTTTGGTGCGTGTCCCGTCACTTGATGGCAGGCCATGCCTTTTGATGGCTTTGACTTTGGGAAAGATTTTTTTCTTTTTTTGGTTGTTTTCTGAAGTGTTCATGCCATGTCCCTCTTATCTTGCCCCCTAAGTTGTGTCTTCCTCCTTGACTTTTTCCCCTGCTTTTGCAACATCTGTGAGCTTAGTTTTGGCACCTTTTGGTCCTTTGCACTGCACCTGATAAAACCCCAGGCCATTTTCTTAGAGTCACTAAATTTCCAAAATATTCTTTCTTTCTCCTCCAACTGCAATTCCTTTGATGGTGTCTCCATTCCAGCGTGTTTGTAAGTCCTTCTTTTCTGTTTTGGCCTTCAGTGGAGATCAATTTTGGCAAGCTTTGCTGCATGTGCCTGCACTTGCTGGCGTATGGCCTGCCTGCATTTTGATGGCTTTGACTTTGGGAAAGATTTTTTCTTTTTTTTTTTTTTAATATTTTAACTATTCATGCCATGTCCCTCATATCTTGCCCCCTAAGTTGTGTCTTCCTCCTTGACTTTTTCCCCTGCTTTTGCAACATCTGTGAGCTTAGTTTTTGCACCTTTTGGTCCTTTGCACTGCACCTGATATAAACCCAGGCAATTTTCTTAGAGTCACTAAATTTCCCAATTTTTTTTTTTTCTCCTTCAATTGCAATTCCTTTGATTGTGTCTCCATTACAGCGTGTTTGTAAGTCCTTCTTTTCTGTTTTGGCCTTCAGTGGGGATCAATGTTGGCAAGCTTTGCTGCATGTGCCTGCCCTTGGTGGCGTATGGCCTGCCTGCATTTTGATGGCTTTGACTTTGGGAAAGATTTTTTCTTTTTTTTTTTTTTTTATTAGTTTAAGTATTCTTGCCGTGTCCCTCATATCTTGCCGCCTAAGTTCTGTCTTCCTCCTTGACTTTTTCCCCTGTTTTTGCAACATCTGTGAGCTTAGTTTTGGCACCTTTTGGTCCTTTGAACTACACCTGATAAAACCCCGGGCCACTTTCTAAGAGTCTTTAAATTTCCCATATTTTCTTCTTTTCTCCTCCAATTGCAATTCCTTTGATGGTGTCTCCATTCCAGCGTGTTTGTAGGTCCTTCTTTTCTGTTTTGGCCTTCAGTGGGGATCAATGTTGGCAAGCTTTGCTGCATGTGCCTGCCCTTGGTGGCGTATGGCCTGCCTGCATTTTGATGGCTTTGACTTTGGGAAAGATTTTTTCTTTCTTTTTTTCTTTTTTGTTTTAAGTATTCATACCATGTCCCTCATATCTTGCCCCCTGAGTTGTGTCTTCCTCCTTGACTTTTTCCCCTGCTTTTGCAACATCTGTGAGCTTAGTTTTGGCATCTTTTGGTCCTTTGCACTGCGCCTGATATAAACCCAGGCCATTTTCTTAGAGTCACTAAATTTCCCAATTTTTTTTTTTCTCATCCAGTTGCAATTCCTTTGATGGTGTCTCCATTCCAGCGTGTTTGTAAGTCCTTGTTTTATGTTTTGGCCTTCAGTGGGGATCAATTTTGGCAAGCTTTGCTGCATGTGCCTGCACTTGCTGGCGTATGGCCTGCCTGCATTTTGATGGCTCTGACTTTGGGATAGATTTTTTCTATTTTTTTTTTGGTTTTTTTTAAGTATTCATGCCATGTCCCTCATATCTTGCCCCCTAAGTTGTGTCTTCCTCCTTGACTTTTTCCCCTGCTTTTGCAACATCTGTGAGCTTAGTTTTGCCACATTTTGGTCCTTTGCAATTCAGCTGATTTCCTCACAGCCTATTTTTTGAAGAGACCAAAATTCCCGATTTTCTGCTTTTTTCAATTGCATTTCATTTGAACCTATCTCCTTTCCAGAGTGTTTGTAAGCCTTTCTTTTGGGATTCGCAAGATTCCTTTTACCTTCCCGAAAGGAAATTTCATTTCCTTTCGGGAAGGGAAAAGGAATCTTGCGATTTCAATGGGGACTAATAGAGGAATCTTTGGTGCATGTCCCTGCACTTGATGGCAGGCCATGCCTTTTGATGGCTTTGACTTTGGGAAAGATTTTTTTCTTTTTTTGGTTGTTTTCTGAAGTGTTCATGCCATGTCCCTCATATCTTGCCCCCTAAGTTGTGTCTTCCTCCTTGACTTTTTCCCCTGCTTTTGCAACATCTGTGAGCTTAGTTTTGGCATCTTTTGGTCCTTTGCACTGCACCTAATAAAACCCCAGGCAATTTTCTTAGAGTCACTAAATTTCCAAAATATTCTTTCTTTCTCCTCCAACTGCAATTCCTTTGATGGTGTCTCCATTCCAACTTGTTTGTAAGTCCTTCTTTTCTGTTTTGGCCTTCAGTGGAGATCAGTTTTGGCAAGCTTTGCTGCATGTGCCTGCCCTTGCTGGCGTATGGCCTGCCTGCATTTTGATGGCTTTGACTTTGGGATAGATTTTTTCTTTTTTTTTTTTTTTTAATATTTTAACTATTCATGCCATGTCCCTCATATCTTGCCCCCTAAGTTGTGTCTTCCTCCTTGACTTTTTCCCCTGCTTTTGCAACATCTGTGAGCTTAGTTTTTGCACCTTTTGGTCCTTTGCACTGCACCTGTTATAAACCCAGGCCATTTCCTTAGAGTCACTAAATTTCCCATATTTTCTTCTTTTCTCCTCAAAATGCAAATCCTTTTATGTTGTCTCCATTCCAGCGTGTTTGTAGGTCCTTCTTTTCTGTTTCGGCCTTCAGTGGGGATCAATTTTGGCAAGATTTGCTGCATGTGCCTGCCCTTGGTGGCGTATGGCCTGCCTGCATTTTGATGGCTTTGACTTTGGGAAAGATTTTTTCTTTCTTTTTTTCTTTTTTGTTTTAAGTATTCATACCATGTCCCTCATATCTTGCCCCCTGAGTTGTGTCTTCCTCCTTGACTTTTTCCCCTGCTTTTCTAACATCTGTGAGCTCAGTTTTGGCATCTTTTGGTCCTTTGCACTGCACCTGTTAAAACCCCAGGCCACATTCTAAGTGTCATTAAATTTCCCAAATTTTCTTCTTTTCTCCTCCAATTGCAATTTTTTTGATGGTGTCTCCATTCCAGCGTGTTTGTAGGTCCTTCTTTTCTGTTTTGGCCTTCAGTGGGGATCAATGTTGGCAAGCATTGCTGCATGCGCCTGCCCTTGGTGGCGTATGGCCTGCCTGCATTTTGATGGCTTTGACTCTGGGAAAGATTTTTTCTTTTTTTTTTTTTTAATATTTTAATATTCATGCCATGTCCCTCATATCGTGCCCCCTAAGTTGTGTCTTCCTCCTTGACTTTTTCCCCTGCTTTTGCAACATCTTTGAGCTTAGTTTTGCCACCTTTTGGTCCTTTGCAATGCAGCTGAGTTCGTCACAGCCTACTTTTTGAAGAGACTAAAATTCCCGATTTTCTGCTTTCCTCAATTGCATTTCATTTGAACCTATCTCCTTTCCAGAGTGTTTGTAAGCCTTTCTTTTGGGATTCGCAAGATTCCTTTTCCCTTCCCGAAAGGAAATTTCATTTCCTTTCGGGAAGGGAAAAGGAATCTTGCGATTACAATGGGGACCAATAAATAGAGGAATCTTGGGTGCATGTCCCTGCACTTGATGGCAGGCCATGCCTTTTGATGGCTTTGACTTTGGGAAAGATTTTTTTCTTTTTTTGGTTGTTTTCTGAAGTGTTCATGCCATGTCCCTCATATCTTGCCCCCTAAGTTGTGTCTTCCTCCTTGACTTTTTCCCCTGCTTTTGCAACATCTGTGAGCTTAGTTTTTGCACCTTTTGGTCCTTTGCACTGCACCTGATATAAACCCAGGCAATTTTCTTAGAGTCACTAAATTTCCCAATTTTTTTTTTTTTCTCCTTCAATTGCAATTCCTTTGATTGTGTCTCCATTACAGCGTGTTTGTAAGTCCTTCTTTTCTGTTTTGGCCTTCAGTGGGGATCAATGTTGGCAAGCTTTGCTGCATGTGCCTGCCCTTGGTGGCGTATGGCCTGCCTGCATTTTGATGGCTTTGACTTTGGGAAAGATTTTTTCTTTTTTTTTTTTTTTTTATTAGTTTAAATATTCTTGCCGTGTCCCTCATATCTTGCCGCCTAAGTTCTGTCTTCCTCCTTGACTTTTTCCCCTGTTTTTGCAACATCTGTGAGCTTAGTTTTGGCACCTTTTGGTCCTTTGAACTACACCTGATAAAACCCCGGGCCACTTTCTAAGAGTCTTTAAATTTCCCATATTTTCTTCTTTTCTCCTCCAATTGCAATTCCTTTGATGGTGTCTCCATTCCAGCGTGTTTGTAGGTCCTTCTTTTCTGTTTTGGCCTTCAGTGGGGATCAATGTTGGCAAGCTTTGCTGCATGTGCCTGCCCTTGGTGGCGTATGGCCTGCCTGCATTTTGATGGCTTTGACTTTGGGAAAGATTTTTTCTTTCTTTTTTTCTTTTTTGTTTTAAGTATTCATACCATGTCCCTCATATCTTGCCCCCTGAGTTGTGTCTTCCTCCTTGACTTTTTCCCCTGCTTTTGCAACATCTGTGAGCTTAGTTTTGGCATCTTTTGGTCCTTTGCACTGCGCCTGATATAAACCCAGGCCATTTTCTTAGAGTCACTAAATTTCCCAATTTTTTTTTTTCTCATCCAGTTGCAATTCCTTTGATGGTGTCTCCATTCCAGCGTGTTTGTAAGTCCTTGTTTTATGTTTTGGCCTTCAGTGGGGATCAATTTTGGCAAGCTTTGCTGCATGTGCCTGCACTTGCTGGCGTATGGCCTGCCTGCATTTTGATGGCTCTGACTTTGGGATAGATTTTTTCTATTTTTTTTTTGGTTTTTTTTTAAGTATTCATGCCATGTCCCTCATATCTTGCCCCCTAAGTTGTGTCTTCCTCCTTGACTTTTTCCCCTGCTTTTGCAACATCTGTGAGCTTAGTTTTGCCACATTTTGGTCCTTTGCAATTCAGCTGATTTCCTCACAGCCTATTTTTTGAAGAGACCAAAATTCCCGATTTTCTGCTTTTTTCAATTGCATTTCATTTGAACCTATCTCCTTTCCAGAGTGTTTGTAAGCCTTTCTTTTGGGATTCGCAAGATTCCTTTTACCTTCCCGAAAGGAAATTTCATTTCCTTTCGGGAAGGGAAAAGGAATCTTGCGATTTCAATGGGGACTAATAGAGGAATCTTTGGTGCATGTCCCTGCACTTGATGGCAGGCCATGCCTTTTGATGGCTTTGACTTTGGGAAAGATTTTTTTCTTTTTTTGGTTGTTTTCTGAAGTGTTCATGCCATGTCCCTCATATCTTGCCCCCTAAGTTGTGTCTTCCTCCTTGACTTTTTCCCCTGCTTTTGCAACATCTGTGAGCTTAGTTTTGGCATCTTTTGGTCCTTTGCACTGCACCTAATAAAACCCCAGGCAATTTTCTTAGAGTTACTAAATTTCCAAAATATTCTTTCTTTCTCCTCCAACTGCAATTCCTTTGATGGTGTCTCCATTCCAACTTGTTTGTAAGTCCTTCTTTTCTGTTTTGGCCTTCAGTGGAGATCAGTTTTGGCAAGCTTTGCTGCATGTGCCTGCCCTTGCTGGCGTATGGCCTGCCTGCATTTTGATGGCTTTGACTTTGGGATAGATTTTTTCTTTTTTTTTTTTTTTTAATATTTTAACTATTCATGCCATGTCCCTCATATCTTGCCCCCTAAGTTGTGTCTTCCTCCTTGACTTTTTCCCCTGCTTTTGCAACATCTGTGAGCTTAGTTTTTGCACCTTTTGGTCCTTTGCACTGCACCTGTTATAAACCCAGGCCATTTCCTTAGAGTCACTAAATTTCCCATATTTTCTTCTTTTCTCCTCAAAATGCAAATCCTTTTATGTTGTCTCCATTCCAGCGTGTTTGTAGGTCCTTCTTTTCTGTTTTGGCCTTCAGTGGGGATCAATTTTGGCAAGATTTGCTGCATGTGCCTGCCCTTGGTGGCGTATGGCCTGCCTGCATTTTGATGGCTTTGACTTTGGGAAAGATTTTTTCTTTCTTTTTTTCTTTTTTGTTTTAAGTATTCATACCATGTCCCTCATATCTTGCCCCCTGAGTTGTGTCTTCCTCCTTGACTTTTTCCCCTGCTTTTCTAACATCTGTGAGCTCAGTTTTGGCATCTTTTGGTCCTTTGCACTGCACCTGTTAAAACCCCAGGCCACATTCTAAGTGTCATTAAATTTCCCAAATTTTCTTCTTTTCTCCTCCAATTGTAATTTTTTTGATGGTGTCTCCATTCCAGCGTGTTTGTAGGTCCTTCTTTTCTGTTTTGGCCTTCAGTGGGGATCAATGTTGGCAAGCATTGCTGCATGTGCCTGCCCTTGGTGGCGTATGGCCTGCCTGCATTTTGATGGCTTTGACTCTGGGAAAGATTTTTTCTTTTTTTTTTTTTTAATATTTTAATATTCATGCCATGTCCCTCATATCGTGCCCCCTAAGTTGTGTCTTCCTCCTTGACTTTTTCCCCTGCTTTTGCAACATCTTTGAGCTTAGTTTTGCCACCTTTTGGTCCTTTGCAATGCAGCTGAGTTCGTCACAGCCTACTTTTTGAAGAGACTAAAATTCCCGATTTTCTGCTTTCCTCAATTGCATTTCATTTGAACCTATCTCCTTTCCAGAGTGTTTGTAAGCCTTTCTTTTGGGATTCGCAAGATTCCTTTTCCCTTCCCGAAAGGAAATTTCATTTCCTTTCGGGAAGGGAAAAGGAATCTTGCGATTACAATGGGGACCAATAAATAGAGGAATCTTGGGTGCATGTCCCTGCACTTGATGGCAGGCCATGCCTTTTGATGGCTTTGACTTTGGGAAAGATTTTTTTCTTTTTTTGGTTGTTTTCTGAAGTGTTCATGCCATGTCCCTCATATCTTGCCCCCTAAGTTGTGTCTTCCTCCTTGACTTTTTCCCCTGCTTTTGCAACAACTGTGAGCTTAGATTTGGCACCTTTTGGTCCTTTGCACTGCACCTGAAAAAACCCCAGGCCACGTTCTAAGAGTCATTAAAATTCCAAAATTTTCTTCTTTTCTCCTCCAATTGCAATTCCTTTGATGATGTCTCCATTCCAGCGTGTTTGTAGGTCCGTCTTTTCTGTTTTGGCCTTCAGTGGGGATCAATGTTGGCAAGCTTTGCTGCATGTGCCTGCCCTTGGTGGCGTATGGCCTGCCTGCATTTTGATGGCTTTGACTTTGGGAAAGATTTTTTCTTTCTTTTTTTCTTTTTTGTTTTAAGTATTCAAACCATGTCCCTCATATCTTGCCCCCTGAGTTGTGTCTTCCTCCTTGACTTTTTCCCCTGCTTTTGCAACATCTGTGAGCTTAGTTTTGGCATCTTTTGGTCCTTTGCACTGCGCCTGATATAAACCCAGGCCATTTTCTTAGAGTCACTAAATTTCCCAATTTTTTTTTTTCTCATCCAATTGCAATTCCTTTGATGGTGTCTCCATTCCAGCGTGTTTGTAAGTCCTTCTTTTCTGTTTTGGCCTTCAGTGGGGATCAATTTTGGCAAGCTTTGCTGCATGTGCCTGCCCTTGGTGGCGTATGGCCTGCCTGCATTTTGATGGCTCTGACTTTGGGATAGATTTTTTCTATTTTTTTTTTGGTTTTTTTTAAGTATTCATGCCATGTCCCTCATATCTTGCCCCCTAAGTTGTGTCTTCCTCCTTGACTTTTTCCCCTGCTTTTGCAACATCTGTGAGCTTAGTTTTGCCACCTTTTGGTCCTTTGCACTGCACCTGATAAAACCCCAGGCCATTTTCTTAGAGTCACTAAATTTCCCAAATTTTCTTTCTTTCTCCTCCAACTGCAATTCCTTTTATCGTGTCTCCGTACCAACGTGTTTGTAAGTCCTTCTTTTCTGTTTTGGCCTTCAGTGGAGATCAATTTTGGCAAGCTTTGCTGCATGTGCCTGCCCTTGGTGGCGTGTGGCCTGCCTGCATTTTGATGGCTTTGACTTTGGGAAAGATTTTTTCTTTTTTTTTTTTTTTAATATTTTAACTATTCATGCCATGTCCCTCATATCTTGCCCCCTAAGTTGTGTCTTCCTCCTTGACTTTTTCCCCTGCTTTTGCAACATCTGTGAGCTTAGTTTTGGCACCTTTTGGTCCTTTGCACTGCACCTGATATAAACCCAGGCCATTTCCTTAGAGTAACTAAATTTCCCAATTTTTTTTTTTTTTCTCCTTCAATTGCAATTCCTTTGATGGTGTCTCCATTCCAGCGTGGTTGTAAGTCCTTCTTTTCTGTTTTGGCCTTCAGTGGAGATCAATTTTGGCAAGCTTTGCTGCATGTGCCTGCACTTGCTGGCGTATGGCCTGCCTGCATTTTGATGGCTTTGACTTTGGGAAAGATTTTTTCTATTTTGTTTTTGGTTTGTTTTAAGTATTCATGCCATGTCCCTCATATATTGCCCCCTAAGTTGTGTCTTCCTCCTTGACTTTTTCCCCTGCTTTTGCAACATCTGTGAGCTTAGTTTTGCCACCTTTTGTTCCTTTGCAATGCAGCTGATTTCCTCACAGCCTATTTTTTGTAGAGACTAAAATTCCCAATTTTCTGCTTTTTTCAATCGCATTTCATTTGAACCTATCTCCTTTCCAGAGTGTTTGTAAGCCTTTCTTTTGGGATTCGCAAGATTCCTTTTCCCTTCCCGAAAGGAAATTTCATTTCCTTTCGGGAAGGGAAAAGGAATCTTGCGATTTCAATGGGGACCAATAGAGGAATCTTTGGTGCATGTCCCTGCACTTGATGGCAGGCCATGCCTTTTGATGGCTTTGACTTTGGGAAAGATTTTTTTCTTTTTTTGGTTGTTTTCTGAAGTGTTCATGCCATGTCCCTCATATCTTGCCCCCTAAATTGTGTCTTCCTCCTTGACTTTTTCCCCTGCTTTTGCAACATTTGTGATCTTAATGTTGGCACCATTTGGTCCTTTGCACTGCACCTGATAAAACCCCAGGCCATTTTCTTAGAGTCACTAAATTTCCATAATTTTCTTTATTTCTCCTCCAACTGCAATTCCTTTGATGGTGTCTCCATTCCAGCGTGTTTGTAAGTCCTTCTTTTCTGTTTTGGCCTTCAGTGGAGATCAATTTTGGCAAGCTTTGGTGCATGTGCCTGCCCTTGGTGGCGTATGGCCTGCCTGCATTTTGATGGCTTTAACTTTGGGAAAGATTTTTTCTTTTTTTTTTTTTTTTGTTTTAAGTATTCATGGCATGTCCCTCATATCTTGCCCCCTAAGTTGTGTCTTCCTCCTTGACTTTTTCCCCTGCTATTGCAACATCTGTGAGCTTTGTTTTTGCATGTTTTGGTCCTTTGCACTGCACCTGATATAAACCCAGGCCATTTTCTTAGAGTCACTAAATTTCCCAATTTTTTTTTTTTCTCCTTCAATTGCAATTCCTTTGATGGTGTCTCCATTCCAGCGTGGTTGTAAGTCCTTCTTTTCTGTTTTGGCCTTCAGTGGGGATCAATGTTGGCAAGCTTTGCTGCATGTGCCTGCCCTTGGTGGCGTATGGCCTGCCTGCATTTTGATGGCTTTGACTTTGGGAAAGATTTTTTCTTTTTTTTTTTTTTTATTATTTTATGTATTCATGCCGTGTCCCTCATATCTTGCCGCCTAAGTTCTGTCTTCCTCCTTGACTTTTTCCCCTGCTTTTGCAACATCTGTGAGCTTAGTTTTGGCACCTTTTGGTCCTTTGCACTGCACCTGATAAAACCCCGGGCCACTTTCTAAGAGTCTTTAAATTTTCCAAATTTTCTTCTTTTCTCCTCCAATTGCAATTCCTTTGATGGTGTCTCCATTCCAGCGTGTTTGTAGGTCCTTCTTTTCTGTTTTGGCCTTCAGTGGGGATCAATTGTGGCAAGCTTTGCTGCATGTGCCTGCCCTTGGTGGAGTATGGCCTGCCTGCATTTTGATGGTTTTGACTTGGGAAAGATTTTTTCTTTTTTTTTTCTTTTTTGTTTTAAGTATTCATGCCATGTCCCTCATATCTTGCCCCCTAAGTTGTGTCTTCCTCCTTGACTTTTTCCCCTGCTTTTGCAACATCTGTGAGCTTAGTTTTGGCATCTTTTGGTCCTTTGCAATGCAGCTGATTTCCTCACAGCCTATTTTTTGTAGAGACTAAAATTCCCAATTGTCTGCTTTTTTCAATCGCATTTCATTTGAACCTATCTCCTTTCCAGAGTGTTTGTAAGCCTTTCTTTTGGGATTGGCAAGATTCCTTTTCCCTTCCCGAAAGGAAATTTCATTTCCTTTCGGGAAGGGAAAAGGAATCTTGCGATTTCAATGGGGACCAATAGAGGAATCTTTGGTGCATGTCCCTGCACTTGATGGCAGGCCATGCCTTTTGATGGCTTTGACTTTGGGAAAGATTTTTTTCTTTTTTTGGTTGTTTTCTGAAGTGTTCATGCCATGTCCCTCATATCTTGCCCCCTAAGTTGTGTCTTCCTCCTTGACTTTTTCCCCTGCTTTTGCAACAACTGTGAGCTTAGTTTTGGCACCTTTTGGTCCTTTGCACTGCACCTGAAAAAACCCCAGGCCACGTTCTAAGAGTCATTAAAATTCCAAAATTTTCTTCTTTTCTCCTCCAATTGCAATTCCTTTGATGATGTCTCCATTCCAGCGTGTTTGTAGGTCCGTCTTTTCTGTTTTGGCCTTCAGTGGGGATCAATGTTGGCAAGCTTTGCTGCATGTGCCTGCCCTTGGTGGCGTATGGCCTGCCTGCATTTTGATGGCTTTGACTTTGGGAAAGATTTTTTCTTTCTTTTTTTCTTTTTTGTTTTAAGTATTCATACCATGTCCCTCATATCTTGCCCCCTGAGTTGTGTCTTCCTCCTTGACTTTTTCCCCTGCTTTTGCAACATCTGTGAGCTTAGTTCTGGCATCTTTTGGTCCTTTGCACTGCGCCTGATATAAACCCAGGCCATTTTCTTAGAGTCACTAAATTTCCCAATTTTTTTTTTTCTCATCCAATTGCAATTCCTTTGATAGTGTCTCCATTCCAGCGTGTTTGTAAGTCCTTCTTTTCTGTTTTGGCCTTCAGTGGGGATCAATTTTGGCAAGCTTTGCTGCATGTGCCTGCCCTTGGTGGCGTATGGCCTGCCTGCATTTTGATGGCTCTGACTTTGGGATAGATTTTTTCTATTTTTTTTTTGGTTTTTTTTAAGTATTCATGCCATGTCCCTCATATCTTGCCCCCTAAGTTGTGTCTTCCTCCTTGACTTTTTCCCCTGCTTTTGCAACATCTGTGAGCTTAGTTTTGGCACCTTTTGGTCCTTTGCAATGCAGCTGATTTCCTCACAGCCTATTTTTTGAAGAGACCAAAATTCCCGATTTTCTGCTTTTTTCAATTGCATTTCATTTGAACCTATCTCCTTTCCAGAGTGTTTGTCAGCCTTTCTTTTGGGATTCGCAAGATTCCTTTTACCTTCCCGAAAGGGAATTTCATTTCCTTTCGGGAAGGGAAAAGGAATCTTGCGATTTCAATGGGGACTAATAGAGGAATCTTGGGTGCATGTCCCTGCACTTGATGGCAGGCCATGCCTTTTGATGGCTTTGACTTTGGGAAAGATGTTTTTCTTTTTTTGGTTGTTTTCTGAAGTGTTCATGCCATGTCCCTCATATCTTGCCCCCTAAGTTGTGTCTTCCTCCTTGACTTTTTCCCCTGCTTTTGCAACATCTGTGAGCTTAGTTTTGGCATCTTTTGGTCCTTTGCACTGCACCTGATAAAACCCCAGGCCATTTTCTTAGAGTCACTAAATTTCCCAAATTTTCTTTCTTTCTCCTCCAACTGCAATTCCTTTTATCGTGTCTCCCTTCCAACGTGTTTGTAAGTCCTTCTTTTCTGTTTTGGCCTTCAGTGGGGATCAATGTTGGCAAGCTTTGCTGCATGTGCCTGCCCTTGGTGGCGTATGGCCTGCCTGCATTTTGATGGCTTTGACTTCGGGAAAGATTTTTTCTTTTTTTTTTCATTTTTGTTTTAAGTATTCATGCCATGTCCCTCATATCTTGCCCCCTAAGTTGTGTCTTCCTCCTTGACTTTTTCCCCTGCTTTTGCAACATCTGTGAGCTTAGTTTTGGCATCTTTTGGTCCTTTGCACTGCACCTGATATAAACCCAGGCCATTTTCTTAGAGTCACTAAATTTCCCAATTTTTTTTTTTCTCATCCAATTGCAATTCCTTTGATGGTGTCTCCATTCCAGCGTGTTTGTAAGTCCTTGTTTTATGTTTTGGCCTTCAGTTGGGATCAATTTTGGCAAGCTTTGCTGCATGTGCCTGCACTTGCTGGCGTATGGCCTGCCTGCATTTTGATGGCTTTGACTTTGGGAAAGATTTTTTCTATTTTGTTTTTGGTTTGTTTTAAGTATTCATGCCATGTCCCTCATATATTGCCCCCTAAGTTGTGTCTTCCTCCTTGACTTTTTCCCCTGCTTTTGCAACATCTGTGAGCTTAGTTTTGCCACCTTTTGTTCCTTTGCAATGCAGCTGATTTCCTCACAGCCTATTTTTTGTAGAGACTAAAATTCCCAATTTTCTGCTTTTTTCAATCGCATTTCATTTGAACCTATCTCCTTTCCAGAGTGTTTGTAAGCCTTTCTTTTGGGATTCGCAAGATTCCTTTTCCCTTCCCGAAAGGAAATTTCATTTCCTTTCGGGAAGGGAAAAGGAATCTTGCGATTTCAATGGGGACCAATAGAGGAATCTTTGGTGCATGTCCCTGCACTTGATGGCAGGCCATGCCTTTTGATGGCTTTGACTTTGGGAAAGATTTTTTTCTTTTTTTGGTTGTTTTCTGAAGTGTTCATGCCATGTCCCTCATATCTTGCCCCCTAAATTGTGTCTTCCTCCTTGACTTTTTCCCCTGCTTTTGCAACATTTGTGATCTTAGTGTTGGCACCATTTGGTCCTTTGCACTGCACCTGATAAAACCCCAGGCCATTTTCTTAGAGTCACTAAATTTCCATAATTTTCTTTATTTCTCCTCCAACTGCAATTCCTTTGATGGTGTCTCCATTCCAGCGTGTTTGTAAGTCCTTCTTTTCTGTTTTGGCCTTCAGTGGAGATCAATTTTGGCAAGCTTTGGTGCATGTGCCTGCCCTTGGTGGCGTATGGCCTGCCTGCATTTTGATGGCTTTAACTTTGGGAAAGATTTTTTCTTTTTTTTTTTTTTTTGTTTTAAGTATTCATGGCATGTCCCTCATATCTTGCCCCCTAAGTTGTGTCTTCCTCCTTGACTTTTTCCCCTGCTATTGCAACATCTGTGAGCTTTGTTTTTGCATGTTTTGGTCCTTTGCACTGCACCTGATATAAACCCAGGCCATTTTCTTAGAGTCACAAAATTTCCCAATTTTTTTTTTTTTTTCCTTCAATTGCAATTCCTTTGATGGTGTCTCCATTCCAGCGTGGTTGTAAGTCCTTCTTTTCTCTTTTGGCCTTCAGTGGGGATCAATGTTGGCAAGCTTTGCTGCATGTGCCTGCCCTTGGTGGCGTATGGCCTGCCTGCATTTTGATGGCTTTGACTTTGGGAAAGATTTTTTCTTTTTTTTTTTTTTTATTATTTTATGTATTCATGCCGTGTCCCTCATATCTTGCCGCCTAAGTTCTGTCTTCCTCCTTGACTTTTTCCCCTGCTTTTGCAACATCTGTGAGCTTAGTTTTGGCACCTTTTGGTCCTTTGCACTGCACCTGATAAAACCCCGGGCCACTTTCTAAGAGTCTTTAAATTTTCCAAATTTTCTTCTTTTCTCCTCCAATTGCAATTCCTTTGATGGTGTCTCCATTCCAGCGTGTTTGTAGGTCCTTCTTTTCTGTTTTGGCCTTCAGTGGGGATCAATTGTGGCAAGCTTTGCTGCATGTGCCTGCCCTTGGTGGAGTATGGCCTGCCTGCATTTTGATGGTTTTGACTTGGGAAAGATTTTTTCTTTTTTATTTCTTTTTTGTTTTAAGTATTCATGCCATGTCCCTCATATCTTGCCCCCTAAGTTGTGTCTTCCTCCTTGACTTTTTCCCCTGCTTTTGCAACATCTGTGAGCTTAGTTTTGGCATCTTTTGGTCCTTTGCAATGCAGCTGATTTCCTCACAGCCTATTTTTTGTAGAGACTAAAATTCCCGATTTTCTGCTTTTTTCAATCGCATTTCATTTGAACCTATCTCCTTTCCAGAGTGTTTGTAAGCCTTTCTTTTGGGATTCGCAAGATTCCTTTTCCCTTCCCGAAAGGAAATTTCATTTCCTTTCGGGAAGGGAAAAGGAATCTTGCGATTTCAATGGGGACCAATAGAGGAATCTTTGGTGCATGTCCCTGCACTTGATGGCAGGCCATGCCTTTTGATGGCTTTGACTTTGGGAAAGATTTTTTTCTTTTTTTGGTTGTTTTCTGAAGTGTTCATGGCATGTCCCTCATATCTTGCCCCCTAAGTTGTGTCTTCCTCCTTCACTTTTTCCCCTGTTTTGCAACATTTGTGAGCTTAGTTTTGGCATCTTTTGGTCCTTTGCACTGCACCTGATAAAACCCCAGGCCATTTTCTTAGAGTCACTAAATTTCCAAAATTTTCTTTATTTCTCCTCCAATTGCAATTTCTTTGATGGTGTCTCCATTCCAGCGTGTTTGTAAGTCCTTCTTTTCTGTTTTGGCCTTCAGTGGGGATCAATGTTGGCAAGCTTTGCTGCATGTGCCTGCCCTTGGTGGCGTGTGGCCTGCCTGCATTTTGATGGCTTTGACTTTGGGAAAGATTTTTTCTTTTTTTTTTCTTTTGTGTTTTAAGTATTCATGCCATGTCCCTCATATCTTGCCCCCTAAGTTGTGTCTTCCTCCTTGACTTTTTCCCCTGCTTTTGCAACATCTGTGAGCTTAGTTTTGGCATCTTTTGGTCCTTTGCACTGCACCTGATATAAACCCAGGCCATTTTCTTAGAGTCATTAAATTTCACAATTTTTTTTTTTTCTCCTCCAATTGCAATTCCTTTGATGTTGTCTCCATTCCAGCGTGTTTGTAGGTCCTTCTTTTCTGTTTTGGCCTTCAATGGGGATCAATTTTGGCAAGCTTTGCTGCATGTGCCTGCCCTTGGTGGCGTTTGGCCTGCCTGCATTTTGATGGCTTTGACTTTGGGAAAGATTTTTTCTTTTTTTTTTTTTTATTATTTTAAGTATTCATGCCATGTCCCTCATATCTTGCCCCCTAAGTTGTGTCTTCCTCCTTGACTTTTTCCCCTGCTTTTGCAACATCTGTGAACTTAGTTTTGGCACCTTTTGGTCCTTTGCAATGCAGCTGAGTTCGTCACAGCCTACATTTTGAGGAGACTAAAATTCCCGATTTTCTGCTTTCCTCAATTGCATTTCATTTGAACCTATCTCCTTTCCAGAGTGTTTGTAAGCCTTTCTTTTGGGATTCCGAAGATTCCTTTTCCCTTCCCCAAAGGAAATTTCATTTCCTTTCGGGAAGGGAAAAGGAATCTTGCGATTTCAATGGGGACCAATAAATAGAGGAATCTTTTGTGCATGTCCCTGCACTTGATGGCAGGCCATGCCTTTTGATGGCTTTGACTTTGGGAAAGATTTTTTTCTTTTTTTGGTTGTTTTCTGAAGTGTTCATGCCGTGTCCCTCATATCTTGCCCCCTAAGTTGTGTCTTCCTCCTTGACTTTTTCCCCTGCTTTTGCAACATCTGTGAGCTTAGTTTTGGCATCTTTTGGTCCTTTGCACTGCACCTGTTAAAACCCCAGGCCACATTCTAAGTGTCATTAAATTTTCCAAATTTTCTTCTTTTCTCCTCCAATTGCAATTCCTTTGATGGTGTCTCCATTCCAGCGTGTTTGTAGGTCCTTCTTTTCTGTTTTGGCCTTCAGTGGGGATCAATGTTGGCAAGCATTGCTGCATGTGCCTGCCCTTGGTGGCGTATGGCCTGCCTGCATTTTGATGGCTTTGCCTTTGGAAAAGATTTTTTATTTTTTTTTTTTTTAATATTTTAATATTCATGCCATGTCCCTCATATCTTGCCCCCTAAGTTGTGTCTTCCTCCTTGACTTTTTCCCCTGCTTTTGCACCATCTGTGAGCTTAGTTTTGCCACCTTTTGGTCCTTTGCAATGCAGCTGATTTCCTCACAGCCTATTTTTTGAAGAGACTAAATTCCCGATTTTCTGCTTTTTTCAATCGCATTTCATTTGAACCTATCTACTTTCCAGAGTGTTTGTAAGCCTTTCTTTTGGGATTCGCAAGATTCCTTTTCCCTTCCCGAAAGGAAATGAAATTTCCTTTCGGGAAGGGAAAAGGAATCTTGCGATTTCAATGGGGACCAATAGAGGAATCTTTGGTGCATGTCCCTGCACTTGATGGCAGGCCATGCCTTTTGATGGCTTTCACTTTTGGAAAGATTTTTTTCTATTTTTGGTTGTTTTCTGAAGTGTTCATGCCATGTCCCTCATATCTTGCCCCCTAAGTTGTGTCTTCCTCCTTGACTTTTTCCCCTGCTTTTGCAACATCTGTGAGCTTAGTTTTGGCATCTTTTGGTCCTTTGCACTGCACCTGATAAAACCCCAGGCCATTTTCTTAGAGTCACTAAATTTCCAAAATTTTCTTTCTTTCTCCTCCAACTGCAATTCCTTTGATGGTGTCTCCATTCCAGCGTGTTTGTAAGTCCTTTTTTCTGTTTTGGCCTTCAGTGGAGATCAATTTTTGCAAGCTTTGCTGCATGTGCCTGCCCTTGCTGGCGTATGGCCTGCCTGCATTTTGATGGCTTTGACTTTGGGATAGATTTTTTCTTTTTGTTTTTTTTTTTTTTTTGGTTTAACTATTCATGCCATGTCCCTCATATCTTGCTCCCTCAGTTGTGTCTTCCTCCTTCACTTTTACCCCTGCTTTTGCAACATTTGTGAGCTTAGTTTTGGCACCTTTTGGTCCTTTGCAATGCACCTGATATAAACCCAGGCCATTTTCTTAGAGTCAGTAATTTCCCTAATTTTCTTCTTTTCTCCTCCAATTGCAAATCCTTTGATGTTGTCTCCATTCCGGCGTGTTTGTAGGTCCTTCTTTTCTGTTTTGGCCTTCAGTGGGGATCAATGTTGGCAAGCTTTGCTGCATGTGCCTGCCCTTGGTGGCGTATGGCCTGCCTGCATTTTGATGGCTTTGACTTTGGGATAGATTTTTTCTTTTTTTTTTTTTTTTATTTGGTTTAACTATTCATGCCATGTCCCTCATATCTTGCTCCCTCAGTTGTGTCTTCCTCCTTCACTTTTTCCCCTGCTTTTGCAACATCTGTGAGCTTAGTTTTGGCACCTTTTGGTCCTTTGCAATGCACCTGATATAAACCCAGGCCATTTTCTTAGAGTCTGTAATTTCCCTAATTTTCTTCTTTTCTCCTCCAATTGCAAATCCTTTGATGTTGTCTCCATTCCAGCGTATTTGTAGGTCCTTCTTTTCTGTTTTGGCCTTCAGTGGGGATAAATTTTGGCAAGCTTTGCTGCATGTGCCTGCCCTTGCTGGCGTATGGCCTGCCTGCATTTTGATGGCTTTGACTTTGGGAAAGATTTTTTCTTTTTTTTTTTTTTTTTGTTTTAAGTATTCATGGCATGTCCCTCATATCTTGCCCCCTAAGTTGTGTCTTCCTCCTTGACTTTTTCCCCTGCTTTTGCAACATCTGTGAGCTTAGTTTTGGCACCTTTTGGTCCTTTGCAATGCAGCTGATTTCCTCACAGCCTACTTTTTGAAGAGACTAAAATTCCCGATTTTCTGCTTTCTTCAATTGCATTTCATTTGAACCTATCTCCTTTCCAGAGTGTTTGTAAGCCTTTCTTTTGGGATTCGCAAGATTCCTTTTCCCTTCCCGAAAGGAAATTTCATTTCCTTTCAGGAAGGGAAAAGGAATCTTGCGATTTCAATGGGGACCAATAAATAGAGGAATCTTTGGTGCATGTCCCTGCACTTGATGGCAGGCCATGCCTTTTGATGGCTTTGACTTTGGGAAAGATTTTTTTCTTTTTTTGGTTGTTTTCTGAAGTGTTCATGCCATGTCCCTCATATCTTGCCCCCTAAGTTGTGTCTTCCTCCTTGACTTTTTCCCCTGTTTTGCAACATCTGTGAGCTCAGATTTGGCATCTTTGGGTCCTTTGCACTGCACCTGATAAAACACCAGGCCATTTTCTTAGAGTCACTAAATTTCCCAAATTTTCTTTTTTTCTCCTCCAATTGCAATTCCTTTGATGTTGACTCCATTCCAGCGTGTTTGTAGGTCCTTCTTTTCTGTTTTGGCCTTCAGTGGGGATCAATTTTGGCAAGCTTTGCTGCATGTGCCTGCCCTTGCTGGCGTATGGCCTGCCTGCATTTTGATGGCTTTGACTTTGGGAAAGATTTTTTTCTTTTTTTTTTTTTTTAATATTTTAAGTATTGATGCCATGTCCCTCATATCTTGCCCCCTAAGTTGTGTCTTCCTCCTTGACATTTCCCCCTGCTTTTGCAACATCTGTGAGCTTAGTTTTGGCATCTTTTGGTCCTTTTCACTGCACCTGATATAAACCCAGGCCATTCTCTTAGAGTCACTAAATTTCCCAAATTTTCTTTTTTTCTCCTCCAACTGCAATTCCTTTGATGGTGTCTCCATTCCAGCGTGTTTGTAAGTCCTTCTTTTCTGTTTTGGCCTTCAGTGGGGATCAATGTTGGCAAGCATTGCTGCATGTGCCTGCCCTTGGTGGCGTATGGCCTGCCTGCATTTTGATGGCTTTGCCTTTGGAAAAGATTTTTTATTTTTTTTTTTTTTAATATTTTAATATTCATGCCATGTCCCTCATATCTTGCCCCCTAAGTTGTGTCTTCCTCCTTGACTTTTTCCCCTGCTTTTGCACCATCTGTGAGCTTAGTTTTGCCACCTTTTGGTCCTTTGCAATGCAGCTGATTTCCTCACAGCCTATTTTTTGAAGAGACTAAATTCCCGATTTTCTGCTTTTTTCAATCGCATTTCATTTGAACCTATCTACTTTCCAGAGTGTTTGTAAGCCTTTCTTTTGGGATTCGCAAGATTCCTTTTCCCTTCCCGAAAGGAAATGAAATTTCCTTTCGGGAAGGGAAAAGGAATCTTGCGATTTCAATGGGGACCAATAGAGGAATCTTTGGTGCATGTCCCTGCACTTGATGGCAGGCCATGCCTTTTGATGGCTTTCACTTTTGGAAAGATTTTTTTCTATTTTTGGTTGTTTTCTGAAGTGTTCATGCCATGTCCCTCATATCTTGCCCCCTAAGTTGTGTCTTCCTCCTTGACTTTTTCCCCTGCTTTTGCAACATCTGTGAGCTTAGTTTTGGCATCTTTTGGTCCTTTGCACTGCACCTGATAAAACCCCAGGCCATTTTCTTAGAGTCACTAAATTTCCAAAATTTTCTTTCTTTCTCCTCCAACTGCAATTCCTTTGATGGTGTCTCCATTCCAGCGTGTTTGTAAGTCCTTTTTTTCTGTTTTGGCCTTCAGTGGAGATCAATTTTTGCAAGCTTTGCTGCATGTGCCTGCCCTTGCTGGCGTATGGCCTGCCTGCATTTTGATGGCTTTGACTTTGGGATAGATTTTTTCTTTTTTTTTTTTTTTTTTTTTGGTTTAACTATTCATGCCATGTCCCTCATATCTTGCTCCCTCAGTTGTGTCTTCCTCCTTCACTTTTACCCCTGCTTTTGCAACATTTGTGAGCTTAGTTTTGGCACCTTTTGGTCCTTTGCAATGCACCTGATATAAACCCAGGCCATTTTCTTAGAGTCAGTAATTTCCCTAATTTTCTTCTTTTCTCCTCCAATTGCAAATCCTTTGATGTTGTCTCCATTCCGGCGTGTTTGTAGGTCCTTCTTTTCTGTTTTGGCCTTCAGTGGGGATCAATGTTGGCAAGCTTTGCTGCATGTGCCTGCCCTTGGTGGCGTATGGCCTGCCTGCATTTTGATGGCTTTGACTTTGGGATAGATTTTTTCTTTTTTTTTTTTTTTTTTTTTGTTTAACTATTCATGCCATGTCCCTCATATCTTGCTCCCTCAGTTGTGTCTTCCTCCTTCACTTTTTCCCCTGCTTTTGCAACATCTGTGAGCTTAGTTTTGGTACCTTTTGGTCCTTTGCAATGCACCTGATATAAACCCAGGCCATTTTCTTAGAGTCTGTAATTTCCCTAATTTTCTTCTTTTCTCCTCCAATTGCAAATCCTTTGATGTTGTCTCCATTCCAGCGTATTTGTAGGTCCTTCTTTTCTGTTTTGGCCTTCAGTGGGGATAAATTTTGGCAAGCTTTGCTGCATGTGCCTGCCCTTGCTGGCGTATGGCCTGCCTGCATTTTGATGGCTTTGACTTTGGGAAAGATTTTTTCTTTTTTTTTTTTTTTTTTGTTTTAAGTATTCATGGCATGTCCCTCATATCTTGCCCCCTAAGTTGTGTCTTCCTCCTTGACTTTTTCCCCTGCTTTTGCAACATCTGTGAGCTTAGTTTTGCCACCTTTTGGTCCTTTGCAATGCAGCTGATTTCCTCACAGCCTACTTTTTGAAGAGACTAAAATTCCCGATTTTCTGCTTTCTTCAATTGCATTTCATTTGAACCTATCTCCTTTCCAGAGTGTTTGTAAGCCTTTCTTTTGGGATTCGCAAGATTCCTTTTCCCTTCCCGAAAGGAAATTTCATTTCCTTTCAGGAAGGGAAAAGGAATCTTGCGATTTCAATGGGGACCAATAAATAGAGGAATCTTTGGTGCATGTCCCTGCACTTGATGGCAGGCCATGCCTTTTGATGGCTTTGACTTTGGGAAAGATTTTTTTCTTTTTTTGGTTGTTTTCTGAAGTGTTCATGCCATGTCCCTCATATCTTGCCCCCTAAGTTGTGTCTTCCTCCTTGACTTTTTCCCCTGTTTTGCAACATCTGTGAGCTCAGATTTGGCATCTTTGGGTCCTTTGCACTGCACCTGATAAAACACCAGGCCATTTTCTTAGAGTCACTAAATTTCCCAAATTTTCTTTTTTTCTCCTCCAATTGCAATTCCTTTGATGTTGACTCCATTCCAGCGTGTTTGTAGGTCCTTCTTTTCTGTTTTGGCCTTCAGTGGGGATCAATTTTGGCAAGCTTTGCTGCATGTGCCTGCCCTTGCTGGCGTATGGCCTGCCTGCATTTTGATGGCTTTGACTTTGGGAAAGATTTTTTTCTTTTTTTTTTTTTTTAATATTTTAAGTATTGATGCCATGTCCCTCATATCTTGCCCCCTAAGTTGTGTCTTCCTCCTTGACATTTCCCCCTGCTTTTGCAACATCTGTGAGCTTAGTTTTGGCATCTTTTGGTCCTTTTCACTGCACCTGATATAAACCCAAGCCATTCTCTTAGAGTCACTAAATTTCCCAAATTTTCTTTTTTTCTCCTCCAACTGCAATTCCTTTGATGGTGTCTCCATTCCAGCGTGTTTGTAAGTCCTTCTTTTCTGTTTTGGCCTTCAGTGGGGATCAATTTTGGCAAGCTTTGCTGCATGTGCCTGCACTTGCTGGCGTATGGCCTGCCTGCATTTTGATGGCTTTGACTTTGGGATAGATTTTTTCTTTTTTTTTTTTTTTTTTTTTTGTTTTAACTATTCATGCCATGTCCCTCATATCTTGCTCCCTAAGTTGTGTCTTCCTCCTTCACTTTTTCCCCTGCTTTTGCAACATCTGTGAGCTTAGTTTTGCCACCTTTTGGTCCTTTGCAATGCACCTGATATAAACCCAGGCCATTTTCTTAGTGTCAGTCATTTCCCTAATTTTCTTCTTTTCTCCTCCAATTGCAATTCCTTTGATGTTGTCTCCATTCCAGCGTGTTTGTAAGTCCTTCTTTTCTGTTTTGGCCTTCAGTGGGGATCAATTTTGGCAAGCTTTGCTGCATGTGCCTGCCCTTGGTGGCATATGGCCTGCCTGCATTTTGATAGCTTTGACTTTGGGAAAGATTTTTTCCTTTTTTTGGTTGTTTTCTGAAGTGTTCATGCCATGTCCCTCATATCTTGCCCCCTAAGTTGTGTCTTCCTCCTTGACTTTTTCCCCTGCTTTTGCAACAACTGTGAGCTTAGTTTTTGCACCATTTGGTCCTTTGCAATGCACCTGATAAAACCCCAGGCCATTTTCTTAGAGTCACTAAATTTCCCAAATATTCTTTTTTTCTCCTCCAATTGCAATTCCTTTGATGGAGTCTCCATTCCAGCGTGTTTGTAAGTCCTTCTTTTCTGTTTTGGCCTTCAGTGGGGATCAATTTTGGCAAGCTTTGCTGCATGTGCCTGCCCTTGGTGGCGTATGGCCTGCCTGCATTTTGATGGCTTTGACTTTGGGAAAGATTTTTTCTTTTTTTTTTTTTTTTTGTTTTAAGTATTCATGGCATGTCCCTCATATCTTGCCCCCTAAGTTGTGTCTTCCTCCTTGACTTTTTCCCCTGCTTTTGCAACATCTGTGAGCTTAGTTTTGCCACCTTTTGGTCCTTTGCACTGCACCTGATAAAACCCCAGGCCACTTTCTAAGAGTCATTAAATTTCCCAAATTTTCTTTTTTTCGCCTCCAATTGCAATTCCTTTGATGTTGTCTCCATTCCAGCGTGTTTGTAGGTCCTTCTTTTCTGTTTTGGCCTTCAGTGGGGGTCAATTTTGGCAAGCTTTGCTGCATGTGCCTGCCCTTGGTGGCGTATGGCCTGCCTGCATTTTGATGGCTTTGACTTTGGGAAAGATTTTTTCTTTTTTATTATTTTAATATTTTATATATTCATGCCGTGTCCCTCATATCTTGCCCCCTAAGTTGTGTCTTCCTCCTTGACTTTTTCCCTGCTTTTGCAACATCTGTGAGCTTAGTTTTGGCACCTTTTGGTCCTTTGCAATGCAGCTTATTTCCTCACAGCCTATTTTTTGTAGAGACTAAAATTCCCGATTTTCTGCTTTTTTCAATTGCATTTCATTTGAACCTATCTCCTTTCCAGAGTGTTTGTAAGCCTTTCTTTTTGGATTCAAAGGATTGCTTTTCCCTTCCCGAAAGGAAATTTCATTTCCTTTCGGGAAGGGAAAACGGAATCTTGCGATTTCAATGGGGACCAATAGAGGAATCTTTAGTGCATGTCCCTGCACTTGATGGCAGGCCATGCCTTTTGATGGCTTTGACTTTGGGAAAGATTTTTTTCTTTTTTTGGTTGTTTTCTGAAGTGTTCATGCCATGTCCCTCATATCTTGCCCCCTAAGTTGTGTCTTCCTCCTTGACTTTTTCCCCTGCTTTTGCAACATCTGTGAGCTTAGTTTTGGCACCTTTTGGTCCTTTGCACTGCACCTGATAAAACCCCAGGCCATTTTCTTAGAGTCACTAAATTTCCCAAATTTTCTTTCTTTCTCCTCCAACTGCAATTCCTTTGATGGTGTCTCCATTCCAGCGTGTTTGTAAGTCCTTCTTTTCTGTTTTGGCCTTCAGTGGGGATCAATTTTGGCAAGCCTTGCTGCATGTGCCTGCCCTTGGTGGCGTATGGCCTGCCTGCATTTTGATGGCTTTGACTTTGGGAAAGATTTTTTCTTTTTTTTTTTTTTATTATTGTAAGTATTCATGCCATGTCCCTCATATCTTGCCCCCTAAGTTGTGTCTTCCTCCTTGACTTTTTCCCCTGCTTTTGCAACATCTGTGAGCTTAATTTTGGCACCTTTTGGTCCTTTGCACTGCACCTGATATAAACACAGGCCATTTTCTTAGAGTCACTAAATTTCCCAATTTTTTATTTTTCGCCTTCAATTGCAATTCCTTTGATTCTGTCACCATTACAGCGTGGTTGTAAGTCCTTCTTTTCTGTTTTGGCCTTCATTGGGTTCAATGTTGGCAAGCTTTGCTGCATGTGCCTTCCCTTGGTGGCGTATGGCCTGCCTGCATTTTGATGGCTTTGACTTTGGGAAAGATTTTTTCTTTTTTTTTTTTTTATTATTTTAATTATTCATGCCGTGTTCCTCATATCTTGCCGCCTAAGTTCTGTCTTCCTCCTTGACTTTTTCCCCTGCTTTTGCAACATCTGTGAGCTTAGTTTTGGCACCTTTTGGTCCTTTGCACTGCACCTGATAAAACCCCGGGGCACTTTCTAAGGGTCTTTAAATTTCCCATATTTTCTTTTTTTCTCCTCCAATTGCAATTCCTTTGATGTTGTCTCCATTCCAGCATGTTTGTAGGTCCTTCTTTTCTGTTTTGGCCTTCAGTGGGGATCAATTTTGGCAAGCTTTGCTGCATGTGCCTGCCCTTGGTGGCGTATGGCCTGCCTGCATTTTGATGGCTTTGACTTTGGGAAAGATTTTTTCATTTTTTGTTCTTTTCTGTTTTAAGTATTCATGCCATGTCCCTCATATCTTGCCCCCTAAGTTGTGTCTTCCTCCTTGACTTTTTCCCCTGCTTTTGCAACATCTGTGAGCTTAGTTTTGGCATCTTTTGGTCCTTTGCACTGCACCTGATATAAACCCAGGCCATTTTCTTAGAGTCATTAAATTTCCCAATTTTCTTTTTTTCTCCTCCAATTGCAATTCCTTTGATGGTGTCTCCATTCCAGCGTGTTTGTAAGTCCTTCTTTTCTGTTCTGGCCTTCAGTGGGGATCAATTTTGGCAAGCTTTGCTGCATGTGCCTGCCCTTGGTGGCGTGTGGCCTGCCTGCATTTTGATGGCTTTGACTTTGGGAAAGATTTTTTCTTTTTTTTTTCTTTTCTGTTTTAAGTATTCATGCCATGTCCCTCATGTTTTGCCCCCTAAGTTGTGTCTTCCTCCTTGACTTTTTCCCCTGCTTTTGCAACATCTGTGAGCTTAGTTTTGGCACCTTTTGTTCCTTTGCAATGCAGCTGAGTTCCTCACAGCCTACTTTTTGTAGAGACTGTAATTCCCGATTTTCTGCTTTCTTCAATTGCATTTCATTTGAACCTATCTCCTTTCCAGAGTGTTTGTAAGCCTTTCTTTTGGGATTCGCAAGATTCCTTTTCCCTTCCCGAAAGGAAATTTCATTTCCTTTCGGGAAGGGAAAAGGAATCTTGCGATTTCAATGGGGACCAATAGAGGAATCTTTGGTGCATGTCCCTGCACTTGATGGCAGGCCATGCCTCTGATGGCTTTGACTTTGGGAAAGATTTTTTTCTTTTTTTGGTTGTTTTTTGAAGTGTTCATGCCATGTCCCTCATACCTTGCCCCCTAAGCTGTGTCTTCCTCCTTGACTTTATCCCCTGCTTTTGCAACATCTGTGAGCTTAGTTTTGGCATCTTTGGTCCTTTGCACTGCACCTGATAAAACCCCAGGCCACATTCTAAGAGTCATTAAAATTCCAAAATTATCTTCTTTTCTCCTCCAATTGCAATTCCTTTGATGGTGTCTCCATTCCAGCGTGTTTGTAGGTCCTTCTTTTCTGTTTTGGCCTTCAGTGGGGATCAATGTTGGCAAGCTTAGCTGCATGTGCCTGCCCTTGGTGGCGTATGGTCTGCCTGCATTTTGATGGCTTTGTCTTTGGGAAAGATTTTTTCTTTTTTTTTTTTTTTTCTTGTTTTAACTATTCATGCCATGTCCCTCATATCTTGCTCCCTCAGTTGTGTCTTCCTCCTTCACTTTTTCCCCTGCTTTTGCAACATCTGTGAGCTTAGCTTTGGCACTTTTGGGTCCTTTGCAATGCACCTGATATAAACCCAGGCCATTTTTTTAGAGTCAGTAATTTCCCTAATTTTCTTCTTTTCTCCTCCAATTGCTAATCCTTTGATGTTGTCTCCATTCCAGCGTGTTTGTAGGTCCTTCTTTTCTGTTTTGGCTTTCAGTGGGGATCAATTTTGGGAAGCTTTGCTGCATGTGCCTGCCCTTGGTGGCATATGGCCTGCCTGCATTTTGATGGCTTTGACTTTGGGAAAGATTTTTTCCTTTTTTTGGTTGTTTCCTGAAGTGTTCATGCCATGTCCCTCATATCTTGCCCCCTAAGTTGTGTCTTCCTCCTTGACTTTTTCCCCTGCTTTTGCAACATCTGTGAGCTTAGTTTTGGCATCTTTTGGTCCTTTGCACTGCACCTGATATAAACCCAGGCCATTTTCTTAGAGTCACTAAATTTCCCAAATTTCCTTTTTTTCTCCTCCAATTGCAATTCCTTTGATGTTGACTCCTTTCCCGCGTGTTTGTAGGTCCTTCTTTTCTGTTTTGGCCTTCAGTGGGGGTCAATTTTGGCAAGATTTGCTGCATGTGCCTGCCCTTGGTGGCGTATGGCCTGCCTGCATTTTGATGGCTTTGACTTTGGGAAATATTTTTATTTTTTTTTTTATTTTTGTTTTAAGTATTCATGCCATGTCCCTCGTATCTTGCCCCCTAAGTTGTGTCTTCCTCCTTGACTTTTTCCCCCGCTTTTGCAACATCTGTGAGCTTAGTTTTGGCACCTTTTGGTCCTTTGCAATGTAGCTGATTTCCTCACAGCCTATTATTTGAAAAGACTAAAATTCCCGATTTTCTGCTTTTTTCAATTGCATTTCATTTGAACCTATCTCCTTTCCAGAGTGTTTGTAAGGCTTTCTTTTGGGATTCGCAAGATTCCTTTTCCCTTCCCAAAAGGAATCTTGCGATTTCAATGGGGACCAATAGAGGAATCTTTGGTGCATGTCCCTGAACTTGATGGCAGGCCATGCCTTTTGATGGCTTTGACTTTGGGAAAGTTTTTTTTCTTTTTTTGGTTGTTTTCTGAAGTGTTCATGCCATGTCCCTCATATCTTGCCCCCTAAGTTGTGTCTTCCTCCTTGACTTTTTCCCCTGCTTTTGCAACATCTGTGAGCTTAGTTTTTGCATCTTTTGGTCCTTTGCACTGCACCTGATATAAACCCAGGCCATTTTCTTAGAGTCACTAAATTTCCCAATTTTTTTTTTTCTCCTCCAATTGCAATTCCTTTGATTGTGTCTCCATTCCAGCGTGTTTGTAGGTCCTTCTTTTCTGTTTTGGCCTTCAGTGGGGATCAATTTTGGCAAGCTTTGCTGCATGTGCCTGCCCTTGGTGGCGTATGGCCTGCCTGCATTTTGATGGCTTTGACTTTGGGAAAGATTTTTTCTGGTTTTTTTTTTTTATTAATTTAAATATTCATGCCGTGTACCTCATATCTTGCCCCCTAAGTTGTGTCTTCCTCCTTGACTTTTTCCCCTGCTTTTGCAACATCTGTGAGCTTAGTTTTGCCACCTTTTGGTCCTTTGCAATGCAGCTGATTTCCTCACAGCCTTTTTTTTGTAGAGACTAAAATTCCCGATTTTCTGATTTTTTCAATCGCATTTCATTTGAACCTATCTCCTTTCCAGAGTGTTTGTAAGCCTTTCTTTTGGGATTCGCAACATTCCTTTTCCCTTCCCGAAAGGAAATTTCATTTCCTTTCGGGAAGGGGAAAGGAATCTTGCGATTTCAATGGGGACCAATAGAGGAATCTTTGGTGCGTGTCCCTGCACTTGATGGCAGGCCATGCCTTTGATGGCTTTGACTTTGGAAAAGATTTTTTTCTTTTTTTGGTTGTTTTCTGAAGTGTTCATGCCATGTCCCTCATATCTTGCCTCCTTAGTTGTGTCTTCCTCCTTGACTTTTTCCCCTGCTTTTGCAACATCTGTGAGCTTTGTTTTGGCACCATTTGGTCCTTTGCACTGCACCTGATAAAACCCCAGGCCATTTTCTTAGAGTCACTAAATTTCCAAAATTTTATTTTTTTCTCCTCCAATTGCAATTCCTTTGATGTTTACTCATGTCCAGCGTGTGTGTAGGTCCTTCTTTTCTGTTTTGGCCTTCAGTGGGGATCAATTTTGGCAAGCTTTGCTGCATGTGCCTGCCCTTGGTGGCGTATGGCCTGCCTGCATTTTGATGGCTTTGACTTTGGGAAAGATTTTTTCATTTTTTATTTTTTTATTATTTGAAGTATTCATGCCATGTGCCTCATATCTTGCCCCCTAAGTTCTGTCTTCCTCCTTGACTTTTTCCCCTGCTTTTGCAACATCTGTGAGCTTAGTTTTGGCATCTTTTGGTCCTTTGCACTGCACCTGATAAAACCCCAGGCCACTTTCTAAGAGTCATTAATCATCCCAAATTTTCTTTTTTTCTCCTCCAACTGCAATTCCTTTGATGCTGTCTCCATTCCAGCGTGTTTGTAAGTCCTTCTTTTCTGTTTTGGCCTTCAGTGGGGATCAATTTTGGCAAGCTTTGCTGTATGTGCCTGCCCTTGCGGGCGTATGGGGTGCCTGCATTTTGATGGCTTTGACTTTAGGATAGATTTTTTATTTATTTTTTGTTTTGTTTTGTTTTAAGTATTCATGCCATGTGCCTCATATCTTGCCCCCTAAGTTGTGTCTCACTCCTTGACTTTTTCCCCTGCTTTTGCAACATCTGTGAGCTTAGTTTTGGCACCTTTTGGTCCTTTGCACTGCACCTGATATAAACCCAGTCCATTTTCTTAGAGTCACTAAATTTCCAAAATTTTCTTTTTATCTCCTCCAATTGCAATTCCTTTGATGTTGACTCCTTTCCAGCGTGTTTGTAGGTCCTTCTATTCTGTTTTGGCCTTCAGCGTGGATCAATTTAGGCAAGCTTTGCTGCATGTGCCTGCCCTTGCGGGCGTATGGGGTGCCTGCAATTTGATGGCTTTGACT
The DNA here is from genome assembly GCA_021963965.1 of Artemisiospiza belli. Classification (NCBI taxonomy): domain Eukaryota; kingdom Metazoa; phylum Chordata; class Aves; order Passeriformes; family Passerellidae; genus Artemisiospiza; species Artemisiospiza belli. The sequence continues at coordinate 232,664 of JAKDEW010000244.1, read as the reverse complement.
TTGGGAAAGATTTTTTATTTTTTATTTTTTAATTATTTTAAGTATTCATGCCATGGCCCTCATATCTTGCTCCCTCAGTTGTGTCTTCCTCCTTGACTTTTTCCCCTGCTTTTGCAACATCTGTGAGCTTAGTTTTGGCACCTTTTGGTCCTTTGCAATGCACCTGATATAAACCCAGGCCATTTTTTTAGAGTCAGTAATTTCCCTAATTTTCTTTTTTTCTCCTCCAATATCAAATCCTTTGATGTTGTCTCCATTCCAGCGTGTTTGTAGGTCCTTCTTTTCTGTTTTGGCCTTCAGTGGGGATCAATTTTGGCAAGCTTTGCTGCATGTGCCTGCCCTTGGTGGCATATGGCCTGCCTGCATTTTGATGGCTTTGACTTTGGGAAAGATTTTTTTCTTTTTTTCGTTGTTTTCTGAAGTGTTCATGCCATGTCCCTCATATCTTGCCCCCTAAGTTGTGTCTTCCTCCTTGACTTTTTCCCCTGTATTTGCAAAATCTGTGTGCTTAGTTTTGGCATCTTTTGGCCCTTTGCACTGCACCTGATAAAACCCCAGGCCACATTCTAAGTGTCATTAAATTTCCCAAATTTTCTTTTTTTCTCCTCCAATTGCAATTTCTTTGATGGTGTCTCCATTCCAGCGTGTATGGAGGTCCTTCTTTTCTGTTTTGGCCTTCAGTGGGGATCAATTTTGGCAAGCTTTGCTGCATGTGCCTGCCCTTGCTGGCGTATGGCCTGCCTGCATTTTGATAGCTTTGACTTTGGGAAAGATTTTTTCTTTTTTTTTTTTTTATTATTTTAAGTATTCATGCCATGTCCCTCATATCTTGCCCCCTAAGTTGTGTCTTCCTCCTTGACTTTTTCCCCTGCTTTTCCGAAATCTGTGAGCTTAGTTTTGGCACCTTTTGGTCTTCTGCAATGCAGCTGATTTCCTCACAGCCTATTTTTTGAAGAGATTAAAATTCCCGATTTTCTGCTTTTTTCAATTGCATTTCATTTGAACCTATCTCCTTTCCAGAGTGTTTTTAAGCCTTTCTTTTGGGATTGTCAAGATTCCTTTTCCCTTCCCGAAAGGAAATTTCATTTCCTTTCCGGAAGGGAAAAGGAATCTTGCGATTTCAATGGGGACCAATAGAGGAATCTTTGGTGCATGTCCCTGCACTTGATGGCAGGCAATGCCTTTTGATGGCTTTGACTTTGGGAAAGATTTTTTTCTTTTTTTGGTTGTTTTCTGAAGTGTTCATGCCATGTCCCTCATATCTTGTCCCCTAAGTTGTGTCTTCCTCCTTGACTTTTTCCCCTGCTTTTGCAACATCTGTGAGCTTAGTTTTGGCATCTTTTGGTCCTTTGCACTGCACCTGATAAAACCCCAGGCCATTTTCTTAGAGTCACTAAATTTCCCAAATTTTCTTTTTTTCTCCTCCAATTGCAATTCCTTTGATATTGACTCCTTTCCAGCGTGTTTGTAGGTCCTTCTTTTCTGTTTTGGCCTTCAGTGGGGATCAGTTTTGGCAAGCTTTGCTGCATGTGCCTGCCCTTGGTGGCGTATGGCCTGCCTGCATTTTGATGGATTTGACCTTGGGAAAGATTTTTTCTTTTTTTTTTTTTTTATAATTTTAAGTATTCATGCCATGTCCCTCATATCTTGCCCCCTGAGTTGTGTCTTCCTCCTTGACTTTTTCCCCTGCTTTTGCAACATCTGTGAGCTTAGTTTTGGCATCTTTTGGTCCTTTGCACTGCACGTGATAATACCCCAGGCCATTTTCTAAGAGTCATTATATTTCCCAAATTTTCTTCTTTTCTCCTCCAATTGCAATTCCTTTGATGTTGACCCCATTCCAGCGTGTTTGTAGGACCTTCTTTTCTGTTTTGGCCTTCAGTGGGGATCAATTTTGGCAAGCTTTGCTGCATGTGCCTGCCCTTGGTGGCGTATGGCCTGCCTGCATTTTGATGGCTTTGACTTTGGGAAAGATTTTTTCTTTTTTATTTCTTTTTTGTTTTAAGTATTCATGCCATGTCCCTCATATCTTGCCCCCTAAGTTGTGTCTTCCTCCTTGACTTTTTCCCCTGCTTTTGCAACATCTGTGAGCTTAGTTTTGGCACCTTTTGGTCCTTTGCAATGCAGCTGAGTTCCTCACAGCCTATTTTTTGAAAAGACTGAATTTCCCGATTTTCTGCTTTCTTCAAGTGCATTTCATTTGAACCTATCTCCTTTCCAGAGTGTTTGTAAGCCTTTCTTTTGGGATTCGCAAGATTCCTTTTCCCTTCCCGAAAGGAAATTTCATTTCCTTTCGGGAAGGGAAAAGGAATCTTGGTATTTCAATGGGGACCAATAAATAGAGGAATCTTTGGTGCATGTCCCTGCACTTGATGGCAGGCCATGCCTTTTGATGGCTTTGACTTTGGGAAAGATTTTTTTCTTTTTTTGGTTGTTTTCTGAAGTGTTCATGCCATGTCCCTCATATCTTGCCCCCTAAGATGTGTCTTCCTCCTTGACTTTTTCCCCTGCTTTTGCAACATCTGTGAGCTTAGTTTTGGCATCTTTTGGTCCTTTGCACTGCACCTGATAAAACCCCAGGCCATTTTCTTAGAGTCACTAAATTTCCCAAATTTTCTTTTTTTCTCCTCCAATTGCAATTCCTTTGATGTTGACTCCTTTCCAGCGTGTTTGTAGGTCCTTCTTTTCTGTTTTGGCCTTCAGTGGGGATCAATTTTGGCAAGCTTTGCTGCATGTGCCTGCCCTTGCTGGCGTATGGCCTGCCTGCATTTTGATGGCTTTGACTTTGGGAAAGATTTTTTCTTTTTTTTTTTTTTTTTGTTTTAAGTATTCATGCCATGTCCCTCATATCTTGCCCCCTAAGTTGTGTCTTCCTCCTTGACTTTTTCCCCTGCTTTTGCAACATCTGTGAGCTTAGTTTTGCCACCTTTTGTCCTTTGCAATGCACCACATAAAACCCCAGGCCACTTTCTAAGAGTCATTAAATTTCCCAAATTTTCTTCTTTTCTCCTACATTTGCAATTCCTTTGATGGTGTCTCCATTCCAGCGTGTTTGTAGGTCCTTCTTTTCTGTTTTGGCCTTCAGTGGGGATCAATTTTGGCAAGCTTTGCTGCATGTGCCTGCCCTTGGTGTCATATGGCCTGCCTGCATTTTGATGGCTTTGACTTTGGGAAAGATTTTTTCTTTTTTTTTTCTTTTTTGTTTTAAGTATTCATGCCATGTCCCTCATATCTTGCCCCCTGAGTTGTGTCTTCCTCCTTGACTTTTTCCCCTGCTTTTGCAACATCTGTGAGCTTAGTTTTGGCATCTTTTGGTCCTTTGCACTGCACCTGATAAAACCCCAGGCCATTTTCTTAGAGTCACTAAATTTCCAAAATTTTCTTTTTTTCTCCTCCAATTGCAATTCCTTTGATGTTGACTCCTTTCCCGCGTGTTTGTAGGTCCTTCTTTTCTGTTTTGGCCTTCAGTGGGGATCAATTTTGGCAAACTTTGCTGCATGTGCCTGCACTTGGTGTCATATGGCCTGCTTGCATTTTGTAGGCTTTGACTTTGGGAAAGATTTTTTTCTTTTGTTGGTTGTTTTCTGAAGTGTTCATGCCATGTTCCTCATATCTTGCCCCCTAAGTTGTGTCTCCCTCCTTGACTTTTTCCCCTGCTTTTGCAACATCTGTGAGCTTAGTTTTGGCATCTTTTGGTCCTTTGCACTGCACCTGATATAAACCCAGGCCATTTTCTTAGGGTCACTAAATTTCCCAAATTTTCTTTTTTTCTCCTCCAATTGCAATTCCTTTGATGTTGACTCCTTTCCCGCGTGTTTGTAGGTCCTTCTTTTCTGTTTTGGCCTTCAGTGGGGATCAAATTTGGCAAGCTTTGCTGCATGTGCCTGCCCTTGCTGGCGTATGGCCTGCCTGCATTTTGATGGCTTTGACTTTGGGAAAGATTTTTTCTTTTTTTTTTTTTTTATAATTTTAAGTATTCATGCCATGTCCCTCATATCTTGCCCCCTAAGATGTGTCTTCCTCCTTGACTTTTTCCCCTGCTTTTGCAACATCTGTGAGCTTAGTTTTGGCACCTTTTGGTCCTTTGCAATGCAGCTGAGTTCCTCACAGCCTATTTTTTGAAAAGACTAAATTTCCCGATTTTCTGCTTTCTTCAAGTGCATTTCATTTGAACCTATCTCCTTTCCAGAGTGTTTGTAAGCCTTTCTTTTGGGATTCGCAAGATTCCTTTTCCCTTCCCGAAAGGAAATTTCATTTCCTTTCGGGAAGGGAAAAGGAATCTTGCTATTTCAATGGGGACCAATAAATAGAGGAATCTTTGGTGCATGTCCCTGCACTTGATGGCAGGCCATGCCTTTTGATGTCTTTGACTTTGGGAAAGATTTTTTTCTTTTTTTGGTTTTTTCTGAAGTGTTCATGCCATGTCCCTCATATCTTGCCCCCTAAGATGTGTCTTCCTCCTTGACTTTTTCCCCTGCTTTTGCAACATCTGTGAGCTTAGTTTTGGCATCTTTTGGTCCTTTGCACTGCACCTGATATAAACCCAGGCCATTTTCTTAGAGTCACTAAATTTCCCAAATTTTCTTTTTTTCTCCTCCAATTGCAATTCCTTTGATGTTGACTCCTTTCCAGCGTGTTTGTAGGTCCTTCTTTTCTGTTTTGGCCTTCAGTGGGGATCAATTTTGGCAAGCTTTGCTGCATGTGCCTGCCCTTGCTGGCGTATGGCCTGCCTGCATTTTGATGGCTTTGACTTTGGGAAAGATGTTTTCTTTTTTTTTTTTTTTTTGTTTTAAGTATTCATGCCATGTCCCTCATATCTTGCCCCCTAAGTTGTGTCTTCCTCCTTGACTTTTTCCCCTGCTTTTGCAACATCTGTGAGCTTAGTTTTGCCACCTTTTGTCCTTTGCAATGCACCACATAAAACCCCAGGCCACTTTCTAAGAGTCATTAAATTTCCCAAATTTTCTTCTTTTCTCCAACATTTGCTATTACTTTGATGGTGTCTCCATTCCAGCGTGTTTGTAGGTCCTTCTTTTCTGTTTTGGCCTTCAGTGGGGATCAATTTTGGCAAGCTTTGCTGCATGTGCCTGCCCTTGGCGTCATATGGCCTGCCTGCATTTTGATGGCTTTGACTTTGGGAAAGATTTTTTCTTTTTTTTTTCTTTTTTGTTTTAAGTATTCATGCCATGTCCCTCGTATCTTGCCCCCTAAGTTGTGTCTTCCTCCTTGACTTTTTCCCCTGCTTTTGCAACATCTGTGAGCTTAGTTTTGGCACCTTTTGGTCCTTTGCAATGTAGCTGATTTCCTCACAGCCTATTTTTTGAAGAGACTAAAATTCCCGATTTTCTGCTTTTTTCAATTGCATTTCATTTGAACCTATCTCCTTTCCAGAGTGTTTGTAAGCCTTTCTTTTGGGATTCGCAAGATTCCTTTTCCCTTCCCAAAAGGAAATTTCATTTCCTTTCGGGAACGCAAAAGGAATCTTGCGATTTCAATGGGGACCAATAGAGGAATCTTTGGTGCATGTCCCTGCACTTGATGGCAGGCCATGCCTTTTGATGGCTTTGACTTTGGGAAAGATTTTTTTCTTTTTTTGGTTGTTTTCTGAAGTGTTCATGCCATGTCCCTCATATCTTGCCCCCTAAGTTGTGTCTTCCTCCTTGACTTTTTCCCCTGCTTTTGCAACATCTGTGAGTTTAGTTTTGGCATCTTTTGGTCCTTTGCACTGCACCTGATAAAACCCCAGGCCATTTTCTTAGAGTCACTAAATTTCCCAAATTTTCTTTATGTCTCCTCCAATTGCAATTCCTTTGATGTTGACTCCTTTCCAGCGTGTTTGTAGGTCCTTCTTTTCTGTTTTGGCCTTCAGTGGGGATCAATTTTGGCAAGCTTTGCTGCATGTGCCTGCCCTTGCTGGCGTATGGCCTGCCTGCATTTTGATGGCTTTGACTTTGGGAAAGATTTTTTCTTTTTTTTTTTTTTTTTTTTTAAGTATTCATGCCATGTCCCTCATATCTTGCCCCCTAAGTTCTGTCTTCCTCCTTGACTTTTTCCCCTGCTTTTGCAACATCTGTGAGCTTTGTTTTGGCACCTTTTGGTCCTTTGCACTGCACCTGATAAAACCCCAGGCCACTTTCTAAGAGTCATTAAATTTACCAATTTTTCTTCTTTTCTCCTCCAATTGCAATTCCTTTGATGGTGTCTCCATTCCAGCGTGTTTGTAGGTCCTTCTTTTCTGTTTTGGCCTTCAGTGGGGATCAATGTTGGCAAGCTTTGCTGCATGTGCCTGCCCTTGCTGGCGTATGGCCTGCCTGCATTTTGATGGCTTTGACTTTGGGAAAGATTTTTTCTTTTCTTTTTCTTTTTTGTTTTAAGTATTCATGCCATGTCCCTCATATCTTGCCCCCTAAGTTGTGTCTCCCTCCTTGACTTTTTCCCCTGCTTTTGCAACATCTGTGAGCTTAGTTTTGGCATCTTTTGGTCCTTTGCACTGCACCTGATAAAACCCCAGGCCATTTTCTTAGAGTCACTAAATTTCCAAAATTTTCTTTTTTTCTCCTCCAATTGCAATTCCTTTGATGTTGACTCCTTTCCCGCGTGTTTGTAAGTCATTATTTTCTGTTTTGGCCTTCAGCGTGGATCAATTTTGGCAAGCTTTGCTGCATGTGCCTGCCCTTGGTGTCATATGGCCTGCTTGCATTTTGTAGGCTTTGACTTTGGGAAAGATTTTTTTCTTTTTTTGTTTGTTTTCTGAAGTGTTCATGCCATGTCCCTCATATCTTGCCCCCTAAGTTGTGTCTTCCTCCTTGACTTTTTCCCCTGCTTTTGCAACATCTGTGAGCTTAGTTTTGGCATCTTTTGGTCCTTTGCACTGCACCTGATAAAACACCAGGCCATTTTCTTAGAGTCATTAAATTTCCCAAATTTTCTGCTTTTCCCCTCAATTGCAATTCCTTTGATGTTGACTCCATTACAGCGTGTTTGTAGGACCTTTTTTTCTGTTTTGGCCTTCAGTGGGGATCAATTTTGGCAAACTTTGCTGCATGTGCCTGCCCTTGGTGTCATGTGGCCTGCCTGCATTTTGATGGCTTTGACTTTGGGAAAGATTTTTTTCTTTTTTTGGTTGTTTTCTGAAGTGTTCATGCCATGTCCCTCATATCTTGCCCCCTAAGTTGTGTCTTCCTCCTTGACTTTTTCCCCTGCTTTTGCAACATCTGTGAGCTTAGTTTTGGCATCTTTTGGTCCTTTGCACTGCACCTGATAAAACCACGGACCATTTTCTTAGAGTCAGAAATTTCCCAAATTTTCTTTTTTTCTCCTCCAAGTGCAATTTCTTTGATGTTGACTCCTTTCCAGCATCTTTGTAGGTCCTTCTTTTCAGTTTTGGCCTTCAGTGGGGATCAATTTTGGCAAGCTTTGCTGCATGTGCCTGCCCTTGCTGGCGTATGGCCTGCCTGCATTTTGATGGCTTTGACTTTGGGAAAGATTTTTTTCTTTTTTTGGTTGTTTTCTGAAGTGTTCATGCCATGTCCCTCATATCTTGCCCCCTAAGTTGTGTCTTCCTCCTTGACTTTTTCCCCTGCTTTTGCAACATCTGTGAGCTTAGTTTTGGCATCTTTTGGTCCTTTGCACTGCACCTGATATAAACCCAGGCCATATTTTTAGAGTCAGTAATTTCCCTAATTTTCTTTTTTTCTCCTCCAATTGCAAATCCTTTGATGTTGTCTCCATTCCAGCGTGATTGTATGTCCTTCTTTTCTGTTTTGGCCTTCAGTGGGGATCAATTTTGGCAAGGCTGTGCTGCATGTGCCTGCCCTTGGTGTCATATGGCCTGCCTGCATTTTGATGGCTTTGACTTTGGGAAAGATTTTTTTTCTTTTTTTTGGTTGTTTTTCTGAAGTGTTCATGCCATGTCCCTCATATCTTGCCCCCTAAGTTGTGTCTTCCTCCTTGACTTTTTCCCCTGCTTTTGCAACATCTGTGAGCTTAGTTTTGGCATCTTTTGGTCCTTTGCACTGCACCTGATATAAACCCAGGCCATTTTCTTAGAGTCACTAAATTTCCAAAATTTTCTTTTTTTCTCCTCCAATTGCAATTCCTTTGATGTTGACTCCTTTCCCAGCGTGTTTGTAGGTCCTTCTTTTCTGTTTTGGCCTTCAGTGGGGATCAATTTTGGCAAGCTTTGCTGCATGTGCCTGCCCTTGCTGGCGTATGGCCCTGCCTGCATTTTGATGGCTTTGACTTTGGGAAAGATTTTTTCTTTTTTTTTTTTTTTTTATTATTTTAAGTATTCATGCCATGTCCCTCATATCTTGCCCCCTAAGTTGTGTCTTCCTCCTTGACATTTTCCCCCTGCTTTTGCAACATCTGTGAGCTTAGTTTTGCCACCTTTTGGTCCTTTGCAATGCACCTCATAAAACCCCAGGCCACTTTCTAAGAGTCATTAAATTTCCCAAATTTTCTTCTTTTCCCCCTCAATTGCAATTCCTTTGATGTTGACTCCATTACAGCGTGTTTGTAGGTCCTTTTTTCTGTTTTGGCCTTCAGTGGGGATCAATTTTGGCAAGCTTTGCTGCATGTGCCTGCCTTGCTGGCGTATGGCCTGCCTGCATTTTGATGGCTTTGACTTTGGGAAAGATTTTTTCTTTTTTTTTTCTTTTTTGTTTTAAGTATTCATGCCATGTCCCTCATATCTTGCCCCCTGAGTTGTGTCTTCATCCTTGACTTTTTCCCCTGCTTTTGCAACATCTGTGAGCTTAGTTTTGGCATCTTTTGGTCCTTTGCACTGCACCTGATAAAACCCCCAGGCCATTTTCTTAGAGTCACTAAATTTCCCAAAATTTTCTTTTTTTCTCCTCCAATTGCAATTCCTTTGATGTTGACTCCTTTCCCGCGTGTTTTAAGTCATTCTTTTCTGTTTTGGCCTTCAGTGGGGATCAATTTTGGCAAACTTTGCTGCATGTGCCTGCCCTTGGTGTCATATGGCCTGCTTGCATTTTGTAGGCTTTGACTTTGGGAAAGATTTTTTCTTTTTTTGGTTGTTTTCTGAAGTGTTCATGCCATGTCCCTCATATCTTGCCCCCTAAGTTGTGTCTTCCTCCTTGACTTTTTCCCCTGCTTTTGCAACATCTGTGAGCTTAGTTTTGGCATCTTTTGGTCCTTTGCACTGCACCTGATAAAACCCCAGGCCATTTTCTTAGAGTCATTAAATTTCCCAAATTTTCTTCTTTTCCCCTCAATTGCAATTCCTTTGATGTTGACTCCATTACAGCGTGTTTGTAGGACCTTTTTTTCTGTTTTGGCCTTCAGTGGGGATCAATTTTGGCAAACATTGCTGCATGTGCCTGCCCTTGGTGTCCATGTGGCCTGCCTGCATTTTGATGGCTTTGACTTTGGGAAAGATTTTTTTCTTTTTTTGGTTGTTTTCTGAAGTGTTCATGCCATGTCCCTCATATCTTGCCCCCTAAGTTGTGTCTTCCTCCTTGACTTTTTCCCCTGCTTTTGCAACATCTGTGAGCTTACTTTTGGCACCTTTTGGTCCTTTGCACTGCACCTGAGAAAACCACGGGCCATTTTCTTAGAGTCAGAAATTTCCCAAATTTTCTTTTTTTCTCCTCCAATTGCAATTTCTTTGATGTTGACTCCTTTCCAGCATCTTTGTAGGACCTTCTTTTCTGTTTTCGCCTTCAGTGGGGATCAATTTTGGCAAGCTTTGCTGCATGTGCCTGCCCTTGCTGGCGTATGGCCTGCCTGCATTTTGATGGCTTTGACTTTGGGAAAGATTTTTTCTTTTTTTTTTTTTTTTTGTTTTAGGTATTCATGCCATGTCCCTCATATCTTGCCCCCCTAAGTTGTGTCTTCCTCCTTGACTTTTTCCCCCTGCTTTTGCAACATCTGTGAGCTTAGTTTTGGCATCTTTTGGTCCTTTGCACTGCACCTGATAAAACCCTAGGCCACTTTCTAAGAGTCACTAAATTTCCCAATATTTCTTCTTTTCTCTTCCAATTGCAAATCCTTTGATGTTGTCTCCATTCCAGCGTGTTTGTATGTCCTTCTTTTCTGTTTTGGCCTTCAGTGGGGATCAATTTTGGCAAACTTTGCTGCATGTGCCTGCCCTTGGTGTCATATGGCCTGCCTGCATTTTGTAGGCTTTGACTTTGGGAAAGATTTTTTTCTTTTTTTGGTTGTTTTCTGAAGTGTTCATGCCATGTCCCTCATATCTTGCCCCCTAAGTTGTGTCTTCCTCCTTGACTTTTTCCCCTGCTTTTGCAACATCTGTGAGCTTAGTTTTGGCATCTTTTGGTCCTTTGCACTGCACATGATAAAACCCCGGGCCATTTCCTTAGAGTCACTAAATTTCCCAAATTTCTTTTTTTCTCCTCCAATTGCAATTCCTTTGATGTTGACTCCTTTCCAGCGTGTTTGTAGGTCCCTTCTTTTTCTGTTTTGGCCTTCAGTGGGGATCAATTTTGGCAAGCTTTGCTGCATGTGCCTGCCCTTGCTGGCGTATGGCCTGCCTGCATTTTGATGGCTTTGACTTTGGGAAAGATTTTTTTCTTTTTTTGGTTGTTTTCTGAAGTGTTCATGCCATGTCCCCTCATATCTTGCCCCCTAAGTTCTGTCTTCCTCCTTGACTTTTTCCCCCGCTTTTGCAACATCTGTGAGCTTAGTTTTGGCATCTTTTGGTCGTTTGCACTGCACCTGATAAAACCCCAGGGCCATTTTCTTAGTGTCACTAAATTTCCAAAATTTTCTTTTTTTCTCCTCCAATTGCAATTCCTTTGATGTTGACTCCTTTCCCGCGTGTTTGTAAGTCATTCTTTTCTGTTTTGGCCTTCAGTGGGGATCAATTTTGGCAAGCTTTGCTGCATGTGCCTGCCCTTTGTGTCATATGGCCGGCCTGCATTTTGTAGGCTTTGACTTTGGGAAAGATTTTTTTCTTTTTTTGGTTGTTTTCTGAAGTGTTCATGCCATGTCCCTCATATCTTGCCCCCTAAGTTCTGTCTTCCTCCTTGACTTTTTCCCCTGCTTTTGCAACATCTGTGAGCTTAGTTTTGGCATCTTTTGATCCTTTGCACTGCACCTGATATAAAACCCAGGCCATTTTCTTAGAGTCACTAAATTTCCAAAATTTTCTGTTTTTCTCTCTCCAATTGCAATTTCTTTGATGTTGACTCCTTTCCAGCATCTTTGTAGGACCTTCTTTTCTGTTTTGGCCTTCAGTGGGGATCAATTTTGGCAAGCTTTGCTGCATGTGCCTGCCCTTGCTGGCGTATGGCCCTGCCTGCATTTTGATGGCTTTGACTTTGGGAAAGATTTTTTTCTTTTTTTTTTTTTTTTTGTTTTAGGTATTCATGCCATGTCCCTCATATCTTGCCCCCTGAGTTGTGTCTTCCTCCTTGACTTTTTCCCCTGCTTTTGCAACATCTGTGAGCTTAGTTTTGGCATCTTTTGGTCCTTTGCACTGCACCTGATAAAACCCCAGGCCACTTTCTAAGAGTCATTAAATTTCCCAATTTTTCTTCTTTTCCTCCTCCAATTGCAAATCCTTTGATGTTGTCTCCATTCCAGCGTGTTTGTATGTCCTTCTTTTCTGTTTTGGCCTTCAGTGGGGATCAATTTTGGCAAACTTTGCTGCATGTGCCTGCCCTTGGTGTCATATGGCCTGCCTGCATTTTGTAGGCTTTGACTTTGGGAAAGATTTTTTTCTTTTTTTGGTTGTTTTCTGAAGTGTTCATGCCATGTCCCTCATATCTTGCCCCCTAAGTTGTGTCTTCCTCCTTGACTTTTTCCCCTGCTTTTGCAACATCTGTGAGCTTAGTTTTGGCATCTTTTGATCCTTTGCACTGCAGCTGATAAAACTCCGGGCCATTTTCTTAGAGTCACTAAATTTCCCAAATTTTCTTTTTTTCTCCTCCAATTGCAATTCCTTTGATGTTGACCTCCTTTCCAGCGTGTTTGTAGGTCCTTCTTTTCTGTTTTGGCCTTCGGTGGGGATCAATTTTGGCAAGCTTTGCTGCATGTGCCAGCCCTTGCTGGCGTATGGCCTGCCTGCATTGTGATGGCTTTGACTTTGGGAAAGATTTTTTTCTTTTTTTTTTTTTTAATATTTTAAGTATTCATGCCATGTCCCTCATATCTTGCCCCCTAAGTTCTGTCTTCCTCCTTGACTTTTTCCCCCGCTTTTGCAACATCTGTGAGCTTAGTTTTGGCATCTTTGGTCGTTTGCACTGCACCTGATAAAACCCCAGGCCATTTTCTTAGAGTCACTAAATTTCCAAAATTTTCTTTTTTTCTCCTCCAATTGCAATTCCTTTGATGTTGACTCCTTTCCCGCGTGTTTGTAAGTCATTCTTTTCTGTTTTGGCCTTCAGTGGGGATCAATTTTGGCAAGCTTTGCTGCATGTGCCTGCCCTTTGTGTCATATGGCCGGCCTGCATTTTGTAGGCTTTGACTTTGGGAAAGATTTTTTTCTTTTTTTGGTTGTTTTCTGAAGTGTTCATGCCATGTCCCCTCATATCTTGCCCCCTAAGTTCTGTCTTCCTCCTTGACTTTTTCCCCTGCTTTTGCAACATCTGTGAGCTTAGTTTTGGCATCTTTTGATCCTTTGCACTGCACCTGATATAAACCCAGGCCATTTTCTTAGAGTCACTAAATTTCCCAAATTTTCTTTTTTTCTCCTCCAATTGCAATTCCTTTGATGTTGACTCCATTACAGCGTGTTTGTAGGTCCTTTTTTTCTGTTTTGGCCTTCAGTGGGGATCAATTTTGGCAAGCTTTGCTGCATGTGCCTGCCCTTGCTGGCGTATGGCCTGCCTGCATTTTGATGGCTTTGACTTTGGGAAAGATTTTTTTTTTTTTTTTTTTTTTTTTTTAAGTATTCATTGCCATGTCCCTCATATCTTGCCCCCTAAGTTGTGTCTTCCTCCTTGACTTTTTCCCCTGCTTTTGCAACATCTGTGAGCTTTGTTTTGGCACCTTTTGGTCCTTTGCACTGCACCTGATAAAACCCCAGGCCACTTTCTAAGAGTCATTAAATTTACCAATTTTTCTTCTTTTCTCCTCCATTGCAATTCCTTTGATGGTGTCTCCATTCCCGCGTGTTTGTAGGTCCTTCTTTTCTGTTTTGGCCTTCAGTGGGGATCAATTTTGGCAAGCTTTGCTGCATGTGCCTGCCCTTGCTGGCATAGGGCCTGCCTGCATTTTGATGGCTTTGACTTTGGGAAAGATTTTTTCTTTTTTTTTTCTTTTTTGTTTTAAGTATTCATGCCATGTCCCTCATATCTTGCCCCCTGAGTTGTGTTTTCCTCCTTGACTTTTTCCCCTGCTTTTGCAACATCTGTGAGCTTAGTTTTGGCATCTTTTGGTCCTTTGCACTGCACCTGATAAAACCCCCATGCCATTTTCTTAGAGTCACTAAATTTCCCAAAATTTTCTTTTTTTCTCCTCCAATTGCAATTCCTTTGATGTTGACTCCTTTCCCACGTGTTTGTAAGTCATTCTTTTCTGTTTTGGCCTTCAGTGGGGATCAATTTTGGCAAACTTTGCTGCATGTGCCTGCCCTTGGTGTCATGTGGCCTGCCTGCATTTCGTAGGCTTTGACTTTGGGAAAGATTTTTTTCTTTTTTTGGTTGTTTTCTGAAGTGTTCATGCCATGTCCCTCATATCTTGCCCCCTAATTAAGTCTTCCTCCTTGACTTTTTCCCCTGCTTTTGCAACATCTGTGAGCTTAGTTTTGGCACCTTTTGGTTCTTTGCACTGCACCTGATAAAACTCCAGGACATTTTCTTAGAGTCAATAAATTTCCCAATTTTTCATTTTTCTCCTCCAATTGCAATTCCTTTGATGTTGACTCCTTTCCAGCATCTTTGTAGGACCTTCTTTTCCTGTTTTGGCCTTCAGTGGGGATCAATTTTGGCAAGCTTTGCTGCATGTGCCTGCCCTTGCTGGCGTATGGCCTGCCTGCATTTTGATGGCTTTGACTTTGGGAAAGATTTTTTCTTTTTTTTTTTTTTTTGTTTTAGGTATTCATGCCATGTCCCTCATATCTTGCCCCCTAAGTTGTGTCTTCCTCCTTGACTTTTTCCCCTGCTTTTGCAACATCTGTGAGCTTAGTTTTGGCACCTTTTTGTCCTTTGCACTGCACCTGATAAAAGCCCTGGCCATTTTCTTAGAGTCACTAAATTTCCCAAATTTTCATTTTTTCTCCTCCAATTGCAATTCCTTTGATGTTGACTCCTTTCCCACGTGTTTGTAAGTCCTTCTTTTCTGTTTTGGCCTTCAGTAGGGATCAATTTTGGCAAGCTTTGCTGCATGTGCCTGCCCTTGGTGTCATATGGCCTGCCTGCATTTTGTAGGCTTTGACTTTGGGAAAGATTTTTTTCTTTTTTTGGTTGTTTTCTGAAGTGTTCATGCCATGTCCCTCATATCTTGCCCCCTAAGTTGTGTCTTCCTCCTTGACTTTTTCCCCTGCTTTTGCAACATCTGTGAGCTTAGTTTTGGCACCTTTTGGTCCTTTGCACTGCACCTGATATAAACCCAGGCCATATTTTTAGAGTCAGTAATTTCCCTAATTTTCTTTTTTTCTCCTCCAATTGCAAATCCTTTGATGTTGTCTCCATTCCAGCGTGATTGTATGTCCTTCTTTTCTGTTTTGGCCTTCAGTGGGGATCAATTTTGGCAAGCTGTGCTGCATGTGCCTGCCCTTGGTGTCATATGGCCTGCCTGCATTTTGATGGCTTTGACTTTGGGAAAGATTTTTTTCTTTTTTTGGTTGTTTTCTGAAGTGTTCATGCCATGTCCCTCATATCTTGCCCCCTAAGTTGTGTCTTCCTCCTTGACTTTTTCCCCTGCTTTTGCAACATCTGTGAGCTTAGTTTTGGCATCTTTTGGTCCTTTGCACTGCACCTGATATAAACCCAGGCCATTTTCTTAGAGTCACTAAATTTCCAAAATTTTCTTTTTTTCTCCTCCAATTGCAATTCCTTTGATGTTGACTCCTTTCCAGCGTGTTTGTAGGTCCTTCTTTTCTGTTTTGGCCTTCAGTGGGGATCAATTTTGGCAAGCTTTGCTGCATGTGCCTGCCCTTGCTGGCGTATGGCCTGCCTGCATTTTGATGGCTTTGACTTTGGGAAAGATTTTTTCTTTTTTTTTTTTTTTTTATTATTTTAAGTATTCATGCCATGTCCCTCATATCTTGCCCCCTAAGTTGTGTCTTCCTCCTTGACATTTTCCCCTGCTTTTGCAACATCTGTGAGCTTAGTTTTGCCACCTTTTGGTCCTTTGCAATGCACCTCATAAAACCCCAGGCCACTTTCTAAGAGTCATTAAATTTCCCAAATTTTCTTCTTTTCCCCTCAATTGCAATTCCTTTGATGTTGACTCCATTACAGCGTGTTTGTAGGTCCTTCTTTTCTGTTTTGGCCTTCAGTGGGGATCAATTTTGGCAAGCTTTGCTGCATGTGCCTGCCCTTGCTGGCGTATGGCCTGCCTGCATTTTGATGGCTTTGACTTTGGGAAAGATTTTTTCTTTTTTTTTTCTTTTTTGTTTTAAGTATTCATGCCATGTCCCTCATATCTTGCCCCCTGAGTTGTGTCTTCATCCTTGACTTTTTCCCCTGCTTTTGCAACATCTGTGAGCTTAGTTTTGGCATCTTTTGGTCCTTTGCACTGCACCTGATAAAACCCCAGGCCATTTTCTTAGAGTCACTAAATTTCCCAAAATTTTCTTTTTTTCTCCTCCAATTGCAATTCCTTTGATGTTGACTCCTTTCCCGCGTGTTTTAAGTCATTCTTTTCTGTTTTGGCCTTCAGTGGGGATCAATTTTGGCAAACTTTGCTGCATGTGCCTGCCCTTGGTGTCATATGGCCTGCTTGCATTTTGTAGGCTTTGACTTTGGGAAAGATTTTTTTCTTTTTTTGGTTGTTTTCTGAAGTGTTCATGCCATGTCCGTCATATCTTGCCCCCTAAGTTGTGTCTTCCTCCTTGACTTTTTCCCCTGCTTTTGCAACATCTGTGAGCTTAGTTTTGGCATCTTTTGGTCCTTTGCACTGCACCTGATAAAACCCCAGGCCATTTTCTTAGAGTCATTAAATTTCCCAAATTTTCTTCTTTTCCCCTCAATTGCAATTCCTTTGATGTTGACTCCATTACAGCGTGTTTGTAGGACCTTTTTTTCTGTTTTGGCCTTCAGTGGGGATCAATTTTGGCAAACATTGCTGCATGTGCCTGCCCTTGGTGTCATGTGGCCTGCCTGCATTTTGATGGCTTTGACTTTGGGAAAGATTTTTTTCTTTTTTTGGTTGTTTTCTGAAGTGTTCATGCCATGTCCCTCATATCTTGCCCCCTAAGTTGTGTCTTCCTCCTTGACTTTTTCCCCTGCTTTTGCAACATCTGTGAGCTTACTTTTGGCACCTTTTGGTCCTTTGCACTGCACCTGAGAAAACCACGGGCCATTTTCTTAGAGTCAGAAATTTCACAAATTTTCTTTTTTTCTCCTCCAATTGCAATTTCTTTGATGTTGACTCCTTTCCAGCATCTTTGTAGGACCTTCTTTTCTGTTTTGGCCTTCAGTGGGGATCAATTTTGGCAAGCTTTGCTGCATGTGCCTGCCCTTGCTGGCGTATGGCCTGCCTGCATTTTGATGGCTTTGACTTTGGGAAAGATTTTTTCTTTTTTTTTTTTTTTTTGTTTGAGGTATTCATGCCATGTCCCTCATATCTTGCCCCCTAAGTTGTGTCTTCCTCCTTGACTTTTTCCCCTGCTTTTGCAACATCCGTGAGCTTAGTTTTGGCATCTTTTGGTCCTTTGCACTGCACCTGATAAAACCCTAGGCCACTTTCTAAGAGTCATTAAATTTCCCAATTTTTCTTCTTTTCTCCTCCAATTGCAAATCCTTTGATGTTGTCTCCATTCCAGCGTGTTTGTATGTCCTTCTTTTCTGTTTTGGCCTTCAGTGGGGATCAATTTTGGCAAACTTTGCTGCATGTGCCTGCCCTTGGTGTCATATGGCCTGCCTGCATTTTGTAGGCTTTGACTTTGGGAAAGATTTTTTTCTTTTTTTGGTTGTTTTCTGAAGTGTTCATGCCATGTCCCTCATATCTTGCCCCCTAAGTTGTGTCTTCCTCCTTGACTTTTTCCCCTGCTTCTGCAACATCTGTGAGCTTAGTTTTGGCATCTTTTGGTCCTTTGCACTGCACATGATAAAACCCCGGGCCATTTTCTTAGAGTCACTAAATTTCCCAAATTTTCTTTTTTTCTCCTCCAATTGCAATTCCTTTGATGTTGACTCCTTTCCAGCGTGTTTGTAGGTCCTTCTTTTCTGTTTTGGCCTTCAGTGGGGATCAATTTTGGCAAGCTTTGCTGCATGTGCCTGCCCTTGCTGGCGTATGGCCTGCCTGCATTTTGATGGCTTTGACTTTGGGAAAGATTTTTTTCTTTTTTTTTTTTTTTAATATTTTAAGTATTCATGCCATGTCCCTCATATCTTGCCCCCTAAGTTCTGTCTTCCTCCTTGACTTTTTCCCCTGCTTTTGCAACATCTGTGAGCTTAGTTTTGGCATCTTTTGATCCTTTGCACTGCACCTGATATAAACCCAGGCCATTTTCTTAGAGTCACTAAATTTCCAAAATTTTCTGTTTTTCTCTCTCCAATTGCAATTTCTTTGATGTTGACTCCTTTCCAGCATCTTTGTAGGACCTTCTTTTCTGTTTTGGCCTTCAGTGGGGATCAATTTTGGCAAGCTTTGCTGCATGTGCCTGCCCTTGCTGGCGTATGGCCTGCCTGCATTTTGATGGCTTTGACTTTGGGAAAGATTTTTTCTTTTTTTTTTTTTTTTTGTTTTAGGTATTCATGCCATGTCCCTCATATCTTGCCCCCTGAGTTGTGTCTTCCTCCTTGACTTTTTCCCCTGCTTTTGCAACATCTGTGAGCTTAGTTTTGGCATCTTTTGGTCCTTTGCACTGCACCTGATAAAACCCCAGGCCACTTTCTAAGAGTCATTAAATTTCCCAATTTTTCTTCTTTTCTCCTCCAATTGCAAATCCTTTGATGTTGTCTCCATTCCAGCGTGTTTGTATGTCCTTCTTTTCTGTTTTGGCCTTCAGTGGGGATCAATTTTGGCAAACTTTGCTGCATGTGCCTGCCCTTGGTGTCATATGGCCTGCCTGCATTTTGTAGGCTTTGACTTTGGGAAAGATTTTTTTCTTTTTTTGGTTGTTTTCTGAAGTGTTCATGCCATGTCCCTCATATCTTGCCCCCTAAGTTGTGTCTTCCTCCTTGACTTTTTCCCCTGCTTTTGCAACATCTGTGAGCTTAGTTTTGGCATCTTTTGGTCCTTTGCCCTGCACCTGAGAAAACCACGGGCCATTTTCTTAGAGTCAGAAATTTCACAAATTTTCTTTTTTTCTCCTCCAATTGCAATTTCTTTGATGTTGACTCCTTTCCAGCATCTTTGTAGGACCTTCTTTTCTGTTTTGGCCTTCAGTGGGGATCAATTTTGGCAAGCTTTGCTGCATGTGCCTGCCCTTGCTGGCGTATGGCCTGCCTGCATTTTGATGGCTTTGACTTTGGGAAAGATTTTTTCTTTTTTTTTTTTTTTTGTTTTAGGTATTCATGCCATGTCCCTCATATCTTGCCCCCTAAGTTGTGTCTTCCTCCTTGACTTTTTCCCCTGCTTTTGCAACATCTGTGAGCTTAGTTTTGGCACCTTTTTGTCCTTTGCACTGCACCTGATAAAAGCCCTGGCCATTTTCTTAGAGTCACTAAATTTCCCAAATTTTCATTTTTTCTCCTCCAATTGCAATTCCTTTGATGTTGACTCCTTTCCCACGTGTTTGTAAGTCCTTCTTTTCTGTTTTGGCCTTCAGTGGGGATCAATTTTGGCAAACTTTGCTGCATGTGCCTGCCCTTGGTGTCATATGGCCTGCCTGCATTTTGTAGGCTTTGACTTTGGGAAAGATTTTTTTCTTTTTTTGGTTGTTTTCTGAAGTGTTCATGCCATGTCCCTCATATCTTGCCCCCTAAGTTGTGTCTTCCTCCTTGACTTTTTCCCCTGCTTTTGCAACATCTGTGAGCTTAGTTTTGGCACCTTTTGGTCCTTTGCACTGCACCTGATATAAACCCAGGCCATATTTTTAGAGTCAGTAATTTCCCTAATTTTCTTTTTTTCTCCTCCAATTGCAAATCCTTTGATGTTGTCTCCATTCCAGCGTGATTGTATGTCCTTCTTTTCTGTTTTGGCCTTCAGTGGGGATCAATTTTGGCAAGCTGTGCTGCATGTGCCTGCCCTTGGTGTCATATGGCCTGCCTGCATTTTGATGGCTTTGACTTTGGGAAAGATTTTTTTCTTTTTTTGGTTGTTTTCTGAAGTGTTCATGCCATGTCCCTCATATCTTGCCCCCTAAGTTGTGTCTTCCTCCTTGACTTTTTCCCCTGCTTTTGCAACATCTGTGAGCTTAGTTTTGGCATCTTTTGGTCCTTTGCACTGCACCTGATATAAACCCAGGCCATTTTCTTAGAGTCACTAAATTTCCAAAATTTTCTTTTTTTCTCCTCCAATTGCAATTCCTTTGATGTTGACTCCTTTCCAGCGTGTTTGTAGGTCCTTCTTTTCTGTTTTGGCCTTCAGTGGGGATCAATTTTGGCAAGCTTTGCTGCATGTGCCTGCCCTTGCTGGCGTATGGCCTGCCTGCATTTTGATGGCTTTGACTTTGGGAAAGATTTTTTCTTTTTTTTTTTTTTTTTATTATTTTAAGTATTCATGCCATGTCCCTCATATCTTGCCCCCTAAGTTGTGTCTTCCTCCTTGACATTTTCCCCTGCTTTTGCAACATCTGTGAGCTTAGTTTTGCCACCTTTTGGTCCTTTGCAATGCACCTCATAAAACCCCAGGCCACTTTCTAAGAGTCATTAAATTTCCCAAATTTTCTTCTTTTCCCCTCAATTGCAATTCCTTTGATGTTGACTCCATTACAGCGTGTTTGTAGGTCCTTCTTTTCTGTTTTGGCCTTCAGTGGGGATCAATTTTGGCAAACTTTGCTGCATGTGCCTGCCCTTGCTGGCGTATGGCCTGCCTGCATTTTGATGGCTTTGACTTTGGGAAAGATTTTTTCTTTTTTTTTTCTTTTTTGTTTTAAGTATTCATGCCATGTCCCTCATATCTTGCCCCCTGAGTTGTGTCTTCATCCTTGACTTTTTCCCCTGCTTTTGCAACATCTGTGAGCTTAGTTTTGGCATCTTTTGGTCCTTTGCACTGCACCTGATAAAACCCCAGGCCATTTTCTTAGAGTCACTAAATTTCCCAAAATTTTCTTTTTTTCTCCTCCAATTGCAATTCCTTTGATGTTGACTCCTTTCCCGCGTGTTTTAAGTCATTCTTTTCTGTTTTGGCCTTCAGTGGGGATCAATTTTGGCAAACTTTGCTGCATGTGCCTGCCCTTGGTGTCATATGGCCTGCTTGCATTTTGTAGGCTTTGACTTTGGGAAAGATTTTTTTCTTTTTTTGGTTGTTTTCTGAAGTGTTCATTGCCATGTCCGTCATATCTTGCCCCCTAAGTTGTGTCTTCCTCCTTGACTTTTTCCCCTGCTTTTGCAACATCTGTGAGCTTAGTTTTGGCATCTTTTGGTCCTTTGCACTGCACCTGATAAAACCCCAGGCCATTTTCTTAGAGTCATTAAATTTCCCAAATTTTCTTCTTTTCCCCTCAATTGCAATTCCTTTGATGTTGACTCCATTACAGCGTGTTTGTAGGACCTTTTTTTCTGTTTTGGCCTTCAGTGGGGATCAATTTTGGCAAACATTGCTGCATGTGCCTGCCCTTGGTGTCATGTGGCCTGCCTGCATTTTGATGGCTTTGACTTTGGGAAAGATTTTTTTCTTTTTTTGGTTGTTTTCTGAAGTGTTCATGCCATGTCCCTCATATCTTGCCCCCTAAGTTGTGTCTTCCTCCTTGACTTTTTCCCCTGCTTTTGCAACATCTGTGAGCTTACTTTTGGCACCTTTTGGTCCTTTGCACTGCACCTGAGAAAACCACGGGCCATTTTCTTAGAGTCAGAAATTTCACAAATTTTCTTTTTTTCTCCTCCAATTGCAATTTCTTTGATGTTGACTCCTTTCCAGCATCTTTGTAGGACCTTCTTTTCTGTTTTGGCCTTCAGTGGGGATCAATTTTGGCAAGCTTTGCTGCATGTGCCTGCCCTTGCTGGCGTATGGCCTGCCTGCATTTTGATGGCTTTGACTTTGGGAAAGATTTTTTCTTTTTTTTTTTTTTTTGTTTTAGGTATTCATGCCATGTCCCTCATATCTTGCCCCCTAAGTTGTGTCTTCCTCCTTGACTTTTTCCCCTGCTTTTGCAACATCTGTGAGCTTAGTTTTGGCATCTTTTGGTCCTTTGCACTGCACCTGATAAAACCCTAGTCCACTTTCTAAGAGTCATTAAATTTCCCAATTTTTCTTCTTTTCTCCTCCAATTGCAAATCCTTTGATGTTGTCTCCATTCCAGCGTGTTTGTATGTCCTTCTTTTCTGTTTTGGCCTTCAGTGGGGATCAATTTTGGCAAGCTTTGCTGCATGTGCCTGCCCTTTGTGTCATATGGCCGGCCTGCATTTTGTAGGCTTTGACTTTGGGAAAGATTTTTTTCTTTTTTTGGTTGTTTTCTGAAGTGTTCATGCCATGTCCCCTCATATCTTGCCCCCTAAGTTGTGTCTTCCTCCTTGACTTTTTCCCCTGCTTTTGCAACATCTGTGAGCTTAGTTTTGGCATCTTTTGATCCTTTGCACTGCACCTGATATAAACCCAGGCCATTTTCTTAGAGTCACTAAATTTCCAAAATTTTCTGTTTTTCTCTCTCCAATTGCAATTTCTTTGATGTTGACTCCTTTCCAGCGTGTTTGTAGGACCTTCTTTTCTGTTTTGGCCTTCAGTGGGGATCAATTTTGGCAAGCTTTGCTGCATGTGCCTGCCCTTGCTGGTGTATGGCCTGCCTGCATTTTGATGGCTTTGACTTTGGGAAAGATTTTTTCTTTTTTTTTTTTTTTTTGTTTTAGGTATTCATGCCATGTCCCTCATATCTTGCCCCCTGAGTTGTGTCTCTTCCTCCTTGACTTTTTCCCCTGCTTTTGCAACATCTGTGAGCTTAGTTTTGGCATCTTTTGGTCGTTTGCACTGCACCTGATAAAACCCCAGGCCATTTTCTTAGAGTCACTAAATTTCCAAAATTTTCTTTTTTTCTCCTCCAATTGCAATTCCTTTGATGTTGACTCCTTTCCCGCGTGTTTGTAAGTCATTCTTTTCTGTTTTGGCCTTCAGTGGGGATCAATTTTGGCAAGCTTTGCTGCATGTGCCTGCCCTTTGTGTCATATGGCCGGCCTGCATTTTGTAGGCTTTGACTTTGGGAAAGATTTTTTTCTTTTTTTGGTTGTTTTCTGAAGTGTTCATGCCATGTCCCTCATATCTTGCCCCCTAAGTTCTGTCTTCCTCCTTGACTTTTTCCCCTGCTTTTGCAACATCTGTGAGCTTAGTTTTGGCATCTTTTGATCCTTTGCACTGCACCTGATATAAACCCAGGCCATTTTCTTAGAGTCACTAAATTTCCCAAATTTTCTTTTTTTCTCCTCCAATTGCAATTCCTTTGATGTTGACTCCATTACAGCGTGTTTGTAGGTCCTTCTTTTCTGTTTTGGCCTTCAGTGGGGATCAATTTTGGCAAGCTTTGCTGCATGTGCCTGCCCTTGCTGGCGTATGGCCTGCCTGCATTTTGATGGCTTTGACTTTGGGAAAGATTTTTTTTTTTTTTTTTTTTTTTTTTTAAGTATTCATGCCATGTCCCTCATATCTTGCCCCCTAAGTTGTGTCTTCCTCCTTGACTTTTTCCCCTGCTTTTGCAACATCTGTGAGCTTTGTTTTGGCACCTTTTGGTCCTTTGCACTGCACCTGATAAAACCCCAGGCCACTTTCTAAGAGTCATTAAATTTACCAATTTTTCTTCTTTTCTCCTCCATTGCAATTCCTTTGATGGTGTCTCCATTCCAGCGTGTTTGTAGGTCCTTCTTTTCTGTTTTGGCCTTCAGTGGGGATCAATTTTGGCAAGCTTTGCTGCATGTGCCTGCCCTTGCTGGCATAGGGCCTGCCTGCATTTTGATGGCTTTGACTTTGGGAAAGATTTTTTCTTTTTTTTTTCTTTTTTGTTTTAAGTATTCATGCCATGTCCCTCATATCTTGCCCCCTGAGTTGTGTTTTCCTCCTTGACTTTTTCCCCTGCTTTTGCAACATCTGTGAGCTTAGTTTTGGCATCTTTTGGTCCTTTGCACTGCACCTGATAAAACCCCATGCCATTTTCTTAGAGTCACTAAATTTCCAAAATTTTCTTTTTTTCTCCTCCAATTGCAATTCCTTTGATGTTGACTCCTTTCCCACGTGTTTGTAAGTCATTCTTTTCTGTTTTGGCCTTCAGTGGGGATCAATTTTGGCAAACTTTGCTGCATGTGCCTGCCCTTGGTGTCATGTGGCCTGCCTGCATTTCGTAGGCTTTGACTTTGGGAAAGATTTTTTTCTTTTTTTGGTTGTTTTCTGAAGTGTTCATGCCATGTCCCTCATATCTTGCCCCCTAAGTTGTGTCTTCCTCCTTGACTTTTTCCCCTGCTTTTGCAACATCTGTGAGCTTAGTTTTGGCATCTTTTGGTCCTTTGCACTGCACCTGAGAAAACCACGGGCCATTTTCTTAGAGTCAGAAATTTCACAAATTTTCTTTTTTTCTCCTCCAATTGCAATTTCTTTGATGTTGACTCCTTTCCAGCATCTTTGTAGGACCTTCTTTTCTGTTTTGGCCTTCAGTGGGGATCAATTTTGGCAAGCTTTGCTGCATGTGCCTGCCCTTGCTGGCGTATGGCCTGCCTGCATTTTGATGGCTTTGACTTTGGGAAAGATTTTTTCTTTTTTTTTTTTTTTTGTTTTAGGTATTCATGCCATGTCCCTCATATCTTGCCCCCTAAGTTGTGTCTTCCTCCTTGACTTTTTCCCCTGCTTTTGCAACATCTGTGAGCTTAGTTTTGGCACCTTTTGGTCCTTTGCACTGCACCTGATATAAACCCAGGCCATATTTTTAGAGTCAGTAATTTCCCTAATTTTCTTTTTTTCTCCTCCAATTGCAAATCCTTTGATGTTGTCTCCATTCCAGCGTGTTTGTATGTCCTTCTTTTCTGTTTTGGCCTTCAGTGGGGATCAATTTTGGCAAGCTTTGCTGCATGTGCCTGCCCTTGGTGTCATATGGCCTGCCTGCATTTTGTAGGCTTTGACTTTGGGAAAGATTTTTTTCTTTTTTTGGTTGTTTTCTGAAGTGTTCATGCCATGTCCCTCATATCTTGCCCCCTAAGTTGTGTCTTCCTCCTTGACTTTTTCCCCTGCTTTTGCAAAATCTGTGAGCTTAGTTTTGGCATCTTTTGGTCCTTTGCACTGCACATGATAAAACCCCCGGCCATTTTCTTAGAGTCACTAAATTTCCCAAATTTTCTTTTTTTCTCCTCCAATTGCAATTCCTTTGATGTTGACTCCTTTCCAGCGTGTTTGTAGGTCCTTCTTTTCTGTTTTGGCCTTCAGTGGGGATCAATTTTGGCAAGCTTTGCTGCATGTGCCTGCCCTTGCTGGCGTATGGCCTGCCTGCATTGTGACGGCTTTAACTTTGGGAAAGATTTTTTTCTTTTTTTTTTTTTTTTAATATTTTAACTATTCATGCCATGTCCCTCATATCTTGCCCCCTAAGTTGTGTCTTCCTCCTTGACTTTTTCCCCTTCTTTTGCAACATCTGTGAGCTTAGTTTTGGCATCTTTTGGTCCTTTGCACTGCACCTGATATAAACCCAGGCCATTTTCTTAGAGTCACTAAATTTCCAAAATTTTCTTTTTTTCTCCTCCAATTGCAATTCCTTTGATGTTGACTCCTTTCCAGCGTGTTTGTAGGTCCTTCTTTTCTGTTTTGGCCTTCAGTGGGGATCAATTTTGGCAAGCTTTGCTGCATGTGCCTGCCCTTGCTGGCGTATGGCCTGCCTGCATTTTGATGGCTTTGACTTTGGGAAAGATTTTTTCTTTTTTTTTTTTTTTTATTATTTTAAGTATTCATGCCATGTCCCTCATATCTTGCCCCCTAAGTTGTGTCTTCCTCCTTGACTTTTTCCCCTGCTTTTGCAACATCTGTGAGCTTAGTTTTGCCACCTTTTGGTCCTTTGCAATGCACCTCATAAAACCCCAGGCCACTTTCTAAGAGTCATTAAATTTCCCAAATTTTCTTCTTTTCCCCTCAATTGCAATTCCTTTGATGTTGACTCCATTACAGCGTGTTTGTAGGTCCTTCTTTTCTGTTTTGGCCTTCAGTGGGGATCAATTTTGGCAAGCTTTGCTGCATGTGCCTGCCCTTGCTGGCGTATGGCCTGCCTGCATTTTGATGGCTTTGACTTTGGGAAAGATTTTTTCTTTTTTTTTTCATTTTTGTTTTAAGTATTCATGCCATGTCCCTCATATCTTGCCCCCTGAGTTGTGTCTTCCTCCTTGACTTTTTCCCCTGCTTTTGCAACATCTGTGAGCTTAGTTTTGGCATCTTTTGGTCCTTTGCACTGCACCTGATAAAACCCCAGGCCATTTTCTTAGAGTCACTAAATTTCCCAAAATTTTCTTTTTTTCTCCTCCAATTGCAATTCCTTTGATGTTGACTCCTTTCCCGCGTGTTTTAAGTCATTCTTTTCTGTTTTGGCCTTCAGTGGGGATCAATTTTGGCAAACTTTGCTGCATGTGCCTGCCCTTGGTGTCATATGGCCTGCTTGCATTTTGTAGGCTTTGACTTTGGGAAAGATTTTTTTCTTTTTTTGGTTGTTTTCTGAAGTGTTCATGCCATGTCCGTCATATCTTGCCCCCTAAGTTGTGTCTTCCTCCTTGACTTTTTCCCCTGCTTTTGCAACATCTGTGAGCTTAGTTTTGGCACTTTTGGTCCTTTGCACTGCACCTGATAAAACCCCAGGCCATTTTCTTAGAGTCATTAAATTTCCCAAATTTTCTTCTTTTCCCCTCAATTGCAATTCCTTTGATGTTGACTCCATTACAGCGTGTTTGTAGGACATTTTTTTCTGTTTTGGCCTTCAGTGGGGATCAATTTTGGCAAACTTTGCTGCATGTGCCTGCCCTTGGTGTCATATGGCCTGCCTGCATTTTGTAGGCTTTGACTTTGGGAAAGATTTTTTTCTTTTTTTGGTTGTTTTCTGAAGTGTTCATGCCATGTCCCTCATATCTTGCCCCCTAAGTTGTGTCTTCCTCCTTGACTTTTTCCCCCGCTTTTGCAACATCTGTGAGCTTAGTTTTGGCATCTTTTGGTCCTTTGCACTGCACATGATAAAACCCCGGGCCATTTTCTTAGAGTCACTAAATTTCCCAAATTTTCTTTTTTTCTCCTCCAATTGAAATTCCTTTGATGTTGACTCCTTTCCAGCGTGTTTGTAGGTCCTTCTTTTCTGTTTTGGCCTTCAGTGGGGATCAATTTTGGCAAACTTTGCTGCATGTGCCTGCCCTTGGTGTCATGTGGCCTGCCTGCATTTTGTAGGCTTTGACTTTGGGAAAGATTTTTTTCTTTTTTTGGTTGTTTTCTGAAGTGTTCATGCCATGTCCCTCATATCTTGCCCCCTAAGTTGTGTCTTCCTCCTTGACTTTTTCCCCTGCTTTTGCAACATCTGTGAGCTTACTTTTGGCACCTTTTGGTCCTTTGCACTGCACCTGAGAAAACCACGGGCCATTTTCTTAGAGTCAGAAATTTCACAAATTTTCTTTTTTTCTCCTCCAATTGCAATTTCTTTGATGTTGACTCCTTTCCAGCATCTTTGTAGGACCTTCTTTTCTGTTTTGGCCTTCAGTGGGGATCAATTTTGGCAAGCTTTGCTGCATGTGCCTGCCCTTGCTGGCGTATGGCCTGCCTGCATTTTGATGGCTTTGACTTTGGGAAAGATTTTTTCTTTTTTTTTTTTTTTTTTGTTTTAGGTATTCATGCCATGTCCCTCATATCTTGCCCCCTAAGTTGTGTCTTCCTCCTTGACTTTTTCCCCTGCTTTTGCAACATCTATGAGCTTAGTTTTGGCATCTTTTGGTCCTTTGCACTGCACCTGATAAAACCCTAGGCCACTTTCTAAGAGTCATTAAATTTCCCAATTTTTCTTCTTTTCTCCTCCAATTGCAAATCCTTTGATGTTGTCTCCATTCCAGCGTGTTTGTATGTCCTTCTTTTCTGTTTTGGCCTTCAGTGGGGATCAATTTTGGCAAACTTTGCTGCATGTGCCTGCCCTTGGTGTCATATGGCCTGCCTGCATTTTGTAGGCTTTGACTTTGGGAAAGATTTTTTTCTTTTTTTGGTTGTTTTCTGAAGTGTTCATGCCATGTCCCTCATATCTTGCCCCCTAAGTTGTGTCTTCCTCCTTGACTTTTTCCCCTGCTTTTGCAACATCTGTGAGCTTAGTTTTGGCACCTTTTGGTCCTTTGCACTGCACCTGAGAAAACCACGGGCCATTTTCTTAGAGTCAGAAATTTCACAAATTTTCTTTTTTTCTCCTCCAATTGCAATTTCTTTGATGTTGACTCCTTTCCAGCATCTTTGTAGGACCTTCTTTTCTGTTTTGGCCTTCAGTGGGGATCAATTTTGGCAAGCTTTGCTGCATGTGCCTGCCCTTGCTGGCGTATGGCCTGCCTGCATTTTGATGGCTTTGACTTTGGGAAAGATTTTTTCTTTTTTTTTTTTTTTTTGTTTTAGGTATTCATGCCATGTCCCTCATATCTTGCCCCCTAAGTTGTGTCTTCCTCCTTGACTTTTTCCCCTGCTTTTGCAACATCTATGAGCTTAGTTTTGGCATCTTTTGGTCCTTTGCACTGCACCTGATAAAACCCTAGGCCACTTTCTAAGAGTCATTAAATTTCCCAATTTTTCTTCTTTTCTCCTCCAATTGCAAATCCTTTGATGTTGTCTCCATTCCAGCGTGTTTGTATGTCCTTCTTTTCTGTTTTGGCCTTCAGTGGGGATCAATTTTGGCAAACTTTGCTGCATGTGCCTGCCCTTGGTGTCATATGGCCTGCCTGCATTTTGTAGGCTTTGACTTTGGGAAAGATTTTTTTCTTTTTTTGGTTGTTTTCTGAAGTGTTCATGCCATGTCCCTCATATCTTGCCCCCTAAGTTGTGTCTTCCTCCTTGACTTTTTCCCCTGCTTTTGCAACATCTGTGAGCTTAGTTTTGGCATCTTTTGGTCCTTTGCACTGCACATGATAAAACCCCGGGCCATTTTCTTAGAGTCACTAAATTTCCCAAATTTTCTTTTTTTCTCCTCCAATTGCAATTCCTTTGATGTTGACTCCTTTCCAGCGTGTTTGTAGGTCCTTCTTTTCTGTTTTGGCCTTCAGTGGGGATCAATTTTGGCAAGCTTTGCTGCATGTGCCTGCCCTTGCTGGCGTATGGCCTGCCTGCATTGTGATGGCTTTGACTTTGGGAAAGATTTTTTTCTTTTTTTTTTTTTTTAATATTTTAAGTATTCATGCCATGTCCCTCATATCTTGCCCCCTAAGTTCTGTCTTCCTCCTTGACTTTTTCCCCCGCTTTTGCAACATCTGTGAGCTTAGTTTTGGCATCTTTTGGTCCTTTGCACTGCACCTGATAAAACCCCAGGCCATTTTCTTAGAGTCACTAAATTTCCAAAATTTTCTTTTTTTCTCCTCCAATTGCAATTCCTTTGATGTTGACTCCTTTCCCGCCTGTTTGTAAGTCATTCTTTTCTGTTTTGGCCTTCAGTGGGGATCAATTTTGGCAAGCTTTGCTGCATGTGCCTGCCCTTTGTGTCATATGGCCGGCCTGCATTTTGTAGGCTTTGACTTTGGGAAAGATTTTTTTCTTTTTATGGTTGTTTTCTGAAGTGTTCATGCCATGTCCCTCATATCTTGCCCCCTAAGTTCTGTCTTCCTCCTTGACTTTTTCCCCTGCTTTTGCAACATCTGTGAGCTTAGTTTTGGCATCTTTTGATCCTTTGCACTGCACCTGATATAAACCCAGGCCATTTTCTTAGAGTCACTAAATTTCCAAAATTTTCTGTTTTTCTCTCTCCAATTGCAATTTCTTTGATGTTGACTCCTTTCCAGCATCTTTGTAGGACCTTCTTTTCTGTTTTGGCCTTCAGTGGGGATCAATTTTGGCAAGCTTTGCTGCATGTGCCTGCCCTTACTGGCGTATGGCCTGCCTGCATTTTGATGGCTTTGACTTTGGGAAAGATTTTTTCTTTTTTTTTTTTTTTTGTTTTAGGTATTCATGCCATGTCCCTCATATCTTGCCCCCTAAGTTGTGTCTTCCTCCTTGACTTTTTCCCCTGCTTTTGCAACATCTGTGAGCTTAGTTTTGGCATCTTTTGGTCCTTTGCACTGCACATGATAAAACCCCAGGCCATTTTCTTAGAGTCACTAAATTTCCCAAATTTTCTTTTTTTCTCCTCCAATTGCAATTCCTTTGATGTTGACTCCTTTCCAGCGTGTTTGTAGGTCCTTCTTTTCTGTTTTGGCCTTCAGTGGGGATCAATTTTGGCAAGCTTTGCTGCATGTGCCTGCCCTTGCTGGCGTATGGCCTGCCTGCATTTTGATGGCTTTGACTTTGGGAAGGATTTTTTCTTTTTTTTTTCTTTTTTGTTTTAAGTATTCATGCCATGTCCCTCATATCTTGCCCCCTGAGTTGCGTCTTCCTCCTTGACTTTTTCCCCTGCTTTTGCAACATCTGTGAGCTTAGTTTTGGCATCTTTTGGTCCTTTGCACTGCACCTGATAAAACCCCAGGCCATTTTCTTAGAGTCACTAAATTTCCAAAATTTTCTTTTTTTCTCCTCCAATTGCAATTCCTTTGATGTTGACTCCTTTCCCGCGTGTTTGTAAGTCATTCTTTTCTGTTTTGGCCTTCAGTGGGGATCAATTTTGGCAAGCTTTGCTGCATGTGCCTGCCCTTTGTGTCATATGGCCGGCCTGCATTTTGTAGGCTTTGACTTTGGGAAAGATTTTTTTCTTTTTTTGGTTGTTTTCTGAAGTGTTCATGCCATGTCCCTCATATCTTGCCCCCTAAGTTGTGTCTTCCTCCTTGACTTTTCCCCTGCTTTTGCAACATCTCTGAGCTTAGTTTTGGCATCTTTTGATCCTTTGCACTGCACCTGATATAACCCAGGCCATTTTCTTAGAGTCACTAAATTTCCCCAAATTTACTTTTTTTCTCCTCCAATTGCAATTCCTTTGATGTTGACTCCTTTCCAGCGTGTTTGTAGGTCCTTATTTTCTGTTTTGGGCCTTCAGTGGGGATCAATTTTGGCAAGCTTTGCTGCATGTGCCTGCCCTTGCTGGCGTATGGCCTGCCTGCATTTTGATGGCTTTGACTTTGGGAAAGATTTTTTTCTTTTTTTTTTCTTTTTTGTTTTAAGTATTCATGCCATGTCCCTCATATCTTGCCCCCTAAGTTGTGTCTTCCTCCTTGACTTTTTCCCCTGCTTTTGCAACATCTGTGAGCTTAGCTTTGCCACCTTTTTGGTCCTTTGCAATGCACCTCATAAAACCCCAGGCCACTTTCTAAGAGTCATTAAATTTCCCAAATTTTCTTCTTTTCCCCTCAATTGCAATTCCTTTGATGTTGACTCCATTACAGCGTGTTTGTAGGTCCTTCTTTTCTGTTTTGGCCTTCAGTGGGGATCAATTTTGGCAAGCTTTGCTGCATGTGCCTGCCCTTGCTGGCGTATGGCCTGCCTGCATTTTGATGGCTTTGACTTTGGGAAAGATTTTTTCTTTTTTTTTTTTTTTTGTTTTAAGTATTCATGCCATGTCCCTCATATCTTGCCCCCTGAGTTGTGTCTTCCTCCTTGACTTTTTCCCCTGCTTTTGCAACATCTGTGAGCTTAGTTTTGGCATCTTTTGGTCCTTTGCACTGCACCTGATAAAACCCCAGGCCATTTTCTTAGAGTCACTAAATTTCCAAAAGTTTCTTTTTTCTCCTCCAATTGCAATTCCTTTGATGTTGACTCCCTTCCCGCGTGTTTGTAAGTCATTCTTTTCTGTTTTGGCCTTGATCAATTTTGGCAAACTTTGCTGCATGTGCCTGCCATTGGTGTCATATGGCCATGCTTGCTTTTTGTAGGCTTTTACTTTGGGAAAGATTTTTTTCTTTTTTTTGGTTGTTTTCTGAAGTGTTCATGCCATGTCCCTCATATCTTGCCCCCTAAGTTGTGTCTTCCTCCTTGACTTTTTTCCCCTGCTTTTGCAACATCTGTGAGCTTAGTTTTGGCATCTTTTGGTCCTTTGCACTGCACCTGATAAAACCCCAGGCCATTTTCTTAGAGTCATTAAATTTCCCAAATTTTCTTCTTTTCCCCTCAATTGCAATTCCGTTGATGTTGACTCCATTACAGCGTGTTTGTAGGACCTTTTTTTCTGTTTTGGCCTTCAGTGGGGATCAATTTTGGTGAGCTTTGCTGCATGTGCCTGCCCTTGGTGTCATATGGCCTGCCTGCATTTTCATGGCTTTGACTTTGGGAAAGATTTTTTTCTTTTTTTTGGTTGTTTTCTGAAGTGTTCATGCCATGTCCCTCATATCTTGCCCCCTGTTGTGTCTTCCTCCTTGACTTTTTCCCCTGCTTTTGCAACATCTGTGAGCTTAGTTTTGGCATCTTTTGGTCCTTTGCACTGCACCTGATAAAACCCCAGGCCATTTTCTTAGAGTCACTAAATTTCCCAAATTTTCTTTTTTTCTCCTCCAATTGCAATTCCTTTGATGTTGACTCCTTTCCAGTGTGTTTGTAGGTCCTTCTTTTCTGTTTTGGCCTTCAGTGGGGATCAATTTTGGCAAGCTTTGCTGCATGTGCCTGCCCTTGCTGGCGTATGGCCTGCCTGCATTTTGATGGCTTTGACTTTGGGAAAGATTTTTCTTTTTTTTTTTTTTTTTTATTATTTTAAGTATTCATGCCATGTCCCTCATATCTTGCCCCCTAAGTTGTGTCTTCCTCCTTGACTTTTTCCCCTGCTTTTGCAACATCTGTGAGCTTAGTTTTGGCATCTTTTGGTCCTTTGCAGTGCACCTCATAAAACCCCAGGCCACTTTCTAAGAGTCATTAAATTTCCCAAATTTTCTTCTTTTCCCCTCAATTGCAATTCCTTTGATGTTGACTCCATTACAGCGTGTTTGTAGGTCCTTCTTTTCTGTTTTGGCCTTCAGTGGGGATCAATTTTGGCAAGCTTTGCTGCATGTGCCTGCCCTTGCTGGCGTATGGCCTGCCTGCATTTTGATGGCTTTGACTTTGGGAAAGATTTTTTCTTTTTTTTTTCTTTTTTTTTTTTTAAATATTCATGCCATGTCCCTCATATCTTGCCCCCTAAGTTGTGTCTTCCCTCCTTGACTTTTTCCCCTGCTTTTGCAACATCTGTGAGCTTAGTTTTGGCATCTTTTGGTCCTTTGCACTGCACCTGATATAAACCCAGGCCATTTTCTTAGAGTCACTAAATTTCCCAAATTTTCTTTTTTTCTCCTCCAATTGCAATTCCTTTGATGTTGACTCCATTCCAGCGTGTTTGTAGGTCCTTCTTTTCTTCTTTGGCCTTCAGTGCGGAACAATTTTGGCAAGCTTTGCTGCATGTGCCTGCCCTTGCTGGCGTATGGCCTGCCTGCATTTTGATGGCTTTGACTTTGGGAAAGATTTTTTCTTTTTTTTTTTTTTTATTATTTTAAGTATTCATGCTATGTCCCTCATATCTTGCCCCCCTAAGATGTGTCTTCCTCCTTGACTTTTTCCCCTGCTTTTGCAACATCTGTGAGCTTAGTTTTGGCACCTTTTGGTCCTTTGCACTGCACCTGATAAAACCCCAGGCCACTTTCTAAGAGTCATTAAATTTCCCAAATTTTCTTCTTTTCCCCTCAATTGCAATTCCTTTGATGTTGACTCCATTCCAGCGTGTTTGTAGGTCCTTGTTTTCTGTTTTGGCCTTCAGTGGGGATCAATATTGGAAAGCTTTGCTGCATGTGCCTGCCCTTGGTGGCGTATGGCCTGCCTGCATTTTGATGGCTTTGACTTTGGGATAGATTTTTTCTTTTTTTTTTTTTTTTTTCTTTTAAGTATTCATGCCATGTCCCTCATATCTTGCTCCCTAAGATGTGTTTTCCTCCTTCACTTTTTCCCCTGCTTTTGCAACATCTGTGAGCTTAGTTTTGGCATCTTTTGGTCCTTTGCAATGCACCTGATATAAACCCAGGCCATTTTTTTAGAGTCAGTAATTTCCCTAATTTTCTTTTTTTCTCCTCCAATTGCAATTCCTTTGATGTTGTCTCCATTCCAGCGTGTTTGTAGGTCCTTTTTTTCTGTTTTGGCATTCATTGGGGATCAATTTTGGCAAGCTTTGCTGCATGTGCCTGCCCTTGGTGTCATATGGCCTGCCTGCATTTTCATGGCTTTGACTTTGGGAAAGATTTTTTCCTTTTTTTGGTTGTTTTCTGAAGTGTTCATGCCATGTCCCTCATATCTTGCCCCCTAAGTTGTGTCTTCCTCCTTGACTTTTTCCCCTGCTTTTGCAACATCTGTGAGCTTAGTTTTGGCATCTTTTGGTCCTTTGCAATGCACATGATAAAACCCCCGGCCACTTTCTAAGAGTCATTAAATTTCCCAAATTTTCTTTTTTTCTCCTCCAATTGCAATTCCTTTGATGTTGACTCCATTCTAGCGTGTTTGTAGGTCCTTCTTTTCTGTTTTGGCCTTCAGTGGGGATCAATTTTGGCAAGCTTTGCTGCATGTGCCTGCCCTTGGTGGCGTATGGCCTGCCTGCATTTTGATGGCTTTGACTTTGGGAAAGATTTTTTTCTTTTTTTTTTTTTTAATATTTTAAGTATTCATGCCATGTCCCTCATATCTTGCCCCCTAAGTTGTGTCTTCCTCCTTGACTTTTTCCCCTGCTTTTGCAACATCTGTGAGCTTAGTTTTGGCATCTTTTGGTCCTTTGCACTGCACCTGATATAAACCCAGGCCATTTTCTTAGAGTCACTAAATTTCCAAAATTTTCTTTTTTTCTCCTCCAATTGCAATTCCTTTGATGTTGACTCCTTTCCAGCGTGTTTGTAGGTCCTTCTTTTCTGTTTTGGCCTTCAGTGGGGATCAATTTTGGCAAGCTTTGCTGCATGTGCCTGCCCTTGCTGGCGTATGGCCTGCCTGCATTTTGATGGCTTTGACTTTGGGAAAGATTTTTTCTTTTTTTTATTTTATTATTTTAAGTATTCATGCCATGTCCCTTTTATCTTGCCCCCTAAGTTGTGTCTTCCTCCTTGACTTTTTCCCCTGCTTTTGCAACATCTGTGAGCTTAGTTTTGCCACCTTTTGGTCCTTTGCAATGCACCTCATAAAACCCCAGGCCACATTCTAAGAGTCATTAAATTTCCCAAATTTTCTTCTTTTCCCCACAATTGCAATTCCTTTGATGTTGACTCCATTACAGCGTGTTTGTAGGTCCTTCTTTTCTGTTTTGGCCTTCAGTGGGGATCAATTTTGGCAAGCTTTGCTGCATGTGCCTGCCCTTGCTGGCGTATGGCCTGCCTGCATTTTGATGGCTTTGACTTTGGGAAAGATTTTTTCTTTTTTTTTTCTTTTTTGTTCTAAGTATTCATGCCATGTCCCTCATATCTTGCCCCCTAAGTTGTGTCTTCCTCCTTGACTTTTTCCCCTGCTTTTGCAACATCTGTGAGCTTAGTTTTGGCACCTTTTGGTCCTTTGCACTGCACCTGATAAAACCCCAGGCCATTTTCTTAGAGTCACTAAATTTCCCAAAATTTTCTTTTTTTCTCCTCCAATTGCAATTCCTTTGATGTTGAATCCTTTCCCACGTGTTTGTAAGTCCTTCTTTTCTGTTTTGGCCTTCAGTGGGGATCAATTTTGGCAAGCTTTGCTGCATGTGCCTGCCCTTTGTGTCATATGGCCTGCCTGCATTTTGTAGGCTTTGACTTTGGGAAAGATTTTTTTCTTTTTTTGTTTGTTTTCTGAAGTGTTCATGCCATGTCCCTCATATCTTGCCCCCTAAGTTGTGTCTTCCTCCTTGACTTTTTCCCCTGCTTTTGCAACATCTGTGAGCTTAGGTTTGGCATCTTTTGATCCTTTGCACTGCACCTGATATAAACCCAGGCCATTTTCTTAGAGTCACTAAATTTCCCAAATTTTCTTTTTTTCTCCTCCAATTGCAATTCCTTTGATGTTGACTCCTTTCCAGCGTGTTTGTAGGTCCTTCTTTTCTGTTTTGGCCTTCAGTGGGGATCAATTTTGGCAAGCTTTGCTGCATGTGCCTGCCCTTGCTGGCCTATGGCCTGCCTGCATTTTGATGGCTTTGACTTTGGGAAAGATTTTTTTCTTTTTTTGGTTGTTTTCTGAAGTGTTCATGCCAT
The DNA here is from genome assembly GCA_021963965.1 of Artemisiospiza belli. NCBI lineage: Eukaryota > Metazoa > Chordata > Aves > Passeriformes > Passerellidae > Artemisiospiza > Artemisiospiza belli. The sequence goes on along the minus strand of JAKDEW010000244.1, from coordinate 197,232 downwards.
GTCCCTCATATCTTGCCCCCTAAGTTCTGTCTTCCTCCTTGACTTTTTCCCCTGCTTTTGCAACATCTGTGAGCTTAGTTTTGGCATCTTTTGGTCCTTTGCACTGCACATGATAAAACCCCGGGCCATTTTCTTAGAGTCACTAAATTTCCCAAATTTTCTTTTTTTCTCCTCCAATTGCAATTCCTTTGATGTTGACTCCTTTCCAGCGTGTTTGTAGGTCCTTCTTTTCTGTTTTGGCCTTCAGTGGGGATCAATTTTGGCAAGCTTTGCTGCATGTGCCTGCCCTTGCTGGCGTATGGCCTGCCTGCATTTTGATGGCTTTGACTTTGGGAAAGATTTTTTTCTTTTTTTTTTTTTTTAATATTTTAAGTATTCATGCCATGTCCCTCATATATTGCCCCCTAAGTTGTGTCTTCTTCCTTGAATTTTTCCCCCGCTTTTGCAACATCTGTGAGCTTAGTTTTGGCATCTTTTGGTCCTTTGCACTGCACCTGATATAAACCCAGGCCATTTTCTTAGAGTCACTAAATTTCCAAAATTTTCTTTTTTTCTCCTCCAATTGCAATTCCTTTGATGTTGACTCCTTTCCAGCGTGTTTGTAGGTCCTTCTTTTCTGTTTTGGCCTTCAGTGGGGATCAATTTTGGCAAGCTTTGCTGCATGTGCCTGCCCTTGCTGGCGTATGGCCTGCCTGCATTTTGATGGCTTTGACTTTGGGAAAGATTTTTTCTTTTTTTTTTTTTAATATTTTAAGTATTCATGCCATGTCCCTCATATCTTGCCCCCTAAGTTGTGTCTTCCTCCTTGACTTTTTCGCCTGCTTTTGCAACATCTGTGAGCTTAGTTTTGCCACCTTTTGGTCCTTTGCAATGCACCTCATAAAACCCCAGGCCACTTCCTAAGAGTCATTAAATTTCCCAAATTTTCTTCTTTTCCCCTCAATTGCAATTCCTTTGATGTTGACTCCATTACAGCGTGTTTGTAGGTCCTTCTTTTCTGTTTTGGCCTTCAGTGGGGATCAATTTTGGCAAGCTTTGCTGCATGTGCCTGCCCTTGCTGGCGTATGGCCTGCCTGCATTTTGATGGCTTTGACTTTGGGAAAGATTTTTTCTTCTTTTTTTCTTTTTTGTTTTAAGTATTCATGCCATGTCCCTCATATCTTGCCCCCTAAGTTGTGTCTTCCTCCTTGACTTTTTCCCCTGCTTTTGCAACATCTGTGAGCTTAGTTTTGGCATCTTTTGGTCCTTTGCACTGCACCTGATAAAACCCCAGGCCATTTTCTTAGAGTCACTAAATTTCCCAAATTTTCTTTTTTTCTCCTCCAATTGCAATTCTTTCGATGTTGACTCCTTTCCAGCATGTTTGTAGGTCCTTCTTTTCTGTTTTGGCCTTCAGTGGGGATCAATTTTGGCAAGCTTTGCTGCATGTGCCTGCCCTTGCTGGCGTATGGCCTGCCTGCATTTTGATGGCTTTGACTTTGGGAAAGATTTTTTCTTTTTTTTTCCTTTTTTGTTTTAAGTATTCATGCCATGTCCCTCATATCTTGCCCCCTAAGTTGTGTCTTCCTCCTTGACTTTTTCCCCTGCTTTTGCAACATCTGTGAGCTTAGTTTTGGCATCTTTTGGTCCTTTGCACTGCACCTGATATAAACCCAGGCCATATTTTTAGAGTCAGTAATTTCCCTAATTTTCTTTTTTTCTCCTCCAATTGCAATTCCTTTGATGTTGTCTCCATTCCAGCGTGTTTGTATGTCCTTCTTTTCTGTTTTGGCCTTCAGTGGGGATCAATTTTGGCAAACTTTGCTGCATGTGCCTGCCCTTGGTGTCATATGGCCTGCCTGCATTTTGTAGGCTTTGACTTTGGGAAAGATATTTTTCTTTTTTTGGTTGTTTTCTGAAGTGTTCATGCCATGTCCCTCATATCTTGCCCCCTAAGTTCTGTCTTCCTCCTTGACTTTTTCCCCTGCTTTTGCAACATCTGTGAGCTTTGTTTTGGCACCTTTTGGTTCTTTGCACTGCACCTGATAAAACCCCAGGCCACTTTCTAAGAGTCATTAAATTTACCAATTTTTCTTCTTTTCTCCTCCATTTGCAATTCCTTTGATGGTGTCTCCATTCCAGCGTGTTTGTAGGTCCTTCTTTTCTGTTTTAGCCTTCAGTGTGGATCAATTTTGGCAAGCTTTGCTGCATGTGCCTGCCCTTGCTTGCGTATAGCCTGCCTGCATTTTGATGGCTTTGACTTTGGGAATGATTTTTTTCTTTTTTTTTTCTTTTTTGTTTTAAGTATTCATGCCATGTCCCTCATATCTTGCCCCCTGAGTTGTGTCTTCCTCCTTCACTTTTTCCCCTGCTTTTGCAACATCTGTGAGCTTAGTTTTGGCATCTTTTGGTCTTTTGCACTGCACCTGATAAAACCCCTGGCCATTTTCTTAGAGTCACTAAATTTCCAAAATTTTCTTTTTTTCTCCTCCAATTGCAATTCCTTTGATGTTGACTCCTTTCCCACGTGTTTGTAAGTCATTCTTTTCTGTTTTGGCCTTCAGTGGGGATCAATTTTGGCAAACTTTGCTGCATGTGCCTGCCCTTGGTGTCATATGGCCTGCCTGCATTTTGTAGGCTTTGACTTTGGGAAAGATTTTTTTCTTTTTTTGGTTGTTTTCTGAAGTGTTCATGCCATGTCCCTCATATCTTGCCCCCTAAGTTGTGTCTTCCTCCTTGACTTTTTCCCCTGCTTTTGCAACATCTGTGAGCTTAGTTTTGGCATCTTTTGGTCCTTTGCACTGCACATGATAAAACCCCGGGCCATTTTCTTAGAGTCACTAAATTTCCCAAATTTTCTTTTTTTCTCCTCCAATTGCAATTCCTTTGATGTTGACTCCTTTCCAGCGTGTTTGTAGGTCCTTCTTTTCTGTTTTGGCCTTCAGTGGGGATCAATTTTGGCAAACTTTGCTGCATGTGCCTGCCCTTGGTGTCATGTGGCCTGCCTGCATTTTGTAGGCTTTGACTTTGGGAAAGATTTTTTTCTTTTTTTGGTTGTTTTCTGAAGTGTTCATGCCATGTCCCTCATATCTTGCCCCCTAAGTTGTGTCTTCCTCCTTGACTTTTTCCCCTGCTTTTGCAACATCTGTGAGCTTACTTTTGGCACCTTTTGGTCCTTTGCACTGCACCTGAGAAAACCACGGGCCATTTTCTTAGAGTCAGAAATTTCACAAATTTTCTTTTTTTCTCCTCCAATTGCAATTTCTTTGATGTTGACTCCTTTCCAGCATCTTTGTAGGACCTTCTTTTCTGTTTTGGCCTTCAGTGGGGATCAATTTTGGCAAGCTTTGCTGCATGTGCCTGCCCTTGCTGGCGTATGGCCTGCCTGCATTTTGATGGCTTTGACTTTGGGAAAGATTTTTTCTTTTTTTTTTTTTTTTTGTTTTAGGTATTCATGCCATGTCCCTCATATCTTGCCCCCTAAGTTGTGTCTTCCTCCTTGACTTTTTCCCCTGCTTTTGCAACATCTATGAGCTTAGTTTTGGCATCTTTTGGTCCTTTGCACTGCACCTGATAAAACCCTAGGCCACTTTCTAAGAGTCATTAAATTTCCCAATTTTTCTTCTTTTCTCCTCCAATTGCAAATCCTTTGATGTTGTCTCCATTCCAGCGTGTTTGTATGTCCTTCTTTTCTGTTTTGGCCTTCAGTGGGGATCAATTTTGGCAAACTTTGCTGCATGTGCCTGCCCTTGGTGTCATATGGCCTGCCTGCATTTTGTAGGCTTTGACTTTGGGAAAGATTTTTTTCTTTTTTTGGTTGTTTTCTGAAGTGTTCATGCCATGTCCCTCATATCTTGCCCCCTAAGTTGTGTCTTCCTCCTTGACTTTTTCCCCTGCTTTTGCAACATCTGTGAGCTTAGTTTTGGCACCTTTTGGTCCTTTGCACTGCACCTGAGAAAACCACGGGCCATTTTCTTAGAGTCAGAAATTTCACAAATTTTCTTTTTTTCTCCTCCAATTGCAATTTCTTTGATGTTGACTCCTTTCAAGCATCTTTGTAGGACCTTCTTTTCTGTTTTGGCCTTCAGTGGGGATCAATTTTGGCAAGCTTTGCTGCATGTGCCTGCCCTTGCTGGCGTATGGCCTGCCTGCATTTTGATGGCTTTGACTTTGGGAAAGATTTTTTCTTTTTTTTTTTTTTTTTGTTTTAGGTATTCATGCCATGTCCCTCATATCTTGCCCCCTAAGTTGTGTCTTCCTCCTTGACTTTTTCCCCTGCTTTTGCAACATCTATGAGCTTAGTTTTGGCATCTTTTGGTCCTTTGCACTGCACCTGATAAAACCCTAGGCCACTTTCTAAGAGTCATTAAATTTCCCAATTTTTCTTCTTTTCTCCTCCAATTGCAAATCCTTTGATGTTGTCTCCATTCCAGCATGTTTGTATGTCCTTCTTTTCTGTTTTGGCCTTCAGTGGGGATCAATTTTGGCAAACTTTGCTGCATGTGCCTGCCCTTGGTGTCATATGGCCTGCCTGCATTTTGTAGGCTTTGACTTTGGGAAAGATTTTTTTCTTTTTAAGGTTGTTTTCTGAAGTGTTCATGCCATGTCCCTCATATCTTGCCCCCTAAGTTGTGTCTTCCTCCTTGACTTTTTCCCCTGCTTTTGCAACATCTGTGAGCTTAGTTTTGGCATCTTTTGGTCCTTTGCACTGCACATGATAAAACCCCGGGCCATTTTCTTAGAGTCACTAAATTTCCCAAATTTTCTTTTTTTCTCCTCCAATTGCAATTCCTTTGATGCTGACTCCTTTCCAGCGTGTTTGTAGGTCCTTCTTTTCTGTTTTGGCCTTCAGTGGGGATCAATTTTGGCAAGCTTTGCTGCATGTGCCTGCCCTTGCTGGCGTATGGCCTGCCTGCATTGTGATGGCTTTGACTTTGGGAAAGATTTTTTTCTTTTTTTTTTTTTTTAATATTTTAAGTATTCATGCCATGTCCCTCATATCTTGCCCCCTAAGTTCTGTCTTCCTCCTTGACTTTTTCCCCCGCTTTTGCAACATCTGTGAGCTTAGTTTTGGCATCTTTTGGTCCTTTGCACTGCACCTGATAAAACCCCAGGCCATTTTCTTAGAGTCACTAAATTTCCAAAATTTTCTTTTTTTCTCCTCCAATTGCAATTCCTTTGATGTTGACTCCTTTCCCGCCTGTTTGTAAGTCATTCTTTTCTGTTTTGGCCTTCAGTGGGGATCAATTTTGGCAAGCTTTGCTGCATGTGCCTGCCCTTTGTGTCATATGGCCGGCCTGCATTTTGTAGGCTTTGACTTTGGGAAAGATTTTTTTCTTTTTTTGTTTGTTTTCTGAAGTGTTCATGCCATGTCCCTCATATCTTGCCCCCTAAGTTCTGTCTTCCTCCTTGACTTTTTCCCCTGCTTTTGCAACATCTGTGAGCTTAGTTTTGGCATCTTTTGATCCTTTGCACTGCACCTGATATAAACCCAGGCCATTTTCTTAGAGTCACTAAATTTCCAAAATTTTCTGTTTTTCTCTCTCCAATTGCAATTTCTTTGATGTTGACTCCTTTCCAGCATCTTTGTAGGACCTTCTTTTCTGTTTTGGCCTTCAGTGGGGATCAATTTTGGCAAGCTTTGCTGCATGTGCCTGCCCTTACTGGCGTATGGCCTGCCTGCATTTTGATGGCTTTGACTTTGGGAAAGATTTTTTCTTTTTTTTTTTTTTTTTGTTTTAGGTATTCATGCCATGTCCCTCATATCTTGCCCCCTGAGTTGTGTCTTCCTCCTTGACTTTTTCCCCTGCTTTTGCAACATCTGTGAGCTTAGTTTTGGCATCTTTTGGTCCTTTGCACTGCACCTGATAAAACCCCAGGCCACTTTCTAAGAGTCATTAAATTTCCCAATTTTTCTTCTTTTCTCCTCCAATTGCAAATCCTTTGATGTTGTCTCCATTCCAGCGTGTTTGTATGTCCTTCTTTTCTGTTTTGGCCTTCAGTGGGGATCAATTTTGGCAAACTTTGCTGCATGTGCCTGCCCTTGGTGTCATATGGCCTGCCTGCATTTTGTAGGCTTTGACTTTGGGAAAGATTTTTTTCTTTTTTTGGTTGTTTTCTGAAGTGTTCATGCCATGTCCCTCATATCTTGCCCCCTAAGTTGTGTCTTCCTCCTTGACTTTTTCCCCTGCTTTTGCAACATCTGTGAGCTTAGTTTTGGCATCTTTTGATCCTTTGCACTGCACCTGATAAAACCCCGGGCCATTTTCTTAGAGTCACTAAATTTCCCAAATTTTCTTTTTTTCTCCTCCAATTGCAATTCCTTTGATGTTGACTCCTTTCCAGCGTGTTTGTAGGTCCTTCTTTTCTGTTTTGGCCTTCAGTGGGGATCAATTTTGGCAAGCTTTGCTGCATGTGCCTGCCCTTGCTGGCGTATGGCCTGCCTGCATTGTGATGGCTTTGACTTTGGGAAAGATTTTTTTCTTTTTTTTTTTTTTTTAATATTTTAAGTATTCATGCCATGTCCCTCATATCTTGCCCCCTAAGTTCTGTCTTCCTCCTTGACTTTTTCCCCCGCTTTTGCAACATCTGTGAGCTTAGTTTTGGCATCTTTTGGTCGTTTGCACTGCACCTGATAAAACCCCAGGCCATTTTCTTAGAGTCACTAAATTTCCAAAATTTTCTTTTTTTCTCCTCCAATTGCAATTCCTTTGATGTTGACTCCTTTCCCGCGTGTTTGTAAGTCATTCTTTTCTGTTTTGGCCTTCAGTGGGGATCAATTTTGGCAAGCTTTGCTGCATGTGCCTGCCCTTTGTGTCATATGGCCGGCCTGCATTTTGTAGGCTTTGACTTTGGGAAAAATTTTTTTCTTTTTTTGGTTGTTTTCTGAAGTGTTCATGCCATGTCCCTCATATCTTGCCCCCTAAGTTGTGTCTTCCTCCTTGACATTTTCCCCGGCTTTTGCAACATCTGTGAGCTTAGTTTTGGCATCTTTTGATCCTTTGCACTGCACCTGATATAAACCCAGGCCATTTTCTTAGAGTCACTAAATTTCCCAAATTTTCTTTTTTTCTCCTCCAATTGCAATTTCTTTGATGTTGACTCCTTTCCAGCGTGTTTGTAGGTCCTTCTTTTCTGTTTTGGCCTTCAGTGGGGATCAATTTTGGCAAGCTTTGCTGCATGTGCCTGCCCTTGCTGGCGTATGGCCTGCCTGCATTTTGATGGCTTTGACTTTGGGAAAGATTTTTTCTTTTTTTTTTTTTTATTATTTTAAGTATTCATGCCATGTCCCTCATATTTTGCCCCCTAAGTTGTGTCTTCCTCCTTGACCTTTTCCCCTGCTTTTGCAACATCTGTGAGCTTAGTTTTGCCACCTTTTGGTCCTTTGCAATGCACCTCATAAAACCCCAGGCCACTTTCTAAGAGTCATTAAATTTCCCAAATTTTCTTCTTTTCCCCTCAATTGCAATTCCTTTGATGTTGACTCCATTACAGCATGTTTGTAGGTCCTTCTTTTCTGTTTTGGCCTTCAGTGGGGATCAATTTTGGCAAGCTTTGCTGCATGTGCCTGCCCTTGCTGGCGTATGGCCTGCCTGCATTTTGATGGCTTTCACTTTGGGAAAGATTTTTTCTTTTTTTTTTCTTTTTTGTTTTAAGTATTCATGCCATGTCCCTCATATCTTGCCCCCTAAGTTGTGTCTTCCTCCTTGACTTTTTCCCCTGCTTTTGCAACATCTGTGAGCTTAGTTTTGGCATCTTTTGGTCCTTTGCACTGCACCTGATAAAACACCTGGCCATTTTCTTGGAGTCACTAAATTTCCAAAATTTTCTTTTTTTCTCCTCCAATTGCAATTCCTTTGATGTTGACTCCTTTCCCGCGTGTTTGTAAGTCATTCTTTTCTGTTTTGGCCTTCAGTGGGGATCAATTTTGGCAAACTTTGCTGCATGTGCCAGCCCTTGGTGTCATATGGCCTGCTTGCATTTTGTAGGCTTTGACTTTGGGAAAGATTTTTTTCTTTTTTTGGTTGTTTTCTGAAGTGTTCATGCCATGTCCCTCATATCTTGCCCCCTAAGTTGTGTCTTCCTCCTTGACTTTTTCCCCTGCTTTTGCAACATCTGTGAGCTTAGTTTTGGCACCTTTTGGTCCTTTGCACTGCACCTGAGAAAACCACGGGCCATTTTCTTAGAGTCAGAAATTTCACAAATTTTCTTTTTTTCTCCTCCAATTGCAATTTCTTTGATGTTGACTCCTTTCCAGCATCTTTGTAGGACCTTCTTTTCTGTTTTGGCCTTCAGTGGGGATCAATTTTGGCAAGCTTTGCTGCATGTGCCTGCCCTTGCTGGCGTATGGCCTGCCTGCATTTTGATGGCTTTGACTTTGGGAAAGATTTTTTCTTTTTTTTTTTTTTTTGTTTTAGGTATTCATGCCATGTCCCTCATATCTTGCCCCCTAAGTTGTGTCTTCCTCCTTGACTTTTTCCCCTGCTTTTGCAACATCTGTGAGCTTAGTTTTGGCATCTTTTTGTCCTTTGCACTGCACCTGATAAAACCCCAGGCCACTTCCTAAGAGTCATTAAATTTCCCAATTTTTCTTCTTTTCTCCTCCAATTGCAAATCCTTTGATGTTGTCTCCATACCAGCGTGTTTGTATGTCCTTCTTTTCTGTTTTGGCCTTCAGTGGGGATCAATTTTGGCAAACTTTGCTGCATGTGCCTGCCCTTGGTGTCATATGGCCTGCCTGCATTTTGTAGGCTTTGACTTTGGGAAAGATTTTTTCTTTTTTTTTTCTTTTTTGTTTTAAGTATTCATGCCATGTCCCTCATATCTTGCCCCCTGAGTTGTGTCTTCCTCCTTGACTTTTTCCCCTGCTTTTGCAACATCTGTGAGCTTAGTTTTGGCATCTTTTGGTCCTTTGCACTGCACATGATAAAACCCCAGGCCATTTTCTTAGAGTCACTAAATTTCCCAAATTTTCTTTTTTTCTCCTCCAATTGCAATTCCTTTGATGTTGTCTCCATTCCAGCGTGTTTGTAGGTCCTTCTTTTCTGTTTTAGCCTTCAGTGTGGATCAATTTTGGCAAGCTTTGCTGCATGTGCCTGCCCTTGCTTGCGTATAGCCTGCCTGCATTTTGATGGCTTTGACTTTGGGAATGATTTTTTTCTTTTTTTTTTCTTTTTTGTTTTAAGTATTCATGCCATGTCCCTCATATCTTGCCCCCTGAGTTGTGTCTTCCTCCTTCACTTTTTCCCCTGCTTTTGCAACATCTGTGAGCTTAGTTTTGGCATCTTTTGGTCTTTTGCACTGCACCTGATAAAACCCCTGGCCATTTTCTTAGAGTCACTAAATTTCCAAAATTTTCTTTTTTTCTCCTCCAATTGCAATTCCTTTGATGTTGACTCCTTTCCCACGTGTTTGTAAGTCATTCTTTTCTGTTTTGGCCTTCAGTGGGGATCAATTTTGGCAAACTTTGCTGCATGTGCCTGCCCTTGGTGTCATATGGCCTGCCTGCATTTTGTAGGCTTTGACTTTGGGAAAGATTTTTTTCTTTTTTTGGTTGTTTTCTGAAGTGTTCATGCCATGTCCCTCATATCTTGCCCCCTAAGTTGTGTCTTCCTCCTTGACTTTTTCCCCTGCTTTTGCAACATCTGTGAGCTTAGTTTTGGCATCTTTTGGTCCTTTGCACTGCACATGATAAAACCCCGGGCCATTTTCTTAGAGTCACTAAATTTCCCAAATTTTCTTTTTTTCTCCTCCAATTGCAATTCCTTTGATGTTGACTCCTTTCCAGCGTGTTTGTAGGTCCTTCTTTTCTGTTTTGGCCTTCAGTGGGGATCAATTTTGGCAAACTTTGCTGCATGTGCCTGCCCTTGGTGTCATGTGGCCTGCCTGCATTTTGTAGGCTTTGACTTTGGGAAAGATTTTTTTCTTTTTTTGGTTGTTTTCTGAAGTGTTCATGCCATGTCCCTCATATCTTGCCCCCTAAGTTGTGTCTTCCTCCTTGACTTTTTCCCCTGCTTTTGCAACATCTGTGAGCTTACTTTTGGCACCTTTTGGTCCTTTGCACTGCACCTGAGAAAACCACGGGCCATTTTCTTAGAGTCAGAAATTTCACAAATTTTCTTTTTTTCTCCTCCAATTGCAATTTCTTTGATGTTGACTCCTTTCCAGCATCTTTGTAGGACCTTCTTTTCTGTTTTGGCCTTCAGTGGGGATCAATTTTGGCAAGCTTTGCTGCATGTGCCTGCCCTTGCTGGCGTATGGCCTGCCTGCATTTTGATGGCTTTGACTTTGGGAAAGATTTTTTCTTTTTTTTTTTTTTTTTGTTTTAGGTATTCATGCCATGTCCCTCATATCTTGCCCCCTAAGTTGTGTCTTCCTCCTTGACTTTTTCCCCTGCTTTTGCAACATCTATGAGCTTAGTTTTGGCATCTTTTGGTCCTTTGCACTGCACCTGATAAAACCCTAGGCCACTTTCTAAGAGTCATTAAATTTCCCAATTTTTCTTCTTTTCTCCTCCAATTGCAAATCCTTTGATGTTGTCTCCATTCCAGCGTGTTTGTATGTCCTTCTTTTCTGTTTTGGCCTTCAGTGGGGATCAATTTTGGCAAACTTTGCTGCATGTGCCTGCCCTTGGTGTCATATGGCCTGCCTGCATTTTGTAGGCTTTGACTTTGGGAAAGATTTTTTTCTTTTTTTGGTTGTTTTCTGAAGTGTTCATGCCATGTCCCTCATATCTTGCCCCCTAAGTTGTGTCTTCCTCCTTGACTTTTTCCCCTGCTTTTGCAACATCTGTGAGCTTAGTTTTGGCACCTTTTGGTCCTTTGCACTGCACCTGAGAAAACCACGGGCCATTTTCTTAGAGTCAGAAATTTCACAAATTTTCTTTTTTTCTCCTCCAATTGCAATTTCTTTGATGTTGACTCCTTTCAAGCATCTTTGTAGGACCTTCTTTTCTGTTTTGGCCTTCAGTGGGGATCAATTTTGGCAAGCTTTGCTGCATGTGCCTGCCCTTGCTGGCGTATGGCCTGCCTGCATTTTGATGGCTTTGACTTTGGGAAAGATTTTTTCTTTTTTTTTTTTTTTTTTGTTTTAGGTATTCATGCCATGTCCCTCATATCTTGCCCCCTAAGTTGTGTCTTCCTCCTTGACTTTTTCCCCTGCTTTTGCAACATCTATGAGCTTAGTTTTGGCATCTTTTGGTCCTTTGCACTGCACCTGATAAAACCCTAGGCCACTTTCTAAGAGTCATTAAATTTCCCAATTTTTCTTCTTTTCTCCTCCAATTGCAAATCCTTTGATGTTGTCTCCATTCCAGCATGTTTGTATGTCCTTCTTTTCTGTTTTGGCCTTCAGTGGGGATCAATTTTGGCAAACTTTGCTGCATGTGCCTGCCCTTGGTGTCATATGGCCTGCCTGCATTTTGTAGGCTTTGACTTTGGGAAAGATTTTTTTCTTTTTAAGGTTGTTTTCTGAAGTGTTCATGCCATGTCCCTCATATCTTGCCCCCTAAGTTGTGTCTTCCTCCTTGACTTTTTCCCCTGCTTTTGCAACATCTGTGAGCTTAGTTTTGGCATCTTTTGGTCCTTTGCACTGCACATGATAAAACCCCGGGCCATTTTCTTAGAGTCACTAAATTTCCCAAATTTTCTTTTTTTCTCCTCCAATTGCAATTCCTTTGATGCTGACTCCTTTCCAGCGTGTTTGTAGGTCCTTCTTTTCTGTTTTGGCCTTCAGTGGGGATCAATTTTGGCAAGCTTTGCTGCATGTGCCTGCCCTTGCTGGCGTATGGCCTGCCTGCATTGTGATGGCTTTGACTTTGGGAAAGATTTTTTTCTTTTTTTTTTTTTTTAATATTTTAAGTATTCATGCCATGTCCCTCATATCTTGCCCCCTAAGTTCTGTCTTCCTCCTTGACTTTTTCCCCCGCTTTTGCAACATCTGTGAGCTTAGTTTTGGCATCTTTTGGTCCTTTGCACTGCACCTGATAAAACCCCAGGCCATTTTCTTAGAGTCACTAAATTTCCAAAATTTTCTTTTTTTCTCCTCCAATTGCAATTCCTTTGATGTTGACTCCTTTCCCGCCTGTTTGTAAGTCATTCTTTTCTGTTTTGGCCTTCAGTGGGGATCAATTTTGGCAAGCTTTGCTGCATGTGCCTGCCCTTTGTGTCATATGGCCGGCCTGCATTTTGTAGGCTTTGACTTTGGGAAAGATTTTTTTCTTTTTTTGTTTGTTTTCTGAAGTGTTCATGCCATGTCCCTCATATCTTGCCCCCTAAGTTCTGTCTTCCTCCTTGACTTTTTCCCCTGCTTTTGCAACATCTGTGAGCTTAGTTTTGGCATCTTTTGATCCTTTGCACTGCACCTGATATAAACCCAGGCCATTTTCTTAGAGTCACTAAATTTCCAAAATTTTCTGTTTTTCTCTCTCCAATTGCAATTTCTTTGATGTTGACTCCTTTCCAGCATCTTTGTAGGACCTTCTTTTCTGTTTTGGCCTTCAGTGGGGATCAATTTTGGCAAGCTTTGCTGCATGTGCCTGCCCTTACTGGCGTATGGCCTGCCTGCATTTTGATGGCTTTGACTTTGGGAAAGATTTTTTCTTTTTTTTTTTTTTTTTGTTTTAGGTATTCATGCCATGTCCCTCATATCTTGCCCCCTGAGTTGTGTCTTCCTCCTTGACTTTTTCCCCTGCTTTTGCAACATCTGTGAGCTTAGTTTTGGCATCTTTTGGTCCTTTGCACTGCACCTGATAAAACCCCAGGCCACTTTCTAAGAGTCATTAAATTTCCCAATTTTTCTTCTTTTCTCCTCCAATTGCAAATCCTTTGATGTTGTCTCCATTCCAGCGTGTTTGTATGTCCTTCTTTTCTGTTTTGGCCTTCAGTGGGGATCAATTTTGGCAAACTTTGCTGCATGTGCCTGCCCTTGGTGTCATATGGCCTGCCTGCATTTTGTAGGCTTTGACTTTGGGAAAGATTTTTTTCTTTTTTTGGTTGTTTTCTGAAGTGTTCATGCCATGTCCCTCATATCTTGCCCCCTAAGTTGTGTCTTCCTCCTTGACTTTTTCCCCTGCTTTTGCAACATCTGTGAGCTTAGTTTTGGCATCTTTTGATCCTTTGCACTGCACCTGATAAAACCCCGGGCCATTTTCTTAGAGTCACTAAATTTCCCAAATTTTCTTTTTTTCTCCTCCAATTGCAATTCCTTTGATGTTGACTCCTTTCCAGCGTGTTTGTAGGTCCTTCTTTTCTGTTTTGGCCTTCAGTGGGGATCAATTTTGGCAAGCTTTGCTGCATGTGCCTGCCCTTGCTGGCGTATGGCCTGCCTGCATTGTGATGGCTTTGACTTTGGGAAAGATTTTTTTCTTTTTTTTTTTTTTTTAATATTTTAAGTATTCATGCCATGTCCCTCATATCTTGCCCCCTAAGTTCTGTCTTCCTCCTTGACTTTTTCCCCCGCTTTTGCAACATCTGTGAGCTTAGTTTTGGCATCTTTTGGTCGTTTGCACTGCACCTGATAAAACCCCAGGCCATTTTCTTAGAGTCACTAAATTTCCAAAATTTTCTTTTTTTCTCCTCCAATTGCAATTCCTTTGATGTTGACTCCTTTCCCGCGTGTTTGTAAGTCATTCTTTTCTGTTTTGGCCTTCAGTGGGGATCAATTTTGGCAAGCTTTGCTGCATGTGCCTGCCCTTTGTGTCATATGGCCGGCCTGCATTTTGTAGGCTTTGACTTTGGGAAAAATTTTTTTCTTTTTTTGGTTGTTTTCTGAAGTGTTCATGCCATGTCCCTCATATCTTGCCCCCTAAGTTGTGTCTTCCTCCTTGACATTTTCCCCGGCTTTTGCAACATCTGTGAGCTTAGTTTTGGCATCTTTTGATCCTTTGCACTGCACCTGATATAAACCCAGGCCATTTTCTTAGAGTCACTAAATTTCCCAAATTTTCTTTTTTTCTCCTCCAATTGCAATTTCTTTGATGTTGACTCCTTTCCAGCGTGTTTGTAGGTCCTTCTTTTCTGTTTTGGCCTTCAGTGGGGATCAATTTTGGCAAGCTTTGCTGCATGTGCCTGCCCTTGCTGGCGTATGGCCTGCCTGCATTTTGATGGCTTTGACTTTGGGAAAGATTTTTTCTTTTTTTTTTTTTATTATTTTAAGTATTCATGCCATGTCCCTCATATTTTGCCCCCTAAGTTGTGTCTTCCTCCTTGACCTTTTCCCCTGCTTTTGCAACATCTGTGAGCTTAGTTTTGCCACCTTTTGGTCCTTTGCAATGCACCTCATAAAACCCCAGGCCACTTTCTAAGAGTCATTAAATTTCCCAAATTTTCTTCTTTTCCCCTCAATTGCAATTCCTTTGATGTTGACTCCATTACAGCATGTTTGTAGGTCCTTCTTTTCTGTTTTGGCCTTCAGTGGGGATCAATTTTGGCAAGCTTTGCTGCATGTGCCTGCCCTTGCTGGCGTATGGCCTGCCTGCATTTTGATGGCTTTCACTTTGGGAAAGATTTTTTCTTTTTTTTTTCTTTTTTGTTTTAAGTATTCATGCCATGTCCCTCATATCTTGCCCCCTAAGTTGTGTCTTCCTCCTTGACTTTTTCCCCTGCTTTTGCAACATCTGTGAGCTTAGTTTTGGCATCTTTTGGTCCTTTGCACTGCACCTGATAAAACACCTGGCCATTTTCTTGGAGTCACTAAATTTCCAAAATTTTCTTTTTTTCTCCTCCAATTGCAATTCCTTTGATGTTGACTCCTTTCCCGCGTGTTTGTAAGTCATTCTTTTCTGTTTTGGCCTTCAGTGGGGATCAATTTTGGCAAACTTTGCTGCATGTGCCAGCCCTTGGTGTCATATGGCCTGCTTGCATTTTGTAGGCTTTGACTTTGGGAAAGATTTTTTTCTTTTTTTGGTTGTTTTCTGAAGTGTTCATGCCATGTCCCTCATATCTTGCCCCCTAAGTTGTGTCTTCCTCCTTGACTTTTTCCCCTGCTTTTGCAACATCTGTGAGCTTAGTTTTGGCACCTTTTGGTCCTTTGCACTGCACCTGAGAAAACCACGGGCCATTTTCTTAGAGTCAGAAATTTCACAAATTTTCTTTTTTTCTCCTCCAATTGCAATTTCTTTGATGTTGACTCCTTTCCAGCATCTTTGTAGGACCTTCTTTTCTGTTTTGGCCTTCAGTGGGGATCAATTTTGGCAAGCTTTGCTGCATGTGCCTGCCCTTGCTGGCGTATGGCCTGCCTGCATTTTGATGGCTTTGACTTTGGGAAAGATTTTTTCTTTTTTTTTTTTTTTTTGTTTTAGGTATTCATGCCATGTCCCTCATATCTTGCCCCCTAAGTTGTGTCTTCCTCCTTGACTTTTTCCCCTGCTTTTGCAACATCTGTGAGCTTAGTTTTGGCATCTTTTTGTCCTTTGCACTGCACCTGATAAAACCCCAGGCCACTTCCTAAGAGTCATTAAATTTCCCAATTTTTCTTCTTTTCTCCTCCAATTGCAAATCCTTTGATGTTGTCTCCATACCAGCGTGTTTGTATGTCCTTCTTTTCTGTTTTGGCCTTCAGTGGGGATCAATTTTGGCAAACTTTGCTGCATGTGCCTGCCCTTGGTGTCATATGGCCTGCCTGCATTTTGTAGGCTTTGACTTTGGGAAAGATTTTTTCTTTTTTTTTTCTTTTTTGTTTTAAGTATTCATGCCATGTCCCTCATATCTTGCCCCCTGAGTTGTGTCTTCCTCCTTGACTTTTTCCCCTGCTTTTGCAACATCTGTGAGCTTAGTTTTGGCATCTTTTGGTCCTTTGCACTGCACATGATAAAACCCCAGGCCATTTTCTTAGAGTCACTAAATTTCCCAAATTTTCTTTTTTTCTCCTCCAATTGCAATTCCTTTGATGTTGTCTCCATTCCAGCGTGTTTGTAGGTCCTTCTTTTCTGTTTTGGCCTTCAGTGGGGATCAATTTTGGCAAGCTTTGCTGCATGTGCCTGCCCTTGCTGGCGTATGGCCTGCCTGCATTTTGATGGCTTTGACTTTGGGAAAGATTTTTTCTTCTTTTTTTCTTTTTTGTTTTAAGTATTCATGCCATGTCCCTCATATCTTGCCCCCTAAGTTGTGTCTTCCTCCTTGACTTTTTCCCCTGCTTTTGCAACATCTGTGAGCTTAGTTTTGGCATCTTTTGGTCCTTTGCACTGCACCTGATAAAACCCCAGGCCATTTTCTTAGAGTCACTAAATTTCCCAAATTTTCTTTTTTTCTCCTCCAATTGCAATTCTTTCGATGTTGACTCCTTTCCAGCATGTTTGTAGGTCCTTCTTTTCTGTTTTGGCCTTCAGTGGGGATCAATTTTGGCAAGCTTTGCTGCATGTGCCTGCCCTTGCTGGCGTATGGCCTGCCTGCATTTTGATGGCTTTGACTTTGGGAAAGATTTTTTCTTTTTTTTTCCCTTTTTTGTTTTAAGTATTCATGCCATGTCCCTCATATCTTGCCCCCTGAGTTGTGTCTTCCTCCTTGACTTTTTCCCCTGCTTTTGCAACATCTGTGAGCTTAGTTTTGGCATCTTTTGGTCCTTTGCACTGCACCTGATATAAACCCAGGCCATATTTTTAGAGTCAGTAATTTCCCTAATTTTCTTTTTTTCTCCTCCAATTGCAATTCCTTTGATGTTGTCTCCATTCCAGCGTGTTTGTATGTCCTTCTTTTCTGTTTTGGCCTTCAGTGGGGATCAATTTTGGCAAGCTTTGCTGCATGTGCCTGCCCTTGGTGTCATATGGCCTGCCTGCATTTTGATGGCTTTGACTTTGGGAAAGATTTTTTTCTTTTTTTGGTTGTTTTCTGAAGTGTTCATGCCATGTCCCTCATATCTTGCCCCCTAAGTTCTGTCTTCCTCCTTGACTTTTTCCCCTGCTTTTGCAACATCTGTGAGCTTTGTTTTGGCACCTTTTGGTTCTTTGCACTGCACCTGATAAAACCCCAGGCCACTTTCTAAGAGTCATTAAATTTACCAATTTTTCTTCTTTTCTCCTCCATTTGCAATTCCTTTGATGGTGTCTCCATTCCAGCGTGTTTGTAGGTCCTTCTTTTCTGTTTTAGCCTTCAGTGTGGATCAATTTTGGCAAGCTTTGCTGCATGTGCCTGCCCTTGCTTGCGTATGGCCTGCCTGCATTTTGATGGCTTTGACTTTGGGAAAGATTTTTTTCTTTTTTTTTTCTTTTTTGTTTTAAGTATTCATGCCATGTCCCTCATATCTTGCCCCCTGAGTTGTGTCTTCCTCCTTCACTTTTTCCCCTGCTTTTGCAACATCTGTGAGCTTAGTTTTGGCATCTTTTGGTCTTTTGCACTGCACCTGATAAAACCCCTGGCCATTTTCTTAGAGTCACTAAATTTCCAAAATTTTCTTTTTTTCTCCTCCAATTGCAATTCCTTTGATGGTGTCTCCATTCCAGCGTGTTTGTAGGTCCTTCTTTTCTGTTTTGGCCTTCAGTGGGGATCAATTTTGGCAAGCTTTGCTGCATGTGCCTGCCCTTTGTGTCATATGGCCGGCCTGCATTTTGTAGGCTTTGACTTTGGGAAAGATTTTTTTCTTTTTTTGGTTGTTTTCTGAAGTGTTCATGCCATGTCCCTCATATCTTGCCCCCTAAGTTGTGTCTTCCTCCTTGACTTTTTCCCCTGCTTTTGCAACATCTGTGAGCTTACTTTTGGCACCTTTTGGTCCTTTGCACTGCACCTGAGAAAACCACGGGCCATTTTCTTAGAGTCAGAAATTTCACAAATTTTCTTTTTTTCTCCTCCAATTGCAATTTCTTTGATGTTGACTCCTTTCCAGCATCTTTGTAGGACCTTCTTTTCTGTTTTGGCCTTCAGTGGGGATCAATTTTGGCAAGCTTTGCTGCATGTGCCTGCCCTTGCTGGCGTACGGCCTGCCTGCATTTTGATGGCTTTGACTTTGGGAAAGATTTTTTCTTTTTTTTTTTTTTTTTGTTTTAGGTATTCATGCCATGTCCCTCATATCTTGCCCCCTAAGTTGTGTCTTCCTCCTTGACTTTTTCCCCTGCTTTTGCAACATCTATGAGCTTAGTTTTGGCATCTTTTGGTCCTTTGCACTGCACCTGATAAAACCCTAGGCCACTTTCTAAGAGTCATTAAATTTCCCAAATTTTCTTTTTTTCTCCTCCAATTGCAATTCCTTTGATGTTGACTCCTTTCCCACGTGTTTGTAAGTCATTCTTTTCTGTTTTGGCCTTCAGTGGGGATCAATTTTGGCAAACTTTGCTGCATGTGCCTGCCCTTGGTGTCATGTGGCCTGCCTGCATTTCGTAGGCTTTGACTTTGGGAAAGATTTTTTTCTTTTTTTGGTTGTTTTCTGAAGTGTTCATGCCATGTCCCTCATATCTTGCCCCCTAAGTTGTGTCTTCCTCCTTGACTTTTTCCCCTGCTTTTGCAACATCTGTGAGCTTAGTTTTGGCATCTTTTGGTCCTTTGCACTGCACATGATAAAACCCCGGGCCATTTTCTTAGAGTCACTAAATTTCCCAAATTTTCTTTTTTTCTCCTCCAATTGCAATTCCTTTGATGTTGACTCCTTTCCAGCGTGTTTGTAGGTCCTTCTTTTCTGTTTTGGCCTTCAGTGGGGATCAATTTTGGCAAACTTTGCTGCATGTGCCTGCCCTTGGTGTCATGTGGCCTGCCTGCATTTTGTAGGCTTTGACTTTGGGAAAGATTTTTTTCTTTTTTTGGTTGTTTTCTGAAGTGTTCATGCCATGTCCCTCATATCTTGCCCCCTAAGTTGTGTCTTCCTCCTTGACTTTTTCCCCTGCTTTTGCAACATCTGTGAGCTTACTTTTGGCACCTTTTGGTCCTTTGCACTGCACCTGAGAAAACCACGGGCCATTTTCTTAGAGTCAGAAATTTCACAAATTTTCTTTTTTTCTCCTCCAATTGCAATTTCTTTGATGTTGACTCCTTTCCAGCATCTTTGTAGGACCTTCTTTTCTGTTTTGGCCTTCAGTGGGGATCAATTTTGGCAAGCTTTGCTGCATGTGCCTGCCCTTGCTGGCGTATGGCCTGCCTGCATTTTGATGGCTTTGACTTTGGGAAAGATTTTTTCTTTTTTTTTTTTTTTTTGTTTTAGGTATTCATGCCATGTCCCTCATATCTTGCCCCCTAAGTTGTGTCTTCCTCCTTGACTTTTTCCCCTGCTTTTGCAACATCTATGAGCTTAGTTTTGGCATCTTTTGGTCCTTTGCACTGCACCTGATAAAACCCTAGGCCACTTTCTAAGAGTCATTAAATTTCCCAATTTTTCTTCTTTTCTCCTCCAATTGCAAATCCTTTGATGTTGTCTCCATTCCAGCGTGTTTGTATGTCCTTCTTTTCTGTTTTGGCCTTCAGTGGGGATCAATTTTGGCAAGATTTGCTGCATGTGCCTGCCCTTGGTGGCATATGGCCTGCCTGCATTTTGTAGGCTTTGACTTTGGGAAAGATTTTTTTCTTTTTTTGGTTGTTTTCTGAAGTGTTCATGCCATGTCCCTCATATCTTGCCCCCTAAGTTGTGTCTTCCTCCTTGACTTTTTCCCCTGCTTTTGCAACATCTGTGAGCTTAGTTTTGGCACCTTTTGGTCCTTTGCACTGCACCTGAGAAAACCACGGGCCATTTTCTTAGAGTCAGAAATTTCACAAATTTTCTTTTTTTCTCCTCCAATTGCAATTTCTTTGATGTTGACTCCTTTCAAGCATCTTTGTAGGACCTTCTTTTCTGTTTTGGCCTTCAGTGGGGATCAATTTTGGCAAGCTTTGCTGCATGTGCCTGCCCTTGCTGGCGTATGGCCTGCCTGCATTTTGATGGCTTTGACTTTGGGAAAGATTTTTTCTTTTTTTTTTTTTTTTTGTTTTCGGTATTCATGCCATGTCCCTCATATCTTGCCCCCTAAGTTGTGTCTTCCTCCTTGACTTTTTCCCCTGCTTTTGCAACATCTATGAGCTTAGTTTTGGCATCTTTTGGTCCTTTGCACTGCACCTGATAAAACCCTAGGCCACTTTCTAAGAGTCATTAAATTTCCCAATTTTTCTTCTTTTCTCCTCCAATTGCAAATCCTTTGATGTTGTCTCCATTCCAGCGTGTTTGTATGTCCTTCTTTTCTGTTTTGGCCTTCAGTGGGGATCAATTTTGGCAAACTTTGCTGCATGTGCCTGCCCTTGGTGTCATATGGCCTGCCTGCATTTTGTAGGCTTTGACTTTGGGAAAGATTTTTTTCTTTTTTTGGTTGTTTTCTGAAGTGTTCATGCCATGTCCCTCATATCTTGCCCCCTAAGTTGTGTCTTCCTCCTTGACTTTTTCCCCTGCTTTTGCAACATCTGTGAGCTTAGTTTTGGCATCTTTTGGTCCTTTGCACTGCACATGATAAAACCCCGGGCCATTTTCTTAGAGTCACTAAATTTCCCAAATTTTCTTTTTTTCTCCTCCAATTGCAATTCCTTTGATGTTGACTCCTTTCCAGCGTGTTTGTAGGTCCTTCTTTTCTGTTTTGGCCTTCAGTGGGGATCAATTTTGGCAAGCTTTGCTGCATGTGCCTGCCCTTGCTGGCGTATGGCCTGCCTGCATTGTGATGGCTTTGACTTTGGGAAAGATTTTTTTCTTTTTTTTTTTTTTTTAATATTTTAAGTATTCATGCCATGTCCCTCATATCTTGCCCCCTAAGTTCTGTCTTCCTCCTTGACTTTTTCCCCCGCTTTTGCAACATCTGTGAGCTTAGTTTTGGCATCTTTTGGTCCTTTGCACTGCACCTGATAAAACCCCAGGCCATTTTCTTAGAGTCACTAAATTTCCAAAATTTTCTTTTTTTCTCCTCCAATTGCAATTCCTTTGATGTTGACTCCTTTCCCGCCTGTTTGTAAGTCATTCTTTTCTGTTTTGGCCTTCAGTGGGGATCAATTTTGGCAAGCTTTGCTGCATGTGCCTGCCCTTTGTGTCATATGGCCGGCCTGCATTTTGTAGGCTTTGACTTTGGGAAAGATTTTTTTCTTTTTTTGTTTGTTTTTCTGAAGTGTTCATGCCATGTCCCTCATATCTTGCCCCCTAAGTTCTGTCTTCCTCCTTGACTTTTTCCCCTGCTTTTGCAACATCTGTGAGCTTAGTTTTGGCATCTTTTGATCCTTTGCACTGCACCTGATATAAACCCAGGCCATTTTCTTAGAGTCACTAAATTTCCAAAATTTTCTGTTTTTCTCTCTCCAATTGCAATTTCTTTGATGTTGACTCCTTTCCAGCATCTTTGTAGGACCTTCTTTTCTGTTTTGGCCTTCAGTGGGGATCAATTTTGGCAAGCTTTGCTGCATGTGCCTGCCCTTACTGGCGTATGGCCTGCCTGCATTTTGATGGCTTTGACTTTGGGAAAGATTTTTTCTTTTTTTTTTTTTTTTTTGTTTTAGGTATTCATGCCATGTCCCTCATATCTTGCCCCCTGAGTTGTGTCTTCCTCCTTGACTTTTTCCCCTGCTTTTGCAACATCTGTGAGCTTAGTTTTGGCATCTTTTGGTCCTTTGCACTGCACCTGATAAAACCCCAGGCCACTTTCTAAGAGTCATTAAATTTCCCAATTTTTCTTCTTTTCTCCTCCAATTGCAAATCCTTTGATGTTGTCTCCATTCCAGCGTGTTTGTATGTCCTTCTTTTCTGTTTTGGCCTTCAGTGGGGATCAATTTTGGCAAACTTTGCTGCATGTGCCTGCCCTTGGTGTCATATGGCCTGCCTGCATTTTGTAGGCTTTGACTTTGGGAAAGATTTTTTTCTTTTTTTGGTTGTTTTCTGAAGTGTTCATGCCATGTCCCTCATATCTTGCCCCCTAAGTTGTGTCTTCCTCCTTGACTTTTTCCCCTGCTTTTGCAACATCTGTGAGCTTAGTTTTGGCATCTTTTGATCCTTTGCACTGCACCTGATAAAACCCCGGGCCATTTTCTTAGAGTCACTAAATTTCCCAAATTTTCTTTTTTTCTCCTCCAATTGCAATTCCTTTGATGTTGACTCCTTTCCAGCGTGTTTGTAGGTCCTTCTTTTCTGTTTTGGCCTTCAGTGGGGATCAATTTTGGCAAGCTTTGCTGCATGTGCCTGCCCTTGCTGGCGTATGGCCTGCCTGCATTGTGATGGCTTTGACTTTGGGAAAGATTTTTTTCTTTTTTTTTTTTTTTAATATTTTAAGTATTCATGCCATGTCCCTCATATCTTGCCCCCTAAGTTCTGTCTTCCTCCTTGACTTTTTCCCCCGCTTTTGCAACATCTGTGAGCTTAGTTTTGGCATCTTTTGGTCGTTTGCACTGCACCTGATAAAACCCCAGGCCATTTTCTTAGAGTCACTAAATTTCCAAAATTTTCTTTTTTTCTCCTCCAATTGCAATTCCTTTGATGTTGACTCCTTTCCCGCGTGTTTGTAAGTCATTCTTTTCTGTTTTGGCCTTCAGTGGGGATCAATTTTGGCAAGCTTTGCTGCATGTGCCTGCCCTTTGTGTCATATGGCCGGCCTGCATTTTGTAGGCTTTGACTTTGGGAAAAATTTTTTTCTTTTTTTGGTTATTTTCTGAAGTGTTCATGCCATGTCCCTCATATCTTGCCCCCTAAGTTGTGTCTTCCTCCTTGACATTTTCCCCGGCTTTTGCAACATCTGTGAGCTTAGTTTTGGCATCTTTTGATCCTTTGCACTGCACCTGATATAAACCCAGGCCATTTTCTTAGAGTCACTAAATTTCCCAAATTTTCTTTTTTTCTCCTCCAATTGCAATTTCTTTGATGTTGACTCCTTTCCAGCGTGTTTGTAGGTCCTTCTTTTCTGTTTTGGCCTTCAGTGGGGATCAATTTTGGCAAGCTTTGCTGCATGTGCCTGCCCTTGCTGGCGTATGGCCTGCCTGCATTTTGATGGCTTTGACTTTGGGAAAGATTTTTTCTTTTTTTTTTTTTATTATTTTAAGTATTCATGCCATGTCCCTCATATCTTGCCCCCTAAGTTGTGTCTTCCTCCTTGACCTTTTCCCCTGCTTTTGCAACATCTGTGAGCTTAGTTTTGCCACCTTTTGGTCCTTTGCAATGCACCTCATAAAACCCCAGGCCACTTTCTAAGAGTCATTAAATTTCCCAAATTTTCTTCTTTTCCCCTCAATTGCAATTCCTTTGATGTTGACTCCATTACAGCGTGTTTGTAGGTCCTTCTTTTCTGTTTTGGCCTTCAGTGGGGATCAATTTTGGCAAGCTTTGCTGCATGTGCCTGCCCTTGCTGGCGTATGGCCTGCCTGCATTTTGATGGCTTTCACTTTGGGAAAGATTTTTTCTTTTTTTTTTCTTTTTTGTTTTAAGTATTCATGCCATGTCCCTCATATCTTGCCCCCTAAGTTGTGTCTTCCTCCTTGACTTTTTCCCCTGCTTTTGCAACATCTGTGAGCTTAGTTTTGGCATCTTTTGGTCCTTTGCACTGCACCTGATAAAACCCCAGGCCATTTTCTTAGAGTCACTAAATTTCCAAAATTTTCTTTTTTTCTCCTCCAATTGCAATTCCTTTGATGTTGACTCCTTTCCCGCGTGTTTGTAAGTCATTCTTTTCTGTTTTGGCCTTCAGTGGGGATCAATTTTGGCAAACTTTGCTGCATGTGCCTGCCCTTGGTGTCATATGGCCTGCTTGCATTTTGTAGGCTTTGACTTTGGGAAAGATTTTTTTCTTTTTTTGGTTGTTTTCTGAAGTGTTCATGCCATGTCCCTCCTATCTTGCCCCCTAAGTTGTGTCTTCCTCCTTGACTTTTTCCCCTGCTTTTGCAACATCTGTGAGCTTAGTTTTGGCATCTTTTGGTCCTTTGCACTGCACATGATAAAACCCCAGGCCATTTTCTTAGAGTCATTAAATTTCCCAAATTTTCTTCTTTTCCCCTCAATTGCAATTCCTTTGATGTTGACTCCATTACAGCGTGTTTGTAGGACCTTTTTTTCTGTTTTGGCCTTCAGTGGGGATCAATTTTGGCAAACTTTGCTGCATGTGCCTGCCCTTGGTGTCATGTGGCCTGCCTGCATTTTGTAGGCTTTGACTTTGGGAAAGATTTTTTTCTTTTTTTGGTTGTTTTCTGAAGTGTTCATGCCATGTCCCTCATATCTTGCCCCCTAAGTTGTGTCTTCCTCCTTGACTTTTTCCCCTGCTTTTGCAACATCTGTGAGCTTAGTTTTGGCACCTTTTGGTCCTTTGCACTGCACCTGAGAAAACCACGGGCCATTTTCTTAGAGTCAGAAATTTCACAAATTTTCTTTTTTTCTCCTCCAATTGCAATTTCTTTGATGTTGACTCCTTTCCAGCATCTTTGTAGGACCTTCTTTTCTGTTTTGGCCTTCAGTGGGGATCAATTTTGGCAAGCTTTGCTGCATGTGCCTGCCCTTGCTGGCGTATGGCCTGCCTGCATTTTGATGGCTTTGACTTTGGGAAAGATTTTTTCTTTTTTTTTTTTTTTTGTTTTAGGTATTCATGCCATGTCCCTCATATCTTGCCCCCTAAGTTGTGTCTTCCTCCTTGACTTTTTCCCCTGCTTTTGCAACATCTGTGAGCTTAGTTTTGGCATCTTTTTGTCCTTTGCACTGCACCTGATAAAACCCCAGGCCACTTTCTAAGAGTCATTAAATTTCCCAATTTTTCTTCTTTTCTCCTCCAATTGCAAATCCTTTGATGTTGTCTCCATACCAGCGTGTTTGTATGTCCTTCTTTTCTGTTTTGGCCTTCAGTGGGGATCAATTTTGGCAAACTTTGCTGCATGTGCCTGCCCTTGGTGTCATATGGCCTGCCTGCATTTTGTAGGCTTTGACTTTGGGAAAGATTTTTTCTTTTTTTTTTCTTTTTTGTTTTAAGTATTCATGCCATGTCCCTCATATCTTGCCCCCTGAGTTGTGTCTTCCTCCTTGACTTTTTCCCCTGCTTTTGCAACATCTGTGAGCTTAGTTTTGGCATCTTTTGGTCCTTTGCACTGCACATGATAAAACCCCAGGCCATTTTCTTAGAGTCACTAAATTTCCCAAATTTTCTTTTTTTCTCCTCCAATTGCAATTCCTTTGATGTTGTCTCCATTCCAGCGTGTTTGTAGGTCCTTCTTTTCTGTTTTGGCCTTCAGTGGGGATCAATTTTGGCAAGCTTTGCTGCATGTGCCTGCCCTTGCTGGCGTATGGCCTGCCTGCATTTTGATGGCTTTGACTTTGGGAAAGATTTTTTCTTCTTTTTTTCTTTTTTGTTTTAAGTATTCATGCCATGTCCCTCATATCTTGCCCCCTAAGTTGTGTCTTCCTCCTTGACTTTTTCCCCTGCTTTTGCAACATCTGTGAGCTTAGTTTTGGCATCTTTTGGTCCTTTGCACTGCACCTGATAAAACCCCAGGCCATTTTCTTAGAGTCACTAAATTTCCCAAATTTTCTTTTTTTCTCCTCCAATTGCAATTCTTTCGATGTTGACTCCTTTCCAGGATGTTTGTAGGTCCTTCTTTTCTGTTTTGGCCTTCAGTGGGGATCAATTTTGGCAAGCTTTGCTGCATGTGCCTGCCCTTGCTGGCGTATGGCCTGCCTGCATTTTGATGGCTTTGACTTTGGGAAAGATTTTTTCTTTTTTTTTCCTTTTTTGTTTTAAGTATTCATGCCATGTCCCTCATATCTTGCCCCCTAAGTTGTGTCTTCCTCCTTGACTTTTTCCCCTGCTTTTGCAACATCTGTGAGCTTAGTTTTGGCATCTTTTGGTCCTTTGCACTGCACCTGATATAAACCCAGGCCATATTTTTAGAGTCAGTAATTTCCCTAATTTTCTTTTTTTCTCCTCCAATTGCAATTCCTTTGATGTTGTCTCCATTCCAGCGTGTTTGTAGGTCCTTCTTTTCTGTTTTGGCCTTCAGTGGGGATCAATTTTGGCAAGCTTTGCTGCATGTGCCTGCCCTTGGTGTCATATGGCCTGCCTGCATTTTGTAGGCTTTGACTTTGGGAAAGATTTTTTTCTTTTTTTGGTTGTTTTCTGAAGTGTTCATGCCATGTCCCTCATATCTTGCCCCCTAAGTTCTGTCTTCCTCCTTGACTTTTTCCCCTGCTTTTGCAACATCTGTGAGCTTTGTTTTGGCACCTTTTGGTTCTTTGCACTGCACCTGATAAAACCCCAGGCCACTTTCTAAGAGTCATTAAATTTACCAATTTTTCTTCTTTTCTCCTCCATTTGCAATTCCTTTGATGGTGTCTCCATTCCAGCGTGTTTGTAGGTCCTTCTTTTCTGTTTTAGCCTTCAGTGTGGATCAATTTTGGCAAGCTTTGCTGCATGTGCCTGCCCTTGCTTGCGTATGGCCTGCCTGCATTTTGATGGCTTTGACTTTGGGAAAGATTTTTTTCTTTTTTTTTTCTTTTTTGTTTTAAGTATTCATGCCATGTCCCTCATATCTTGCCCCCTGAGTTGTGTCTTCCTCCTTCACTTTTTCCCCTGCTTTTGCAACATCTGTGAGCTTAGTTTTGGCATCTTTTGGTCTTTTGCACTGCACCTGATAAAACCCCTGGCCATTTTCTTAGAGTCACTAAATTTCCAAAATTTTCTTTTTTTCTCCTCCAATTGCAATTCCTTTGATGTTGACTCCTTTCCCACGTGTTTGTAAGTCATTCTTTTCTGTTTTGGCCTTCAGTGGGGATCAATTTTGGCAAAATTTGCTGCATGTGCCTGCCCTTGGTGTCATATGGCCTGCTTGCATTTTGTAGGCTTTGACTTTGGGAAAGATTTTTTTCTTTTTTTGGTTGTTTTCTGAAGTGTTCATGCCATGTCCCTCATATCTTGCCCCCTAAGTTGTGTCTTCCTCCTTGACTTTTTCCCCTGCTTTTGCAACATCTGTGAGCTTAGTTTTGGCACTTTTGGTCCTTTGCACTGCACCTGATAAAACCCCAGGCCATTTTCTTAGAGTCATTAAATTTCCCAAATTTTCTTCTTTTCCCCTCAATTGCAATTCCTTTGATGTTGACTCCATTACAGCGTGTTTGTAGGACCTTTTTTTCTGTTTTGGCCTTCAGTGGGGATCAATTTTGGCAAACATTGCTGCATGTGCCTGCCCTTGGTGTCATGTGGCCTGCCTGCATTTTGTAGGCTTTGACTTTGGGAAAGATTTTTTTCTTTTTTTGGTTGTTTTCTGAAGTGTTCATGCCATGTCCCTCATATCTTGCCCCCTAAGTTGTGTCTTCCTCCTTGACTTTTTCCCCTGCTTTTGCAACATCTGTGAGCTTACTTTTGGCACCTTTTGGTCCTTTGCACTGCACCTGAGAAAACCACGGGCCATTTTCTTAGAGTCAGAAATTTCACAAATTTTCTATTTTTCTCCTCCAATTGCAATTTCTTTGATGTTGACTCCTTTCCAGCATCTTTGTAGGACCTTCTTTTCTGTTTTGGCCTTCAGTGGGGATCAATTTTGGCAAGCTTTGCTGCATGTGCCTGCCCTTGCTGGCGTACGGCCTGCCTGCATTTTGATGGCTTTGACTTTGGGAAAGATTTTTTCTTTTTTTTTTTTTTTTTGTTTTAGGTATTCATGCCATGTCCCTCATATCTTGCCCCCTAAGTTGTGTCTTCCTCCTTGACTTTTTCCCCTGCTTTTGCAACATCTATGAGCTTAGTTTTGGCATCTTTGGTCCTTTGCACTGCACCTGATAAAACCCTAGGCCACTTTCTAAGAGTCATTAAATTTCCCAATTTTTCTTCTTTTCTCCTCCAATTGCAAATCCTTTGATGTTGTCTCCATTCCAGCGTGTTTGTATGTCCTTCTTTTCTGTTTTGGCATTCAGTGGGGATCAATTTTGGCAAACTTTGCTGCATGTGCCTGCCCTTGGTGTCATATGGCCTGCCTGCATTTTGTAGGCTTTGACTTTGGGAAAGATTTTTTTCTTTTTTTGGTTGTTTTCTGAAGTGTTCATGCCATGTCCCTCATATCTTGCCCCCTAAGTTGTGTCTTCCTCCTTGACTTTTTCCCCTGCTTTTGCAACATCTGTGAGCTTAGTTTTGGCATCTTTTGGTCCTTTGCACTGCACATGATAAAACCCCGGGCCATTTTCTTAGAGTCATTAAATTTCCAAAATTTTCTTTTTTTCTCCTCCAATTGCAATTCCTTTGATGTTGACTCCTTTCCAGCGTGTTTGTAGGTCCTTCTTTTCTGTTTTGGCCTTCAGTGGGGATCAATTTTGGCAAACTTTGCTGCATGTGCCTGCCCTTGGTGTCATGTGGCCTGCCTGCATTTTGTAGGCTTTGACTTTGGGAAAGATTTTTTTCTTTTTTTGGTTGTTTTCTGAAGTGTTCATGCCATGTCCCTCATATCTTGCCCCCTAAGTTGTGTCTTCCTCCTTGACTTTTTCCCCTGCTTTTGCAACATCTGTGAGCTTACTTTTGGCACCTTTTGGTCCTTTGCACTGCACCTGAGAAAACCACGGGCCATTTTCTTAGAGTCAGAAATTTCACAAATTTTCTTTTTTTCTCCTCCAATTGCAATTTCTTTGATGTTGACTCCTTTCCAGCATCTTTGTAGGACCTTCTTTTCTGTTTTGGCCTTCAGTGGGGATCAATTTTGGCAAGCTTTGCTGCATGTGCCTGCCCTTGCTGGCGTATGGCCTGCCTGCATTTTGATGGCTTTGACTTTGGGAAAGATTTTTTCTTTTTTTTTTTTTTTTTGTTTTAGGTATTCATGCCATGTCCCTCATATCTTGCCCCCTAAGTTGTGTCTTCCTCCTTGACTTTTTCCCCTGCTTTTGCAACATCTATGAGCTTAGTTTTGGCATCTTTTGGTCCTTTGCACTGCACCTGATAAAACCCTAGGCCACTTTCTAAGAGTCATTAAATTTCCCAATTTTTCTTCTTTTCTCCTCCAATTGCAAATCCTTTGATGTTGTCTCCATTCCAGCGTGTTTGTATGTCCTTCTTTTCTGTTTTGGCCTTCAGTGGGGATCAATTTTGGCAAACTTTGCTGCATGTGCCTGCCCTTGGTGTCATATGGCCTGCCTGCATTTTGTAGGCTTTGACTTTGGGAAAGATTTTTTTCTTTTTTTGGTTGTTTTCTGAAGTGTTCATGCCATGTCCCTCATATCTTGCCCCCTAAGTTGTGTCTTCCTCCTTGACTTTTTCCCCTGCTTTTGCAACATCTGTGAGCTTAGTTTTGGCATCTTTTGGTCCTTTGCACTGCACATGATAAAACCCCGGGCCATTTTCTTAGAGTCACTAAATTTCCCAAATTTTCATTTCTTCTTTTCTCCTCCAATTGCAAATCCTTTGATGTTGTCTCCATTCCAGCGTGTTTGTATGTCCTTCTTTTCTGTTTTGGCCTTCAGTGGGGATCAATTTTGGCAAGCTTTGCTGCATGTGCCTGCCCTTGGTGTCATATGGCCTGCCTGCATTTTGTAGGCTTTGACTTTGGGAAAGATTTTTTTCTTTTTTTGGTTGTTTTCTGAAGTGTTCATGCCATGTCCCTCATATCTTGCCCCCTAAGTTCTGTCTTCCTCCTTGACTTTTTCCCCTGCTTTTGCAACATCTGTGAGCTTAGTTTTGGCATCTTTTGGTCCTTTGCACTGCACATGATAAAACCACGGGCCATTTTCTTAGAGTCACTAAATTTCCCAAATTTTCTTTTTTTCTCCTCCAATTGCAATTCCTTTGATGTTGACTCCTTTCCAGCGTGTTTGTAGGTCCTTCTTTTCTGTTTTGGCCTTCAGTGGGGATCAATTTTGGCAAGCTTTGCTGCATGTGCCTGCCCTTGCTGGCGTATGGCCTGCCTGCATTTTGATGGCTTTGACTTTGGGAAAGATTTTTTCTTTTTTTTTTCTTTTTTGTTTTAAGTATTCATGCCATGTCCCTCATATCTTGCCCCCTGAGTTGTGTCTTCCTCCTTGACTTTATCCCCCGCATTTGCAACATCTGTGAGCTTAGTTTTGGCATCTTTTGGTCCTTTGCACTGCACCTGATAAAACCCCAGGCCATTTTCTTAGAGTCACTAAATTTCCAAAATTTTCTTTTTTTCTCCTCCAATTGCAATTCCTTTGATGTTGACTCCTTTCCCGCGTGTTTGTAAGTCATTCTTTTCTGTTTTGGCCTTCAGTGGGGATCAATTTTGGCAAGCTTTGCTGCATGTGCCTGCCCTTTGTGTCATATGGCCGGCCTGCATTTTGTAGGCTTTGACTTTGGGAAAGATTTTTTTCTTTTTTTGGTTGTTTTCTGAAGTGTTCATGCCATGTCCCTCATATCTTGCCCCCTAAGTTGTGTCTTCCTCCTTGACTTTTTCCCCTGCTTTTGCAACATCTGTGAGCTTAGTTTTGGCATCTTTTGATCCTTTGCACTGCACCTGATATAAACCCAGGCCATTTTCTTAGAGTCACTAAATTTCCCAAATTTTCTTTTTTTCTCCTCCAATTGCAATTCCTTTGATGGTGTCTCCATTCCAGCGTGTTTGTAAGTCCTTCTTTTCTGTTTTGGCCTTCAGTGGGGATCAATTTTGGCAAGCTTTGCTGCATGTGCCTGCCCTTGCTGGCGTATGGCCTGCCTGCATTTTGATGGCTTTGACTTTGGGAAAGATTTTTTCTTTTTTTTTTCTTTTTTGTTTTAAGTATTCACGCCATGTCCCTCATATCTTGCCCCCTGAGTTGTGTCTTCCTCCTTGACTTTTTCCCCTGCTTTTGCAACATCTGTGAGCTTAGTTTTGGCACCTTTTGGTCCTTTGAACTGCACCTGATAAAACCCCAGGCCATTTTCTTAGAGTCACTAAATTTCCCAAATTTTCTTATTTTCTCCTCCAATTGCAATTCCTTTGATGTTGACTCCTTTCCCGCGTGTTTGTAAGTCATTATTTTCTGTTTTGGCCTTCAGTGGGGATCAATTTTGGCAAGCTTTGCTGCATGTGCCTGCCCTTGGTGTCATATGGCCTGCCTGCATTTTGTAGGCTTTGACTTTGGGAAAGATTTTTTTCTTTTTTTGGTTGTTTTCTGTAGTGTTCATGCCATGTCCCTCATATCTTGCCCCCTAAGTTCTGTCTTCCTCCTTGACTTTTTCCCCTGCTTTTGCAACATCTGTGAGCTTAGTTTTGGCATCTTTTGATCCTTTGCACTGCACCTGATATAAACCCAGGCCATTTTCTTAGAGTCACTAAATTTCCCAAATTTTCTTTTTTTCTCCTCCAATTGCAATTCCTTTGATGTTGACTCCTTTCCAGCGTGTTTGTAGGTCCTTCTTTTCTGTTTTGGCCTTCAGTGGGGATCAATTTTGGCAAGCTTTGCTGCATGTGCCTGCCCTTGGTGGCGTATGGCCTGCCTGCATTTTGATGGCTTTGACTTTGGGAAAGATTTTTTCTTTTTTTTTTTTTATTATTTTAAGTATTCATGCCATGTCCCTCATATCTTGCCCCCTAAGTTGTGTCTTCCTCCTTGACTTTTTCCCCTGCTTTTGCAACATCTGTGAGCTTACTTTTGCCACCTTTTGGTCCTTTGCAATGCACCTCATAAAACCCCAGGCCACTTTCTAAGAGTCATTAAATTTCCCAAATTTTCTTCTTTTCCCCTCAATTGCAATTCCTTTGATGTTGACTCCATTACAGCGTGTTTGTAGGTCCTTCTTTTCTGTTTTGGCCTTCAGTGGGGATCAATTTTGGCAAGCTTTGCTGCATGTGCCTGCCCTTGCTGGCGTATGGCCTGCCTGCATTTTGATGGCTTTCACTTTGGGAAAGATTTTTTCTTTTTTTTTTCTTTTTTGTTTTAAGTATTCATGCCATGTCCCTCATATCTTGCCCCCTGAGTTGTGTCTTCCTCCTTGACTTTTTCCCCTGCTTTTGCAACATCTGTGAGCTTAGTTTTGGCATCTTTTGGTCCTTTGCACTGCACCTGATAAAACCCCAGGCCATTTTCTTAGAGTCACTAAATTTCCAAAATTTTCTTTTTTTCTCCTCCAATTGCAATTCCTTTGATGTTGACTCCTTTCCCGCGTGTTTGTAAGTCATTCTTTTCTGTTTTGGCCTTCAGTGGGGATCAATTTTGGCAAGCTTTGCTGCATGTGCCTGCCCTTTGTGTCATATGGCCTGCCTGCATTTTGTAGGCTTTGACTTTGGGAAAGATTTTTTTCTTTTTTTGGTTGTTTTCTGAAGTGTTCATGCCATGTCCCTCATATCTTGCCCCCTAAGTTCTGTCTTCCTCCTTCACTTTTTCCCCTGCTTTTGCAACATCTGTGAGCTTAGTTTTGGCATCTTTTGGTCCTTTGCACTGCACATGATAAAACCCCAGGCCATTTTCTTAGAGTCATTAAATTTCCCAAATTTTTTCTTTTCCCCTCAATTGCAATTCCTTTGATGTTGACTCCATTACAGCGTGTTTGTAGGACCTTTTTTTCTGTTTTGGCCTTCAGTGGGGATCAATTTTGGCAAACTTTGCTGCATGTGCCTGCCCTTGGTGTCATGTGGCCTGCCTGCATTTTGTAGGCTTTGACTTTGGGAAAGATTTTTTTCTTTTTTTGGTTGTTTTCTGAAGTGTTCATGCCATGTCCCTCATATCTTGCCCCCTAAGTTGTGTCTTCCTCCTTGACTTTTTCCCCTGCTTTTGCAACATCTGTGAGCTTAGTTTTGGCACCTTTTGGTCCTTTGCACTGCACCTGAGAAAACCACGGGCCATTTTCTTATAGTCAGAAATTTCACAAATTTTCTTTTTTTCTCCTCCAATTGCAATTTCTTTGATGTTGACTCCTTTCCAGCATCTTTGTAGGACCTTCTTTTCTGTTTTGGCCTTCAGTGGGGATCAATTTTGGCAAGCTTTGCTGCATGTGCCTGCCCTTGCTGGCGTATGGCCTGCCTGCATTTTGATGGCTTTGACTTTGGGAAAGATTTTTTCTTTTTTTTTTTTTTTTTGTTTTAAGTATTCATGCCATGTCCCTCATATCTTGCCCCCTAAGTTGTGTCTTCCTCCTTGACTTTTTCCCCTGCTTTTGCAACATCTGTGAGCTTAGTTTTGGCACCTTTTTGTCCTTTGCACTGCACCTGATAAAACCCCAGGCCACTTTCTAAGAGTCATTAAATTTCCCAATTTTTCTTCTTTTCTCCTCCAATTGCAAATCCTTTGATGTTGTCTCCATTCCAGCGTGTTTGTATGTCCTTCTTTTCTGTTTTGGCCTTCAGTGGGGATCAATTTTGGCAAGCTTTGCTGCATGTGCCTGCCCTTTGTGTCATATGGCCGGCCTGCATTTTGTAGGCTTTGACTTTGGGAAAGATTTTTTTCTTTTTTTGGTTGTTTTCTGAAGTGTTCATGCCATGTCCCTCATATCTTGCCCCCTAAGTTGTGTCTTCCTCCTTGACTTTTTCCCCTGCTTTTGCAACATCTGTGAGCTTAGTTTTGGCACCTTTTGGTCCTTTGCAATGCACCTGATAAAACCCCAGGCCACTTTCTAAGAGTCATTAAATTTCCCAAATTTTCTTTTTTTCTCCTCCAATTGCAATTCCTTTGATGTTGACTCCTTTCCAGCGTGTTTGTAGGTCCTTCTTTTCTGTTTTGGCCTTCAGTGGGGATCAATTTTGGCAAGCTTTGCTGCATGTGCCTGCCCTTGCTGGCGTATGGCCTGCCTGCATTTTGATGGCTTTGACTTTGGGAAAGATTTTTTTCTTTTTTTTTTTTTTTTAATATTTTAATTATTCATGCCATGTCCCTCATATCTTGCCCCCTAAGTTCTGTCTTCCTCCTTGACTTTTTCCCCCGCTTTTGCAACATCTGTGAGCTTAGTTTTGGCATCTTTTGGTCCTTTGCACTGCACCTGATATAAACCCAGGCCATTTTCTTAGAGTCACTAAATTTCCCAAATTTTCTTTTTTTCTCCTCCAATTGCAATTCCTTTGATGTTGACTCCTTTCCAGCGTGTTTGTAGGTCCTTCTTTTCTGTTTTGGCCTTCAGTGGGGATCAATTTTGGCAAACTTTGCTGCATGTGCCTGCCCTTGCTGGCGTATGGCCTGCCTGCATTTTGATGGCTTTGACTTTGGGAAAGATTTTTTCTTTTTTTTTTTTTATTATTTTAAGTATTCATGCCATGTCCCTTTTATCTTGCCCCCTAAGTTGTGTCTTCCTCCTTGACTTTTTCCCCTGCTTTTGCAACATCTGTGAGCTTAGTTTTGCCACCTTTTGGTCCTTTGCAATGCACCTCATAAAACCCCAGGCCACTTTCTAAGAGTCATTAAATTTCCCAAATTTTCTTCTTTTCCCTCAATTGCAATTCCTTTGATGTTGACTCCATTACAGCGTGTTTGTAGGTCCTTCTTTTCTGTTTTGGCCTTCAGTGGGGATCAATTTTGGCAAGCTTTGC
Organism: Artemisiospiza belli; assembly: GCA_021963965.1. Lineage (NCBI taxonomy): Eukaryota > Metazoa > Chordata > Aves > Passeriformes > Passerellidae > Artemisiospiza > Artemisiospiza belli. Next base: position 162,952 of record JAKDEW010000244.1, on the reverse strand, counting down.
TGCATGTGCCTGCCCTTGCTGGCGTATGGCCTGCCTGCATTTTGATGGCTTTGACTTTGGGAAAGATTTTTTCTGTTTTTTTTCTTTTTTGTTTTAAGTATTCATGCCATGTCCCTCATATCTTGCCCCCTAAGTTGTGTCTTCCTCCTTGACTTTTTCCCCTGCTTTTGCAACATCTGTGAGCTTAGTTTTGGCATCTTTTGGTCCTTTGCACTGCACCTGATATAACCCCAGGCCATTTTCTTAGAGTCACTAAATTTCCCAAATTTTCTTTTTTTCTCCTCCAATTGCAATTCCTTTGATGTTGACTCCTTTCCAGCGTGTTTGTAGGTCCTTCTTTTCTGTTTTGGCCTTCAGTGGGGATCAATTTTGGCAAGCTTTGCTGCATGTGCCTGCCCTTGGTGGCGTATGGCCTGCCTGCATTTTGATGGCTTTGACTTTGGGAAAGATTTTTTTCTTTTTTTGGTTGTTTTCTGAAGTGTTCATGCCATGTCCCTCATATCTTGCCCCCTAAGTTCTGTCTTCCTCCTTGACTTTTTCCCCTGCTTTTGCAACATCTGTGAGCTTAGTTTTGCCACATTTTGGTCCTTGGCATTGCACCTGATAAAACCCCAGGCCATTTTCTTAGAGTCACTAAATTTCCAAAATTTTCTTTTTTTCTCCTCCAATTGCAATTCCTTTGATGTTGACTCCTTTCCAGCATGTTTGTAGGTCCTTCTTCTCTGTTTTGGCCTTCAGTGGGGATCAATTTTGGCAAGCTTTGCTGCATGTGCCTGCCCTTGGTGTCATATGGCCTGCCTGCATTTTGATGGCTTTGACTTTGGGAAAGATTTTTCTTTTTTTTTTCTTTTTTGTTTTAAGTATTCATGCCATGTCCCTCATATCTTGCCCCCTAAGTTGTGTCTTCCTCCTTGACCTTTTCCCCTGCTTTTGCAATATCTGTGAGCTTAGTTTTGCCACCTTTTCGTCCTTTGCCATGCACCTCATAAAACCCCAGGCCACTTTCTAAGAGTCATTAAATTTCCCAAATTTTCTTTTTTTCTCCTCCAATTGCAATTCCTTTGATGTTGACTCCATTACAGCGTGTTTGTAGGTCCTTCTTTTCTGTTTTGGCCTTCAGTGGGATCAATTTTGGCAAGCTTTGCTGCATGTGCCTGCCCTTGCTGGCGTATGGCCTGCCTGCATTTTGATGGCTTTGACTTTGGGAAAGATTTTTTCTTCTTTTTTCTTTTTTGTTTTAAGTATTCATGCCATGTCCCTCATATCTTGCCCCCTGAGTTGTGTCTTCCTCCTTGACTTTTTCCCCTGCTTTTGCAACATCTGTGAGCTTAGTTTTGGCATCTTTTGGTCCTTTGCAATGCACCTCATAAAACCCCAGGCCACTTTCTAAGAGTCATTAAATTTCCCAAATTTTCTTCTTTTCCCCTCAATTGCAATTCCTTTGATGTTGACTCCTATCCAGCGTGTTTGTAGGTCCTTCTTTTCTGTTTTGGCCTTCAGTGGGGATCAATTTTGGCAAGCTTTGCTGCATGTGCCTGCCCTTGCTGGCGTATGGCCTGCCTGCATTTTGATGGCTTTGACTTTGGGAAAGATTTTTTCTTTTTTTTTTTTTTATTATTTTAAGTATTCATGCCATGTCCCTCATATCTTGCCCCCTAAGTTGTGTCTTCCTCCTTGACTTTTTCCCCTGCTTTTGCAACATCTGTGAGCTTAGTTTTGGCATCTTTTGGTCCTTTGCACTGCACCTGATATAAACCCAGGCCATATTTTTAGAGTCAGTAATTTCCCTAATTTTCTTTTTTTCTCCTCCAATTGCAAATCCTTTGATGTTGTCTCCATTCCAGCGTGTTTGTATGTCCTTTTTTTCTGTTTTGGCCTTCAGTGGGGATCAATTTTGGCAAGCTTTGCTGCATGTGCCTGCCCTTGGTGTCATATGGCCTGCCTGCATTTTGTAGGCTTTGACTTTGGGAAAGATTTTTTTCTTTTTTTGGTTGTTTTCTGAACTGTTCATGCCATGTCCCTCATATCTTGCCCCCTAAGATGTGTCTTGCCCCTTGACTTTTTCCCCTGCTTTTGCAACATCTGTGAGCTTAGTTTTGGCATCTTTTGGTCCTTTGCACTGCACCTGATATAAACCCAGGCCATTTTCTTAGAGTCTTAAATTTCCCAAAATTTCTTTTTTTCTCCTCCAATTGCAAATCGTTTCATGTTGACTCCATTCCAGCGTGTTTGTAGGTCCTTCTTTTCTTCTTTGGCCTTCAGTGGGGATCAATTTTGGCAAGCTTTGCTGCATGTGCCTGCCCTTGCTGGCGTATGGCCTGCCTGCATTTTGATGGCTTTGACTTTGGGAAAGATTTTTCTTTTTTTTTTTTTTTTATTATTTTAAGTGTTCATGCCATGTCCCTCACATCTTGCTCCCTAAGTTGTGTCTTCCTCCTTGACTTTTTCCCCTGCTTTTGCAACATCTGTGAGCTTAGTTTTGGCACCTTTTGGTTCTTTGCACTGCACCTGATAAAACCCCAGGCCACTTTCTAAGAGTCATTAAATTTACCGATTTTTATTCTTTTCTCCTCCATTTGCAATTCCTTTGATGGTGTCTCCATTCCAGCGTGTTTGTAGGTCCTTCTTTTCTGTTTTGGCCTTCAGTGGAGATCAATTTTGGCAAGCTTTGCTGATGTGCCTGCCCTTGCTTGCGTATGGCCTGCCTGCATTTTGATGGCTTTGACTTTGGGAACGATTTTTTCTTTTTTTTTTCTTTTTTGTTTTAAGTATTCATGCCATGTCCCTCATATCTTGCCCCCTGAGTTGTGTCTTCCTCCTTCACTTTTTCCCCTGCTTTTGCAACATCTGTGAGCTTAGTTTTGGCATCTTTTGGTCCTTTGCACTGCACCTGATAAAACACCTGGCCATTTTCTTAGAGTCACTAAATTCCAAAATTTTCATTTTCTCCTCCAGTTGCAATCCCTTTGATGTTGACTCCTTTCCCGCGTGTTTGTAAGTCATTCTTTTCTGTTTTGGCCTTCAGTGGGGATCAATTTTGGCAAACTTTGCTGCATGTGCCTGCCCTTGGTGTCATATGGCCTGCCTGCATTTTGTAGGCTTTGACTTTGGGAAAGATTTTTTCTTTTTTTGGTTGTTTTCTGAAGTGTTCATGCCATGTCCCTCATATCTTGCCCCCTAAGTTGTGTCTTCGTCCTTGACTTTTTCCCCTGCTTTTGCAACATCTGTGAGCTTAGTTTTGGCATCTTTTGGTCCTTTGCACTGCACCTGATAAAATCCCAGGCCATTTTCTTAGAGTCACTAAATTTCCAAAATTTTCTTTTTTTCTCCTCCAATTGCAATTCCTTTGATGTTGACTCCTTTCCAGCATGTTTGTAGGTCCTTCTTCTCTGTTTTGGCCTTCAGTGGGGATCAATTTTGGCAAGCTTTGCTGCATGTGCCTGCCCTTGCTGGCGTATGGCCTGCCTGCATTTTGATGGCTTTGACTTTGGGAAAGATTTTTTCTTTTTTTTTTTTTTTTGTTTTAAGTATTCATGCCATGTCCCTCATATCTTGCCCCCTAAGTTGTGTCTTCCTCCTTGACTTTTTTCCCTGCTTTTGCAACATCTGTGAGCTTAGTTTTGGCATCTTTTGGTCCTTTGCACTGCACCTGATATAAACCCAGGCCATTTTCTTAGAGTCCTTAAATTTCCCAAATTTTCTTTTTTTCTCCTCCAATTGCAATTCCTTTGATGTTGACTCCATTCCAGCGTGTTTGTAGGTCCTTCTTTTCTTCTTTGGCCTTCAGTGGGGAACAATTTTGGCAAGCTTTGCTGCATGTGCCTGCCCTTGGTGGCGTATGGCCTGCCTGCATTTTGATGGCTTTCAATTGGGGAAAGATTTTTTCTTCTTTTTTTCTTTTTTGTTTTAAGTATTCATGCCATTACCCTCATATCTTGCTCCCTAAGATGTGTTTTCCTCCTTCACTTTTTCCCCTGCTTTTGCAACATCTGTGAGCTTAGTTTTGGCACTTTTTGGTCCTTTGCAATGCACCTGATATAAACCCAGGCCATTTTTTTAGAGTCAGTAATTTCCCTAATTTTCTTTTTTTCTCCTCCAATTGCAAATCCTTTGATGTTGACTCCTTTCCCGCGTGTTTGTAGGTCCTTTTTTTCTGTTTTGGCCTTCTGTGGGGATCAATTTTGGCAAGCTTTGCTGCATGTGCCTGGCCTTGGTGTCATATGGCCTGCCTGCATTTTCATGGCTTTGACTTTGGGAAAGATTTTTTTCTTTTTTTGGTTGTTTTCTGAAGTGTTCATGCCATGTCCCTCATATCTTGCCCCCTATGTTGTGTCTTCCTCCTTGACTTTTTCCCCTGCTTTTGCAACATCTGTGAGCTTAGTTTTGGCATCTTTTGGTCCTTTGCACTGCACATGATAAAACCACAGGCCATTTTCTTAGAGTCACTAAATTTCCCAAATTTTCTTTTTTTCTCCTCCAATTGCAATTCCTTTGATGTTGACTCCTTTCCAGCGTGTTTGTAAGTCCTTCTTTTCTGTTTTGGCCTTCAGTGTGGATCAATTTTGGCAAGCTTTGCTGCATGTGCCTGCCCTTGGTGGCGTATGGCCTGCCTGCATTTTGATGGCTTTGACTTTGGGAAAGATTTTTTCTTTTTTTTTTTTTTATTATTTTAAGTATTCATGCCATGTCCCTCATATCTTGCCCCCTAAGTTGTGTCTTCCTCCTTGACTTTTTCCCCTGCTTTTGCAACATCTGTGAGCTTAGTTTTGGCACCTTTTGGTCCTTTGCACTGCACTTGATAATACCCCAGGCCACTTTCTAAGAGTCACTAAATTTCCCCAAATTTTCTTCTTTTCCCCTCAATTGCAATTCCTTTGATGTTGACTCCATTCCAGCGTGTTTGTAGGTCCTTCTTTTCTGTTTTGGCCTTCAGTGGGGATCAATTTTGGAAAGCTTTGCTGCATGTGCCTGCACTTGCTGGCGTATGGCCTGCCTGCATTTTGATGGCTTTCAATTTGGGATAGATTTTTTGTTTTTTTTTTTTTTTTTCTTTTAAGTATTCATGCCATGTCCCTTATATCTTGCTCCCTAAGATGTGTCTTCCTCCTTGACTTTTTCCCCTGCTTTTGCAACATCTGTGAGCTTAGTTTTGGCATCTTTTAGTCCCTTGCACTGCACCTGATATAAACCCAGGCCATTTTTTTAGAGTCAGTAATTTCCCTAATTTTCTTTTTTTCTCCTCCAATTGCAATTCCTTTGATGTTGACTCCTTTCCAGCGTGTTTGTAGGTCCTTGTTTTCTGTTTTGGCCTTCAGTGGGGATCAATTTTGGCAAGCTTTGCTGCATGTGCCTGCCCTTGCTGGCGTATGGCCTGCCTGCATTTTGATGGCTTTGACTTTGGGAAAGATTTTTTTCTTTTTTTGGTTGTTTTCTGAAGTGTTCATGCCATGTCCCTCATATCTTGCCCCCTAAGTTGTGTCTTCCTCCTTGACTTTTTCCCCTGCTTTTGCAACATCTGTGAGCTTAGTTTTGGCACCTTTTGGTCCTTTGCACTGCACCTGATAAAACCCCAGGCCATTTTCTTAGAGTCACTAAATTTCCCAATTTTTTTTTGTTCTCCTCCAATTGCAATTCCTTTGATGGTGTCTCCATTCCAGCGTGTTTGTAAGTCCTTCTTTTCTGTTTTGGCCTTCAGTGGGGATCAATTTTGGCAAGCTTTGCTGCATGTGCCTGCCCTTGCTGGCGTATGGCCTGCCTGCATTTTGATGGCTTTGACTTTGGGAAAGATTTTTTCTTTTTTTTTTCTTTTTTGTTTTAAGTATTCACGCCATGTCCCTCATATCTTGCCCCCTGAGTTGTGTCTTCCTCCTTGACTTTTTCCCCTGCTTTTGCAACATCTGTGAGCTTAGTTTTGGCACCTTTTGGTCCTTTGCACTGCACCTGATAAAACCCCAGGCCATTTTCTTAGAGTCACTAAATTTCCCAAATTTTCTTTTTTTCTCCTCCAAGTGCAATTCCTTTGATGTTGACTCCTTTCCCGCGTGTTTGTAAGTCATTATTTTCTGTTTTGGCCTTCAGTGGGGATCAATTTTGGCAAGCTTTGCTGCATGTGCCTGCCCTTGGTGTCATATGGCCTGCCTGCATTTTGTAGGCTTTGACTTTGGGAAAGATTTTTTTCTTTTTTTGGTTGTTTTCTGTAGTGTTCATGCCATGTCCCTCATATCTTGCCCCCTGAGTTGTGTCTTCCTCCTTGACTTTTTCCCCTGCTTTTGCAACATCTGTGAGCTTAGTTTTGGCACCTTTTGGTCCTTTGCACTGCACCTGATAAAACCCCAGGCCACTTTCTAAGAGTCATTAAATTTCCCAAATTTTTTTTTTTCTCCTCCAATGGCAATTCCTTTGATGGTGTCTCCATTCCAGCGTTTTTGTAGGTCTTTCTTTTCTGTTTTGGCCTTCAGTGGGGATCAATTTTGGCAAGCTTTGCTGCATGTGCCTGCCCTTGCTGGCGTATGGCCTGCCTGCATTTTGATGGCTTTGACTTTGGGAAAGATTTTTTCTTTTTTTTTTTTTTATTATTTTAAGTATTTATGCCGTGTCTCTGATTCCTTGCCGCCTATGTTCTGTCTTCCTCCTTGACTTTTTCCCCTGCTTTTGCAACATCTGTGAGCTTAGTTTTGGCACCTTTTGGTCCTTTGCAATGCACCTGATATAAACCCAGGCCATTTTCTTAGGGTCACTAAATTTCCAAAATTTTCTTTTTTTCTCCTCCATTTGCAATTCCTTTGATGGTGTCTCCATTCCAGCGTGTTTGTAGGTCCTTCTTTTCTTTTTGGCCTTCAGCGGGGATCAATTTTGGCAAGCTTTGCTGCATGTGCCTGCCCTTGCTGGCGTATGGCCTGCCTGCATTTTGATGGCTTTGACTTTGGGAAAGATTTTTTATTTTTTTTTTTCCTTTTTTGTTTTAAGTATTCATGCCATGTCCCTCATATCTTGCCCCCTGAGTTATGTCTTCCTCCTTGACTTTTTCCCCTGCTTTTGCAACATCTGTGAGCTTAGTTTTGGCACTTTTTGGTACTTTTCACTGCACCTGATATAAACCCCAGGCCATTTTCTTAGTGTCACTAAATTTCCCAAATTTTATTTTTTTCTCCTCCAATTGCAATTCCTTTGATGTTGACTCCTTTCCAGCGTGTTTGTAGGTCCTTCTTTTCTGTTTTGGCCTTCAGTGGGGATCAATTTTGGCAAGCTTTGCTGCATGTGCCTGCCCTTGCTGGCGTATGGCCTGCCTGCATTTTGATGGCTTTGACTTTGGGAAAGATTTTTTCTTTTTTTTTTTTTTATTATTTTAAGTATTCATGCCATGTCCCTCATATCTTGCTCCATAAGTTGTGTCTTCCTCCTTGACTTTTTCCCCTGCTTTTGCAACATCTGTGAGCTTAGTTTTGGCATCTTTTGGTCCTTTGCACTGCACCTGATAAAACCCCAGGCCACTTTCTAAGAGTCATTAAATTTCCCAAATTTTCTTTTTTTCTCCTCCAATTGCAATTCCTTTGATGGTGTCTCCATTCCAGCGTGTTTGTAGGTCCTTCTTTTCTGTTTTGGCCTTCAGTGGGGATCAATTTTGGCAAGCTTTGCTGCATGTGCCTGCCCTTGCTGGCGTATGGCCTGCCTGCATTTTGATGGCTTTGACTTTGGGAAAGATTTTTTCTTTTTTTTTTTTTTAATATTTTAAGTATTTATGCCGTGTCTCTGATTCCTTGCCGCCTATGTTCTGTCTTCCTCCTTGACTTTTTCCCCTGCTTTTGCAACATCTGTGAGCTTCATTTTGGCACCTTTTGGTCCTTTGCAATGCACCTGATATAAACCCAGGCCATTTTCTTAGGGTCACTAAATTTCCCAAGTTTTCTTTTTTTCTCCTCCAATTGCAATTCCTTTGATGTTGACTCCTTTCCCGCGTGTTTGTAAGTCATTCTTTTCTGTTTTGGCCTTCAGTGGGGATCAATTTTGGCAAGCTTTGCTGCATGTGCCTGCCCTTGGTGTCATATGGCCTGCCTGCATTTTGTAGGCTTTGACTTTGGGAAAGATTTTTTTCTTTTTTTGGTTGTTTTCTGTAGTGTTCATGCCATGTCCCTCATATCTTGCCCCCTGAGTTGTGTCTTCCTCCTTGACTTTTTCCCCTGCTTTTGCAACATCTGTGAGCTTAGTTTTGGCATCTTTTGGTCCTTTGCACTGCACCTGCTAAAAGCCCAGGCCACTTTCTAAGAGTCATTAAATTTCCCAAATTTTTTTTTTTTCTCCTCCAATTGCAATTCCTTTGATGGTGTCTCCATTCCAGCGTGTTTGTAGGTCCTTCTTTTCTGTTTTGGCCTTCAGTGGGGATCAATTTTGGCAAGCTTTGCTGCATGTGCCTGCCCTTGCTGGCGTATGGCCTGCCTGCATTTTGATGGCTTTGACTTTGGGAAAGATTTTTTCTTTTTTTTTTTTTTATTATTTTAAATATTTATGCCGTGTCTCTGATTCCTTGCCGCCTATGTTCTGTCTTCCTCCTTGACTTTTTCCCCTGCTTTTGCAACATCTGTGAGCTTCATTTTGGCACCTTTTGGTCCTTTGCAATGCACCTGATATAAACCCAGGCCATTTTCTTAGGGTCACTAAATTTCCAAAATTTTCACTTTTTCTCCTCCATTTGCAATTCCTTTGATGGTGTCTCCATTCCAGCGTGTTTGTAGGTCCTTCTTTTCTGTTTTGGCCTTCAGTGGGGATCAATTTTGGCAAGCTTTGCTGCATGTGCCTGCCCTTGCTGGCGTATGGCCTGCCTGCATTTTGATGGCTTTGACTTTGGGAAAGATTTTTTCTTTTTTTTTTCTTTTTTGTTTTAAGTATTCACGCCATGTCCCTCATATCTTGCCCCCTGAGTTGTGTCTTCCTCCTTGACTTTTTCCCCTGCTTTTGCAACATCTGTGAGCTTAGTTTTGGCACCTTTTGGTCCTTTGCACTGCACCTGATAAAACCCCAGGCCATTTTCTTAGAGTCACTAAATTTCCCAAATTTTCTTTTTTTCTCCTCCAAGTGCAATTCCTTTGATGTTGACTCCTTTCCCGCGTGTTTGTAAGTCATTATTTTCTGTTTTGGCCTTCAGTGGGGATCAATTTTGGCAAGCTTTGCTGCATGTGCCTGCCCTTGGTGTCATATGGCCTGCCTGCATTTTGTAGGCTTTGACTTTGGGAAAGATTTTTTTCTTTTTTTGGTTGTTTTCTGAAGTGTTCATGCCATGTCCCTCATATCTTGCCCCCTGAGTTGTGTCTTCCTCCTTGACTTTTTCCCCTGCTTTTGCAACATCTGTGACCTTAGTTTTGGCACCTTTTGGTCCTTTGCAATGCACCTCATAAAACCCCAGGCCACTTTATAAGAGTCATTAAATTTCCCAAATTTTCTTCTTTTCCCCTCAATTGCAATTCCTTTGATGTTGACTCCATTACAGCGTGTTTGTAGGTCCTTCTTTTCTGTTTTGGCCTTCAGTGGGGATCAATTTTGGCAAGCTTTGCTGCATGTGCCTGCCCTTGCTGGCGTATGGCCTGCCTGCATTTTGATGGCTTTGACTTTGTGAAAGATTTTTTCTTTTTTTTTTTTTTATTATTTTAAGTATTCATGCCATGTCCCTCATATCTTGCCCCCTAAGTTGTGTCTTCCTCCTTGACTTTTTCCCCTGCTTTTGCAACATCTGTGAGCTTAGTTTTGGCATCTTTTGGTCCTTTGCACTGCACCTGATATAAACCCAGGCCATATTTTTAGAGTCAGTAATTTCCCTAATTTTCTTTTTTTCTCCTCCAATTGCAAATCCTTTGATGTTGTCTCCATTCCAGCGTGTTTGTATGTCCTTTTTTCTGTTTTGGCCTTCAGTGGGGATCAATTTTGGCAAGCTTTGCTGCATGTGCCTGCCCTTGGTGTCATATGGCCTGCCTGCATTTTGTAGGCTTTGACTTTGGGAAAGATTTTTTTCTTTTTTTGGTTCTTTTCTGAACTGTTCATGCCATGTCCCTCATATCTTGCCCCCTAAGATGTGTCTTGCCCCTTGACTTTTTCCCCTGCTTTTGCAACATCTGTGAGCTTAGTTTTGGCATCTTTTGGTCCTTTGCACTGCACCTGATATAAACCCAGGCCATTTTCTTAGAGTCTTAAATTTCCCAAATTTTCTTTTTTTCTCCTCCAATTGCAAATCGTTTCATGTTGACTCCATTCCAGCGTGTTTGTAGGTCCTTCTTTTCTTCTTTGGCCTTCAGTGGGGATCAATTTTGGCAAGCTTTGCTGCATGTGCCTGCCCTTGCTGGCGTATGGCCTGCCTGCATTTTGATGGCTTTGACTTTGGGAAAGATTTTTCTTTTTTTTTTTTTTTTATTATTTTAAGTGTTCATGCCATGTCCCTCACATCTTGCTCCCTAAGTTGTGTCTTCCTCCTTGACTTTTTCCCCTGCTTTTGCAACATCTGTGAGCTTAGTTTTGGCACCTTTTGGTTCTTTGCACTGCACCTGATAAAACCCCAGGCCACTTTCTAAGAGTCATTAAATTTACCGATTTTTATTCTTTTCTCCTCCATTTGCAATTCCTTTGATGGTGTCTCCATTCCAGCGTGTTTGTAGGTCCTTTTTTTCTGTTTTGGCCTTCAGTGGAGATCAATTTTGGCAAGCTTTGCTGGATGTGCCTGCCCTTGCTTGCGTATGGCCTGCCTGCATTTTGATGGCTTTGACTTTGGGAAGGATTTTTTCTTTTTTTTTTCTTTTTTGTTTTAAGTATTCATGCCATGTCCCTCATATCTTGCCCCCTGAGTTGTGTCTTCCTCCTTCACTTTTTCCCCTGCTTTTGCAACATCTGTGAGCTTAGTTTTGGCATCTTTTGGTCCTTTGCACTGCACCTGATAAAACACCTGGCCATTTTCTTAGAGTCACTAAATTTCCAAAATTTTCATTTTCTCCTCCAGTTGCAATTCCTTTGATGTTGACTCCTTTCCCGCGTGTTTGTAAGTCCTTCTTTTCTGTTTTGGCCTTCAGTGGGGATCAATTTTGGCAAACTTTGCTGCATGTGCCTGCCCTTGGTGTCATATGGCCTGCCTGCATTTTGTAGGCTTTGACTTTGGGAAAGATTTTTTCTTTTTTTGGTTGTTTTCTGAAGTGTTCATGCCATGTCCCTCACATCTTGCCCCCTAAGTTGTGTCTTCGTCCTTGACTTTTTCCCCTGCTTTTGCAACATCTGTGAGCTTAGTTTTGGCATCTTTTGGTCCTTTGCACTGCACCTGATAAAATCCCAGGCCATTTTCTTAGAGTCACTAAATTTCCAAAATTTTCTTTTTTTCTCCTCCAATTGCAATTCCTTTGATGTTGACTCCTTTCCAGCATGTTTGTAGGTCCTTCTTCTCTGTTTTGGCCTTCAGTGGGGATCAATTTTGGCAAGCTTTGCTGCATGTGCCTGCCCTTGCTGGCGTATGGCCTGCCTGCATTTTGATGGCTTTGACTTTGGGAAAGATTTTTTCTTTTTTTTTTTTTTTTTTTTAAGTATTCATGCCATGTCCCTCATATCTTGCCCCCTAAGTTGTGTCTTCCTCCTTGACTTTTTTCCCTGCTTTTGCAACATCTGTGAGCTTAGTTTTGGCATCTTTTGGTCCTTTGCACTGCACCTGATATAAACCCAGGCCATTTTCTTAGAGTCCTTAAATTTCCCAAATTTTCTTTTTTTCTCCTCCAATTGCAATTCCTTTGATGTTGACTCCATTCCAGCGTGTTTGTAGGTCCTTCTTTTCTTCTTTGGCCTTCAGTGGGGAACAATTTTGGCAAGCTTTGCTGCATGTGCCTGCCCTTGGTGGCGTATGGCCTGCCTGCATTTTGATGGCTTTCAATTTGGGATAGATTTTTTCTTTTTTTATTTTTTTTTCTTTTAAGTATTCATGCCATTACCCTCATATCTTGCTCCCTAAGATGTGTTTTCCTCCTTCACTTTTTCCCCTGCTTTTGCAACATCTGTGAGCTTAGTTTTGGCACTTTTTGGTCCTTTGCAATGCACCTGATATAAACACAGGCCATTTTTTTAGAGTCAGTAATTTCCCTAATTTTCTTTTTTTCTCCTCCAATTGCAAATCCTTTGATGTTGACTCCTTTCCCGCGTGTTTGTAGGTCCTTTTTTTCTGTTTTGGCCTTCAGTGGGGATCAATTTTGGCAAGCTTTGCTGCATGTGCCTGGCCTTGGTGTCATATGGCCTGCCTGCATTTTCATGGCTTTGACTTTGGGAAAGATTTTTTTCTTTTTTTGGTTGTTTTCTGAAGTGTTCATGCCATGTCCCTCCTATCTTGCCCCCTATGTTGTGTCTTCCTCCTTGACTTTTTCCCCTGCTTTTGCAACATCTGTGAGCTTAGTTTTGGCATCTTTTGGTCCTTTGCACTGCACATGATAAAACCACAGGCCATTTTCTTAGAGTCACTAAATTTCCCAAATTTTCTTTTTTTCTCCTCCAATTGCAATTCCTTTGATGTTGACTCCTTTCCAGCGTGTTTGTAAGTCCTTCTTTTCTGTTTTGGCCTTCAGTGTGGATCAATTTTGGCAAGCTTTGCTGCATGTGCCTGCCCTTGGTGGCGTATGGCCTGCCTGCATTTTGATGGCTTTGACTTTGGGAAAGATTTTTTCTTTTTTTTTTTTTTATTATTTTAAGTATTCATGCCATGTCCCTCATATCTTGCCCCCTAAGTTGTGTCTTCCTCCTTGACTTTTTCCCCTGCTTTTGCAACATCTGTGAGCTTAGTTTTGGCACCTTTTGGTCCTTTGCACTGCACTTGATAATACCCCAGGCCACTTTCTAAGAGTCACTAAATTTCCCAAATTTTCTTCTTTTCCCCTCAATTGCAATTCCTTTGATGTTGACTCCATTCCAGCGTGTTTGTAGGTCCTTCTTTTCTGTTTTGGCCTTCAGTGGGGATCAATTTTGGAAAGCTTTGCTGCATGTGCCTGCACTTGCTGGCGTATGGCCTGCCTGCATTTTGATGGCTTTCAATTTGGGATAGAATTTTTCTTTTTTTTTTTTTTTTTCTTTTAAGTATTCATGCCATGTCCCTTATATCTTGCTCCCTAAGATGTGTCTTCCTCCTTGACTTTTTCCCCCGCTTTTGCAACATCTGTGAGCTTAGTTTTGGCATCTTTTAGTCCCTTGCACTGCACCTGATATAAACCCAGGCCATTTTTTTAGAGTCAGTAATTTCCCTAATTTTCTTTTTTTCTCCTCCAATTGCAATTCCTTTGATGTTGACTCCTTTCCAGCGTGTTTGTAGGTCCTTGTTTTCTGTTTTGGCCTTCAGTGGGGATCAATTTTGGCAAGCTTTGCTGCATGTGCCTGCCCTTGCTGGCGTATGGCCTGCCTGCATTTTGATGGCTTTGACTTTGGGAAAGATTTTTTTCTTTTTTTGGTTGTTTTCTGAAGTGTTCATGCCATGTCCCTCATATCTTGCCCCCTAAGTTGTGTCTTCCTCCTTGACTTTTTCCCCTGCTTTTGCAACATCTGTGAGCTTAGTTTTGGCACCTTTTGGTCCTTTGCACTGCACCTGATAAAACCCCAGGCCATTTTCTTAGAGTCACTAAATTTCCCAATTTTTTTTTGTTCTCCTCCAATTGCAATTCCTTTGATGGTGTCTCCATTCCAGCGTGTTTGTAAGTCCTTCTTTTCTGTTTTGGCCTTCAGTGGGGATCAATTTTGGCAAGCTTTGCTGCATGTGCCTGCCCTTGCTGGCGTATGGCCTGCCTGCATTTTGATGGCTTTGACTTTGGGAAAGATTTTTTCTTTTTTTTTTCTTTTTTGTTTTAAATATTCACGCCATGTCCCTCATATCTTGCCCCCTGAGTTGTGTCTTCCTCCTTGACTTTTTCCCCTGCTTTTGCAACATCTGTGAGCTTAGTTTTTGGCACCTTTTGGTCCTTTGCACTGCACCTGATAAAACCCCAGGCCATTTTCTTAGAGTCACTAAATTTCCCAAATTTTCTTTTTTTCTCCTCCAATTGCAATTCCTTTGATGTTGACTCCTTTCCCGCGTGTTTGTAAGTCATTATTTTCTGTTTTGGCCTTCAGTGGGGATCAATTTTGGCAAGCTTTGCTGCATGTGCCTGCCCTTGGTGTCATATGGCCTGCCTGCATTTTGTAGGCTTTGACTTTGGGAAAGATTTTTTTCTTTTTTTGGTTGTTTTCTGTAGTGTTCATGCCATGTCCCTCATATCTTGCCCCCTAAGTTGTGTCTTCCTCCTTGACTTTATCCCCTGCTTTTGCAACATCTGTGAGCTTAGTTTTGGCATCTTTTGGTCCTTTGCAATGCACCTGATAAAACCCCAGGCCACTTTCTAAGAGTCATTAAATTTCCCAAATTTTTTTTTTTTCTCCTCCAATGGCAATTCCTTTGATGGTGTCTCCATTCCAGCGTTTTTGTAGGTCTTTCTTTTCTGTTTTGGCCTTCAGTGGGGATCAATTTTGGCAAGCTTTGCTGCATGTGCCTGCCCTTGCTGGCGTATGGCCTGCCTGCATTTTGATGGCTTTGACTTTGGGAAAGATTTTTTCTTTTTTTTTTTTTTATTATTTTAAGTATTTATGCCGTGTCTCTGATTCCTTGCCGCCTATGTTCTGTCTTCCTCCTTGACTTTTTCCCCTGCTTTTGCAACATCTGTGAGCTTCATTTTGGCACCTTTTGGTCCTTTGCAATGCACCTGATATAAACCCAGGCCATTTTCTTAGGGTCACTAAATTTCCAAAATTTTCTTTTTTTCTCCTCCATTTGCAATTCCTTTGATGGTGTCTCCATTCCAGCGTGTTTGTAGGTCCTTCTTTTCTTTTTGGCCTTCAGCGGGGATCAATTTTGGCAAGCTTTGCTGCATGTGCCTGCCCTTGCTGGCGTATGGCCTGCCTGCATTTTGATGGCTTTGACTTTGGGAAAGATTTTTTATTTTTTTTTTTCTTTTTTGTTTTAAGTATTCATGCCATGTCCCTCATATCTTGCCCCCTAAGTTGTGTCTTCCTCCTTGACTTTTTCCCCTGCTTTTGCAACATCTGTGAGCTTAGTTTTGGCATCTTTTGGTACTTTTCACTGCACCTGATATAAACCCCAGGCCATTTTCTTAGTGTCACTAAATTTCCCAAATTTTATTTTTTTCTCCTCCAATTGCAATTCCTTTGATGTTGACTCCTTTCCAGCGTGTTTGTAGGTCCTTCTTTTCTGTTTTGGCCTTCAGTGGGGATCAATTTTGGCAAGCTTTGCTGCATGTGCCTGCCCTTGCTGGCGTATGGCCTGCCTGCATTTTGATGGCTTTGACTTTGGGAAAGATTTTTTCTTTTTTTTTTTTTTTATTATTTTAAGTATTCATGCCATGTCCCTCATATCTTGCTCCATAAGTTGTGTCTTCCTCCTTGACTTTTTCCCCTGCTTTTGCAACATCTGTGAGCTTAGTTTTGGCATCTTTTGGTCCTTTGCACTGCACCTGATAAAACCCCAGGCCACTTTCTAAGAGTCATTAAATTTCCCAAATTTTCTTTTTTTCTCCTCCAATTGCAATTCCTTTGATGGTGTCTCCATTCCAGCGTGTTTGTAGGTCCTTCTTTTCTGTTTTGGCCTTCAGTGGGGATCAATTTTGGCAAGCTTTGCTGCATGTGCCTGCCCTTGCTGGCGTATGGCCTGCCTGCATTTTGATGGCTTTGACTTTGGGAAAGATTTTTTCTTTTTTTTTTTTTTAATATTTTAAGTATTTATGCCGTGTCTCTGATTCCTTGCCGCCTATGTTCTGTCTTCCTCCTTGACTTTTTCCCCTGCTTTTGCAACATCTGTGAGCTTCATTTTGGCACCTTTTGGTCCTTTGCAATGCACCTGATATAAACCCAGGCCATTTTCTTAGGGTCACTAAATTTCCCAAATTTTCTTTTTTTCTCCTCCAATTGCAATTCCTTTGATGTTGACTCCTTTCCCGCGTGTTTGTAAGTCATTCTTTTCTGTTTTGGCCTTCAGTGGGGATCAATTTTGGCAAGCTTTGCTGCATGTGCCTGCCCTTGGTGTCATATGGCCTGCCTGCATTTTGTAGGCTTTGACTTTGGGAAAGATTTTTTTCTTTTTTTGGTTGTTTTCTGTAGTGTTCATGCCATGTCCCTCATATCTTGCCCCCTAAGTTGTGTCTTCCTCCTTGACTTTTTCCCCTGCTTTTGCAACATCTGTGAGCTTAGTTTTGGCATCTTTTGGTCCTTTGCACTGCACCTGATAAAACCCCAGGCCACTTTCTAAGAGTCATTAAATTTCCCAAATTTTCTTTTTTTCTCCTCCAATTGCAATTCCTTTGATGGTGTCTCCATTCCAGCGTGTTTGTAGGTCCTTCTTTTCTGTTTTGGCCTTCAGTGGGGATCAATTTTGGCAAGCTTTGCTGCATGTGCCTGCCCTTGCTGGCGTATGGCCTGCCTGCATTTTGATGGCTTTGACTTTGGGAAAGATTTTTTCTTTTTTTTTTTTTTATTATTTTAAATATTTATGCCGTGTCTCTGATTCCTTGCCGCCTATGTTCTGTCTTCCTCCTTGACTTTTTCCCCTGCTTTTGCAACATCTGTGAGCTTCATTTTGGCACCTTTTGGTCCTTTGCAATGCACCTGATATAAACCCAGGCCATTTTCTTAGGGTCACTAAATTTCCAAAATTTTCACTTTTTCTCCTCCATTTGCAATTCCTTTGATGGTGTCTCCATTCCAGCGTGTTTGTAGGTCCTTCTTTTCTGTTTTGGCCTTCAGTGGGGATCAATTTTGGCAAACTTTGCTGCATGTGCCTGCCCTTGCTGGCGTATGGCCTGCCTGCATTTTGATGGCTTTGACTTTGGGAAAGATTTTTTCTTTTTTTTTTTTTTTTTATTTTAAGTATTCAGGCCATGTCCCTCATATCTTGCCCCCTAAGTTGTGTCTTCCTCCTTGACTTTTTCCCCTGCTTTTGCAACATCTGTGAGCTTAGTTTTGGCATCTTTTGGTCCTTTGCAGTGCACCTGATATAAACCCAGGCCATTTTTTTAGAGTCAGTAATTTCCCTAATTTTCTTTTTTTCTCCTCCAATTGCAAATCGTTTGATGTTGACTCCTTTCCCGCGTGTTTGTAAGTCATTATTTTCTGTTTTGGCCTTCAGTGGGGATCAATTTTGGCAAGCTTTGCTGCATGTGCCTGCCCTTGGTGTCATATGGCCTGCCTGCATTTTGTAGGCTTTGACTTTGGGAAAGATTTTTTTCTTTTTTTGGTTGTTTTCTGAAGTGTTCATGCCATGTCCCTCATATCTTGCCCCCTGAGTTGTGTCTTCCTCCTTGACTTTTTCCCCTGCTTTTGCAACATCTGTGAGCTTAGTTTTGGCACCTTTTGGTCCTTTGCACTGCACCTGATAAAACCACAGGCCATTTTCTTAGAGTCACTAAATTTCCCAAATTTTCTTTTTTTCTCCTCCAATTGCAATTCCTTTGATGTTGACTCCTTTCCCGCGTGTTTGTAAGTCATTCTTTTCTGTTTTGGCCTTCAGTGGGGATCAATTTTGGCAAGCTTTGCTGCATGTGCCTGCCCTTGGTGTCATATGGCCTGCCTGCATTTTGATGGCTTTGACTTTGGGAAAGATTTTTTTCTTTTTTTGGTTGTTTTCTGTAGTGTTCATGCCATGTCCCTCATATCTTGCCCCCTAAGTTGTGTCTTCCTCCTTGACTTTAACCCCTCGTTTTGCAACATCTGTGAGCTTAGTTTTGGCATCTTTTGGTCCTTTGCACTGCACCTGATAAAACCCCAGGCCACTTTCTAAGAGTCATTAAATTTCCCAAATTTTTTTTTTTCTCCTCCAATTGCAATTCCTTTGATGGTGTCTCCATTCCAGCGTTTTTGTAGGTCTTTCTTTTCTGTTTTGGCCTTCAGTGGGGATCAATTTTGGCAAGCTTTGCTGCATGTGCCTGCCCTTGCTGGCGTATGGCCTGCCTGCATTTTGATGGCTTTGACTTTGGGAAAGATTTTTTCTTTTTATTTTTTTTATTATTTTAAGTATTTATGCCGTGTCTCTGATTCCTTGCCGCCTATGTTCTGTCTTCCTCCTTGACTTTTTCCCCTGCTTTTGGAACATCTGTGAGCTTCATTTTGGCACCTTTTGGTCCTTTGCAATGCACCTGATATAAACCCAGGCCATTTTCTTAGGGTCACTAAATTTCCAAAATTTTCTTTTTTTCTCCTCCATTTGCAATTCCTTTGATGGTGTCTCCATTCCAGCGTGTTTGTAGGTCCTTCTTTTCTTTTTGGCCTTCAGCGGGGATCAATTTTGGCAAGCTTTGCTGCATGTGCCTGCCCTTGCTGGCGTATGGCCTGCCTGCATTTTGATGGCTTTGACTTTGGGAAAGATATTTTATTTTTTTTTTCCTTTTTTGTTTTAAGTATTCATGCCATGTCCCTCATATCTTGCCCCCTAAGTTGTTTCTTCCTCCTTGACTTTTTCCCCTGCTTTTGCAACATCTGTGAGCTTAGTTTTGGCACTTTTTGGTACTTTTCACTGCACCTGATCTAAACCCCAGGCCATTTTCTTAGTGTCACTAAATTTCCCAAATTTTATTTTTTTCTCCTCCAATTGCAATTCCTTTGATGTTGACTCCTTTCCAGCGTGTTTGTAGGTCCTTTTTTCTGTTTTGGCCTTCAGTGGGGATCAATTTTGGCAAGCTTTGCTGCATGTGCCTGCCCTTGCTGGCGTATGGCCTGCCTGCATTTTGATGGCTTTGACTTTGGGAAAGATTTTTTCTTTTTTTTTTTTTTATTATTTTAAGTATTCATGCCATGTCCCTCATATCTTGCCCCCTAAGTTGTGTCTTCCTCCTTGACTTTTTCCCCTGCTTTTGCAACATCTGTGAGCTTAGTTTTGACATCTTTTGGTCCTTTGCACTGCACCTGATAAAACCCCAGGCCACTTTCTAAGAGTCATTAAATTTCCCAAATTTTCTTTTTTTCTCCTCCAATTGCAATTCCTTTGATGGTGTCTCCATTCCAGCGTGTTTGTAGGTCCTTCTTTTCTGTTTTGGCCTTCAGTGGGGATCAATTTTGGCAAGCTTTGCTGCATGTGCCTGCCCTTGCTGGCGTATGGCCTGCCTGCATTTTGATGGCTTTGACTTTGGGAAAGATTTTTTCTTTTTTTTTTTTTTATTATTTTAAGTATTTATGCCGTGTCTCTGATTCCTTGCCGCCTATGTTCTGTCTTCCTCCTTGACTTTTTCCCCTGCTTTTGCAACATCTGTGAGCTTCATTTTGGCACCTTTTGGTCCTTTGCAATGCACCTGATATAAACCCAGGCCATTTTCTTAGGGTCACTAAATTTCCCAAATTTTCTTTTTTTCTCCTCCAATTGCAATTCTTTTGATGTTGACTCCTTTCCCGCGTGTTTGTAAGTCATTCTTTTCTGTTTTGGCCTTCAGTGGGGATCAATTTTGGCAAGCTTTGCTGCATGTGCCTGCCCTTGGTGTCATATGGCCTGCCTGCATTTTGTAGGCTTTGACTTTGGGAAAGATTTTTTTCTTTTTTTGGTTGTTTTCTGTAGTGTTCATGCCATGTCCCTCATATCTTGCCCCCTAAGTTGTGTCTTCCTCCTTGACTTTTTCCCCTGCTTTTGCAACATCTGTGAGCTTAGTTTTGGCATCTTTTGGTCCTTTGCACTGCACCTGATAAAACCCCAGGCCACTTTCTAAGAGTCATTAAATTTCCCAAATTTTCTTTTTTTCTCCTCCAATTGCAATTCCTTTGATGGTGTCTCCATTCCAGCGTGTTTGTAGGTCCTTCTTTTCTGTTTTGGCCTTCAGTGGAGATCAATTTTGGCAAGCTTTGCTGCATGTGCCTGCCCTTGCTGGCGTATGGCCTGCCTGCATTTTGATGGCTTTGACTTTGGGAAAGATTTTTTCTTTTTTTTTTTTTTATTATTTTAAGTATTTATGCCGTGTCTCTGATTCCTTGCCGCCTATGTTCTGTCTTCCTCCTTGACTCTTTCCCCTGCTTTTGCAACATCTGTGAGCTTCATTTTGGCACCTTTTGGTCCTTTGCAATGCACCTGATATAAACCCAGGCCATTTTCTTAGAGTCACTAAATTTCCCAAATTTTCTTTTTTTCTCCTCCATTTGCAATTCCTTTGATGGTGTCTCCATTCCAGCGTGTTTGTAGGTCCTTCTTTTCTGTTTTGGCCTTCAGCGGGGATCAATTTTGGCAAGCTTTGCTGCATGTGCCTGCCCTTGCTGGCGTATGGCCTGCCTGCATTTTGATGGCTTTGACTTTGGGAAAGATTTTTTTTCTTTTTTTTTTCTTTTAATATTTTAAGTATTCATGCCATGTCCCTCATATCTTGCCCCCTAAGTTCTGTCTTCCTCCTTGACTTTTTCCCCCGCTTTTGCAACATCTGTGAGCTTAGTTTTGGCATCTTTTGGTCCTTTGCACTGCACCTGATATAAACCCCAGGCCATTTTCTTAGAGTCACTAAATTTCCAAAATTTTCTTTTTTTCTCCTCCAATTGCAATTCCTTTGATGTTGACTCCTTTCCAGCGTGTTTGTAGGTCCTTCTTTTCTGTTTTGGCCTTCAGTGGGGATCAATTTTGGCAAGCTTTGCTGCATGTGCCTGCCCTTGCTGGCGTATGGCCTGCCTGCATTTTGATGGCTTTGACTTTGGGAAAGATTTTTTTCTTTTTTTGGTTGTTTTCTGAAGTGTTCATGCCATGTCCCTCATATCTTGCCCCCTAAGTTGTGTCTTCCTCCTTGACTTTTTCCCCTGCTTTTGCAACATCTGTGAGCTTAGTTTTGGCATCTTTTGGTCCTTTGCACTGCACCTGATAAAACCCCAGGCCACTTTCTAAGAGTCATTAAATTTCCCAAATTTCCTTCTTTTCCCCTCAATTGCAATTCCTTTGATGTTGACTCCATTACAGCGTGTTTCTGGGTCCTTCTTTTCTGTTTTGGCCTTCAGTGGGGATCAATTTTCGCAAGCTTTGCTGCATGTGCCTGCCCTTGCTGGCGTATGGCCTGCCTGCATTTTGATGGCTTTGACTTTGGGAAAGATTTTTTCTTTTTTTTTTCTTTTTTTTTTTAAGTATTCATGCCATGTCCCTCATATCTTGCCCCCTAAGTTGTGTCTTCCTCCTTGACTTTTTCCCCTGCTTTTGCAACATCTGTGAGCTTTGTTTTGGCATCTTTTGGTCCTTTGCACTGCACCTGATAAAACCCCAGGCCACTTTCTAAGAGTCATTAAATTTACCAATTTTTCTTCTTTTCTCCTCCATTTGCAATTCCTTTGATGGTGTCTCCATTCCAGCGTGTTTGTAGGTCCTTCTTTTCTGTTTTGGCCTTCAGTGGGGATCAATTTTGGCAAGCTTTGCTGCATGTGCCTGCCCTTGCTGGCGTATGGCCTGCCTGCATTTTGATGGCTTTGACTTTGGGAAAGATTTTTTCTTTTTTTTTTCTTTTTTGTTTTAAGTATTCATGCCATGTCCCTCATATCTTGCCCCCTGAGTTGTGTCTTCCTCCTTGACTTTTTCCCCCTGCTTTTGCAACATCTGTGAGCTTAGTTTTGGCATCTTTTGGTCCTTTGCACTGCACCTGATAAAACCCCAGGCCATTTTCTTAGAGTCACTAAATTTCCCAAATTTTCCTTTTTTCTCCTCCAATTGCAATTCCTTTGATGTTGACTCCTTTCCCGTGTGTTTGTAAGACATTATTTTCTATTTTGGCCTTCAGTGGGGATCAATTTTGGCAAAACTTTGCTGCATGTGCCTGCTTGGTGTCATATCGCCTGCCTGCATTTTGATGGCTTTGACTTTGGGAAAGATTTTTTCTTTTTTTTTTTTTTAATATTTTAAGTATTCATGCCATGTCCCTCATATCTTGCCCCCTAAGTTGTGTCTTCCTCCTTGACTTTTTCCCCTGCTTTTGCAACATCTGTGAGCTTAGTTTTGGCATCTTTTGGTCCTTTGCACTGCACCTGATAAAACCCCAGGCCACTTTCTATGAGTCATTAAATTTCCCAAATTTTCTTTTTTTCTCCTCCAATTGCAATTCCTTTGATGGTGTCTCCATTCCAGCGTGTTTGTAGGTCCTTCTTTTCTGTTTTGGCCTTCAGTGGAGATCAATTTTGGCAAGCTTTGCTGCATGTGCCTGCCCTTGCTGGCGTATGGCCTGCCTGCATTTTGATGGCTTTGACTTTGGGAAAGATTTTTCTTTTTTTTTTTTTTATTATTTTAAGTATTTATGCCGTGTCTCTGATTCCTTGCCGCCTATGTTCTGTCTTCCTCCTTGACTTTTTCCCCTGCTTTTGCAACATCTGTGAGCTTAGTTTTGGCATCTTTTGGTCCTTTGCAATGCACCTGATATAAACCCAGGCCATTTTCTTAGGGTCACTAAATTTCCAAAATTTTCTTTTTTTCTCCTCCATTTGCAATTCCTTTGATGGTGTCTCCATTCCAGCGTGTTTGTAGGTCCTTCTTTTCTGTTTTGGCCTTCAGCGGGGATCAATTTTGGCAAGCTTTGCTGCATGTGCCTGCCCTTGGTGTCATATGGCCTGCCTGCATTTTGATGGCTTTGACTTTGGGAAAGATTTTTTCTTTTTTTTTTCTTTTTTGTTTTAAGTATTCATGCCATGTCCCTCATATCTTGCCCCCTGAGTTGTGTCTTCCTCCTTGACTTTTTCCCCTGATTTTGCAACATCTGTGAGCTTAGTTTTGGCATCTTTTGGTCCTTTGCACTGCACCTGATAAAACACCTGGCCATTTTCTTAGAGTCACTAAATTTCCAAATTTTCTTTTTTTCTCCTCCAATTGCAATTCCTTTGATGTTGACTCCTTTCCCGCGTGTTTGTAAGTCATTCTTTTCTGTTTTGGCCTTCAGTGGGGATCAATTTTGGCAAACTTTGCTGCATGTGCCTGCCCTTTGTGTCATATGGCCTGCCTGCATTTTGTAGGCTTTGACTTTGGGAAAGATTTTTTTCTTTTTTTGGTTGTTTTCTGAAGTGTTCATGCCATGTCCCTCATATCTTGCCCCCTAAGTTGTGTCTTTCCTCCTTGACTTTTTCCCCTGCTTTTGCAACATCTGTGAGCTTAGTTTTGGCATCATTTGGTCCTTTGCACTGCACATGATAAAACCCCAGGCCATTTTCTTAGTGTCACTAAATTTCCCAAATTTTCTTTTTTTCTCCTCCAATTGCAATTCCTTAGATGTTGACTCCTTTCCCGCGTGTTTGTAGGTCCTTCTTTTCTGTTTTGGCCTTCAGTGGGGATCAATTTTGGCAAGCTTTGCTGCATGTGCCTGCCCTTGCTGGCATATGGCCTGCCTGCATTTTGATGGCTTTGACTTTGGGAAAGATTTTTTCTTTTTTATTTTTATTATTTTAAGTATTCATGCCATGTCCCTCATATCTTGCCCCCCTAAGTTCTGTCTTCCTCCTTGACTTTTTCCCTGCTTTTGCAACATCTGTGAGCTTAGTTTTGGCACCTTTTGGTCCTTTGCAATGCACCTGATATAAACCCAGGCCATTTTCTTAGGGTCACTAAATTTCCCAAATTTTCTTTTTTTCTCCTCCAATTGCAATTCCTTTGATGTTGACTCCTTTCCCTCGTGCTTGTAAGTCATTCTTTTCTGTTTTGGCCTTCAGTGGGGATCAATTTTGGCAAGCTGTGCTGTATGTGCCTGCCCTTGCTGGCGTATGGCCTGCCTGCATTTTGATGGCTTTGACTTTGGGAAATATTTTTTCTTTTTTTTTTCCTTTTTTGTTTTAAGTATTCATGCCATGTCCCTCATATCTTGCCCCCTGAGTTATGTCTTCCTCCTTGACTTTTTCCCCTGCTTTTGCAACATCTGTGAGCTTAGTTTTGGCATGCTTTGGTACTTTTCACTGCACCTGATATAAACCCCAGGCCATTTTCTTAGAGTCAGAAATTTCCCTAATTTTTGTTTTTTCTCCTCCAATTGCAATTCCTTTGATGTTGACTCCTTTCCGGCATGTTTGTAGGTCCTTCTTTTCTGTTTTGGCCTTCAGTGGGGATCAATTTTGGCAAGCTTTGCTGCATGTGCCTGCCCTTGCTGGCGTATGGCCTGCCTGCATTTTGATGGCTTTGACTTTGGGAAAGATTTTTTCTTTTTTTTTTTTTTAATATTTTAAGTATTTATGCCGTGTCTCTGATTCCTTGCCGCCTATGTTCTGTCTTCCTCCTTGACTTTTTCCCCTGCTTTTGCAACATCTGTGAGCTTCATTTTGGCACCTTTTGGTCCTTTGCAATGCACCTGATATAAACCCAGGCCATTTTCTTAGGGCCACTAAATTTCCAAAATTTTCTTTTTTTCTCCTCCATTTGCAATTCCTTTGATGGTGTCTCCATTCCAGCGTGTTTGTAGGTCCTTCTTTTCTGTTTTGGCCTTCAGCGGGGATCAATTTTGGCAAGCTTTGCTGCATGTGCCTGCCCTTGCTGGCGTATGGCCTGCCTGCATTTTGATGGCTTTGACTTTGGGAAAGATTTTTTTCTTTTTTTTTTTTTTAATATTTTAAGTATTCATGCCATGTCCCTCATATCTTGCCCCCTGAGTTGTGTCTTCCTCCTTGACTTTTTCCCCTGATTTTGCAACATCTGTGAGCTTAGTTTTGGCATCTTTTGGTCCTTTGCACTGCACCTGATAAAACCCCAGGCCATTTTCTTAGAGTCACTAAATTTCCAAAATTTCTTTTTTTCTCCTCCAATTGCAATTCCTTTGATGTTGACTCCTTTCCCGCGTGTTTGTAAGTCATTCTTTTCTGTTTTGGCCTTCAGTGGGGATCAATTTTGGCAAACTTTGCTGCATGTGCCTGCCCTTTGTGTCATATGGCCTGCCTGCATTTTGTAGGCTTTGACTTTGGGAAAGATTTTTTTCTTTTTTTGGTTGTTTTCTGAAGTGTTCATGCCATGTCCCCTCATATCTTGCCCCCTAAGTTGTGTCTTCCTCCTTGACTTTTTCCCCTGCTTTTGCAACATCTGTGAGCTTAGTTTTGGCATCTTTTGGTCCTTTGCACTGCACATGATAAAACCCCAGGCCATTTTCTTAGTGTCACTAAATTTCCCAAATTTTTTTTTTTTCTCCTCCGATTGCAATTCCTTAGATGTTGACTCATTTCCCGCGTGTTTGTAGGTCCTTCTTTTCTGTTTTGGCCTTCAGTGGGGATCAATTTTGGCAAGCTTTGCTGCATGTGCCTGCCCTTGCTGGCGTATGGCCTGCCTGCATTTTGATGGCTTTGACTTTGGGAAAGATTTTTTCTTTTTTATTTTTATTATTTTAAGTATTCATGCCATGTCCCTCATATCTTGCCCCCTAAGTTCTGTCTTCCTCCTTGACTTTTTTCCCCTGCTTTTGCAACATCTGTGAGCTTAGTTTTGGCACCTTTTGGTCCTTTGCAATGCACCTGATATAAACCCAGGCCATTTTCTTAGGGTCACTAAATTTCCCAAATTTTCTTTTTTTCTCCTCCAATTGCAATTCCTTTGATGTTGACTCCTTTCCCTCGTGTTTGTAAGTCATTCTTTTCTGTTTTGGCCTTCAGTGGGGATCAATTTTGGCAAGCTGTGCTGTATGTGCCTGCCCTTGGTGTCATATGGCCTGCCTGCATTTTGATGGCTTTGACTTTGGGAAATATTTTTTCTTTTTTTTTTCCTTTTTTGTTTTAAGTATTCATGCCATGTCCCTCATATCTTGCCCCCTGAGTTATGTCTTCCTCCTTGACTTTTTCCCCTGCTTTTGCAACATCTGTGAGCTTAGTTTTGGCATGCTTTGGTACTTTTCACTGCACCTGATATAAACCCCAGGCCATTTTCTTAGAGTCAGAAATTTCCCTAATTTTTGTTTTTCTCCTCCAATTGCAATTCCTTTGATGTTGACTCCTTTCCGGCATGTTTGTAGGTCCTTCTTTTCTGTTTTGGCCTTCAGTGGGGATCAATTTTGGCAAGTTTTGCTGCATGTGCCTGCCCTTGGTGTCATATCGCCTGCCTGCATTTTGATGGCTTTGACTTTGGGAAAGATTTTTTCTTTTTTTTTTCTTTTTTGTTTTAAGTATTCATGCCATGTCCCTCATATCTTGCCCCCTAAGTTGTGTCTTCCTCCTTGACTTTTTCCCCTGCTTTTGCAACATCTGTGAGCTTAGTTTTGGCATCTTTTGGTCCTTTGCACTGCACCTGATAAAACCCCAGGCCACTTTCTAAGAGTCATTAAATTTCCCAAATTTTCTTTTTTTCTCCTCCAATTGCAATTCCTTTGATGGTGTCTCCATTCCAGCGTGTTTGTAGGTCCTTCTTTTCTGTTTTGGCCTTCAGTGGGGATCAATTTTGGCAAGCTTTGCTGCATGTGCCTGCCCTTGCTGGCGTATGGCCTGCCTGCATTTTGATGGCTTTGACTTTGGGAAAGATTTTTTCTTTTTTTTTTTTTTAATATTTTAAGTATTTATGCCGTGTCTCTGATTCCTTGCCGCCTATGTTCTGTCTTCCTCCTTGACTTTTTCCCCTGCTTTTGGAACATCTGTGAGCTTCATTTTGGCACCTTTTGGTCCTTTGCAATGCACCTGATATAAACCCAGGCCATTTTCTTAGGGTCACTAAATTTCCAAAATTTTCTTTTTTTCTCCTCCATTTGCAATTCCTTTGATGGTGTCTCCATTCCAGCGTGTTTGTA
The DNA here is from genome assembly GCA_021963965.1 of Artemisiospiza belli. Classification (NCBI taxonomy): domain Eukaryota; kingdom Metazoa; phylum Chordata; class Aves; order Passeriformes; family Passerellidae; genus Artemisiospiza; species Artemisiospiza belli. Next base: position 136,259 of record JAKDEW010000244.1, on the reverse strand, counting down.
GGTCCTTCTTTTCTGTTTTGGCCTTCAGCGGGGATCAATTTTGGCAAGCTTTGCTGCATGTGCCTGCCCTTGCTGGCGTATGGCCTGCCTGCATTTTGATGGCTTTGACTTTGGGAAAGATTTTTTCTTTTTTTTTTTTTTTTTTTGTTTTAGGTTATCATGCCATGTCCCTCATATCTTGCCCCCTAAGTTGTGTCTTCGTCCTTGACTTTTTCCCCTGCTTTTGCAACATCTGTGAGCTTAGTTTTGGCACCTTTTTGTCCTTTGCACTGCACCTGATAAAACCCTAGGCCACTTTCTAAGAATCATTAAATTTCCCAAATTTTCTTCTTTTCCCCTCAGTTGCAATTCCTTTGATGTTGACTCCATTACAGCGTGTTTGTAGGTCCTTCTTTTCTGTTTTGGCCTTCAGTGGGGATCAATTTTGGCAAGCTTTGCTGCATGTGCCTGCCCTTGCTGGCGTATGGCCTGCCTGCATTTTGATGGCTTTGACTTTGGGAAAGATTTTTTCTTTTTTTTTCCTTTTTTTTTTTAAGTATTCATGCCATGTCCCTCATATCTTGCCCCCTAAATTGTGTCTTCCTCCTTGACTTTTTCCCCTGCTTTTGCAACATCTGTGAGCTTTGTTTTGGCACCTTTTGGTCCTTTGCACTGCACCTGATAAAACCCCAGGCCACTTTCTAAGAGTCATTAAATTTCCAAAATTTTCTTTTTTTCTCCTCCAATTGCAATTCCTTTGATGTTGACTCCTTTCCCGCGTGTTTGTAAGACATTCTTTTCTATTTTGGCCTTCAGTGGGGATCAATTTTGGCAAACTTTGCTGCATGTGCCTGCCCTTGGTGTCATATGGCCGGCCTGCATTTTGTCGGCTTTGACTTTGGGAAAGATTTTTTTCTTTTTTTGGTTGTTTTCTGTAGTGTTCATGCCATGTCCCTCATATCTTGCCCCCTAAGTTGTGTCTTCCTCCTTGACTTTTTCCCCTGCTTTTGCAACATCTGTGAGCTTAGTTTTGGCATCTTTTGGTCCTTTGCACTGCACCTGATATAAACCCCAGGCCATTTTCTTAGAGTCACTAAATTTCCAAAATTTTCTTTTTTTCTCCTCCAATTGCAATTCCTTTGATGTTGACTCCTTTCCAGCGTGTTTGTAGGTCCTTCTTTTCTGTTTTGGCCTTCAGTGGGGATCAATTTTGGCAAGCTTTGCTGCATGTGCCTGCCCCTTGGTGGCGTATGGCCTGCCTGCATTTTGATGGCTTTGACTTTGGGAAAGATTTTTTTCTTTTTTTGGTTGTTTTCTGAAGTGTTCATGCCATGTCCCTCATATCTTGCCCCCTAAGTTGTGTCTTCCTCCTTGACTTTTTCCCCTGCTTTTGCAACATCTGTGAGCTTAGTTTTGGCATCTTTGGTCCTTTGCACTGCACCTGATAAAACCGCAGGCCACTTTCTAAGAGTCATTAAATTTCCCAAATTTCCTTCTTTTCCCCTCAATTGCAATTCCTTTGATGTTGACTCCATTACAGCGTGTTCTGGGTCCTTCTTTTCTGTTTTGGCCTTCAGTGGGGATCAATTTTGGCAAGCTTTGCTGCATGTGCCTGCCCTTGCTGGCGTATGGCCTGCCTGCATTTTGATGGCTTTGACTTTGGGAAAGATTTTTTCTTTTTTTTTCTTTTTTGTTTTAAGTATTCATGCCATGTCCCTCATATCTTGCCCCCTAAGTTGTGTCTTCCTCCTTGACTTTTTCCCCTGCTTTTGCAACATCTGTGAGCTTAGTTTTGGCACCTTTTGGTCCTTTGCACTGCACCTGATAAAACCCCAGGCCACTTTCTAAGAGTCATTAAATTTACCAATTTTTCTTCTTTTCTCCTCCATTTGCAATTCCTTTGATGGTGTCTCCATTCCAGCGTGTTTGTAGGTCCTTCTTTTCTGTTTTGGCCTTCAGTGGGGATCAATTTTGGCAAGCTTTGCTGCATGTGCCTGCCCTTGCTGGCGTATGGCCTGCCTGCATTTTGATGGCTTTGACTTTGGGAAAGATTTTTTCTTTTTTTTTCCTTTTTTGTTTTAAGTATTCATGCCATGTCCCTCATATCTTGCCCCCTGAGTTGTGTCTTCCTCCTTGACTTTTTCCCCTGCTTTTGCAACATCTGTGAGCTTAGTTTTGGCATCTTTTGGTCCTTTGCACTGCACCTGATAAAACCCCAGGCCATTTTCTTAGAGTCAGAAATTTCCCAAATTTTCTTTTTTTTCTCCTCCAATTGCAATTCCTTTGATGTTGACTCCATTACAGCGTGTTTGTAGGTCCTTCTTTTCTGTTTTGGCCTTCAGTGGGGATCAATTTTGGCAAGCTTTGCTGCATGTGCCTGCCCTTGCTGGCGTATGGCCTGCCTGCATTTTGATGGCTTTGACTTTGGGAAAGATTTTTTCTTTTTTATTTTTTTTTTGTTTTAAGTATTCATGCCATGTCCCTCATATCTTGCCCCCTAAGTTGTGTCTTCCTCCTTGACTTTTTCCCCTGCTTTTGCAACATCTGTGAGCTTAGTTTTGGCATCTTTTGGTCCTTTGCAATGCACCTGATATAAACCCCAGGCCATTTTTTTAGGTCAGTAATTTCCCTAATTTTCTTTTTTTCTCCTCCAATTGCAAATCCTTTGATGTTGTCTCCATTCCAGCGTGTTTGTAGGTCCTTCTTTTCTGTTTTGGCCTTCAGTGGGGATCAATTTTGGCAAGCTTTGCTGTGGGTGCCTGCCCTTGGTGTCATATGGCCTGCCCTGCATTTTGATGGCTTTGACTTTGGAAAGATTTTTTTCTTTTTTTGGTTGTTTTCTGAAGTGTTCATGCCATGTCCCTCATATCTTGCCCCCTAAGTTGTGTCTTCCTCCTTGACTTTTTCCCCCGCTTTTGCAACATCTGTGAGCTTAGTTTTGGCATCTTTTTGTCCTTTGCACTGCACATGATAAAAACCCCGGCCATTTTCTTAGAGTCACTAAATTTCCCAAATTTTCTTTTTTTCTCCTCCAATTGCAATTCCTTTGATGTTGACTCCTTTCCAGCGTGTTTGTAGGTCCTTCTTTTCTGTTTTGGCCTTCAGTGGGGATCAATTTTGGCAAGCTTTGCTGCATGTGCCTGCCCTTGCTGGCGTATGGCCTGCCTGCATTTGATGGCTTTGACTTTGGGAAAGATTTTTTCTTTTTTTTTTTTTTTTTAATATTTTAAGTATTCATGCCATGTCCCTCATATCTTGCCCCCTAAGTTGCTGTCTTCCTCCTTGACTTTTTTCCCCGCTTTTGCAACATCTGTGAGCTTAGTTTTGGCATCTTTTGGTCCTTTGCACTGCACCTGATATAAACCCAGGCCATTTTCTTAGAGTCACTAAATTTCCAAAATTTTCTTTTTTTCTCCTCCAATTGCAATTCCTTTGATGTTGACTCCTTTCCAGCGTGTTTGTAGGTCCTTCTTTTCTGTTTTGGCCTTCAGTGGGGATCAATTTTGGCAAGCTTTGCTGCATGTGCCTGCCCTTGCTGGCGTATGGCCTGCCTGCATTTTGATGGCTTTGACTTTGGGAAAGATTTTTTCTTTTTTTTTCTTTTTTTTTTTAAGTATTCATGCCATGTCCCTCACATCTTGCCCCCTAAGTTGTGTCTTCCTCCTTGACTTTTTCCCCTGCTTTTGCAACATCTGTGAGCTTTGTTTTGGCACCTTTTGGTCCTTTGCACTGCACCTGATATAAACCCAGGCCATTTTCTTAGAGTCACTAAATTTCCCAAATTTTCTTCTTTTCTCCTCCATTTGCAATTCCTTTGATGGTGTCTCCATTCCAGCGTGTTTCTAGGTCCTTCTTTTCTGTTTTGGCCTTCAGTGGGGATCAATTTTGGCAAGCTTTGCTGCATGTGCCTGCCCTTGCTGGCGTATGGCCTGCCTGCATTTTGATGGCTTTGACTTTGGGAAAGATTTTTTCTTTTTTTTTCCTCTTTTGTTTTAAGTATTCATGCCATGTCCCTCATATCTTGCCCCCAAAGATGTGTCTTCCTCCTTGACTTTTTCCCCTGCTTTTGCAACATCTGTGAGCTTAATTTTGGCACCTTTTGGTCCTTTGCAATGCACCTGATATAAACCCAGGCCATTTTATTAGAGTCAGTAATTTCCAAAATTTTCTTTTTTTCTCCTCCAATTGCAAATCCTTTGATGTTGTCTCCATTCCAGCGTGTTTGTAGGTCCTTCTTTTCTGTTTTGGCCTTCAGTGGGGATCAATTTTGGCAAGCTTTGCTGCATGTGCCTGCCCTTGGTGTCATATGGCCTGCCTGCATTTTCATGGCTTTGACTTTCGGAAAGATTTTTTTCTTTTTTTGGTTGTTTTCTGAAGTGTTCATGCCATGTCCCTCATATCTTGCCCCCTAAGTTGTGTCTTCCTCCTTGACTTTTTCCCCTGCTTTTGCAACATCTGTGAGCTTAGTTTTGGCATCTTTTGGTCCTTTGCACTGCACCTGATAAAACCCCAGGCCATTTTCTTAGAGTCAGAAATTTCCCTAATTTTCGTTTTTTCTCCTCCAATTGCAATTCCTTTGATGTTGACTCCTTTCCAGCATGTTTGTAGGTCCTTCTTTTCTGTTTTGGCCTTCAGTGGGGATCAATTTTGGCAAGCTTTGCTGCATGTGCCTGCCCTTGGTGGCGTATGGCCTGCCTGCATTTTGATGGCTTTGACTTTGGGAAAGATTTTTTCTTTTTTTTTTTTCTTTTGCTTTAAGTATTCATGCCATGTCCCTCATATCTTGCCCCCTAAGTTGTGTCTTCCTCCTTGACTTTTTCCCCTGCTTTTGCAACATCTGTGAGCTTAGTTTTGGCACCTTTTGGTCCTTTGCACTGCACCTGATATAAACCCAGGCCATTTTTTTAGAGTCAGTAATTTCCCTAATTTTCTTTTTTTCTCCTCCAATTGCAAATCCTTTGATGTTGTCTCCATTCCAGCGTGTTTGTAGGTCCTTCTTTTCTGTTTTGGCCTTCAGTGGGGATCAATTTTGGCAAGCTTTGCTGCATGTGCCTGCCCTTGGTGTCATATGGCCTGCCTGCATTTTGTAGGCTTTGACTTTGGGAAAGATTTTTTTCTTTTTTTGGTTGTTTTCTGAAGTGTTCATGCCATGTCCCTCATATCTTGCCCCCTAAGTTGTGTCTTCCTCCTTGACTTTTTCCCCTGCTTTTGCAACATCTGTGAGCTTAGTTTTGGCATCTTTTGGTCCTTTGCACTGCACATGATAAAACCCCCGGCCATTTTCTTAGAGTCACTAAATTTCCCAAATTTTCTTTTTTTCTCCTCCAATTGCAATTCCTTTGATGTTGACTCCTTTCCAGCGTGTTTGTAGGTCCTTCTTTTCTGTTTTGGCCTTCAGTGGGGATCAATTTTGCCAAGCTTTGCTGCATGTGCCTGCCCTTGCTGGCGTATGGCCTGCCTGCATTTTGATGGCTTTCACTTTGGGAAAGATTTTTTTCTTTTTTTTTTTTTTTAATATTTTAAGTATTCATGCCATGTCCCTCATATCTTGCCCCCTAAGTTGTGTCTTCCTCCTTGACTTTTTCCCCCGCTTTTGCAACATCTGTGAGCTTAGTTTTGGCATCTTTTGGTCCTTTGCACTGCACCTGATATAAACACAGGCCATTTTCTTAGAGTCACTAAATTTCCAAAATTTTCTTTTTTTCTCCTCCAATTGCAATTCCTTTGATGTTGACTCCTTTCCAGCATGTTTGTAGGTCCTTCTTTTCTGTTTTGGCCTTCAGTGGGGATCAATTTTGGCAAGCTTTGCTGCATGTGCCTGCCCTTGCTGGCGTATGGCCTGCCTGCATTTTGATGGCTTTGACTTTGGGAAAGATTTTTTCTTTTTTTTTCTTTTTTTTTTTAAGTATTCATGCCATGTCCCTCACATCTTGCCCCCTAAGTTGTGTCTTCCTCCTTGACTTTTTCCCCTGCTTTTGCAACATCTGTGAGCTTTGTTTTGGCACCTTTTGGTCCTTTGCACTGCACCTGATATAAACCCAGGCCATTTTCTTAGAGTCACTAAATTTCCCAAATTTTCTTCTTTTCTCCTCCATTTGCAATTCCTTTGATGGTGTCTCCATTCCAGCGTGTTTCTAGGTCCTTCTTTTCTGTTTTGGCCTTCAGTGGGGATCAATTTTGGCAAGCTTTGCTGCATGTGCCTGCCCTTGCTGGCGTATGGCCTGCCTGCATTTTGATGGCTTTGACTTTGGGAAAGATTTTTTCTTTTTTTTTCCTCTTTTGTTTTAAGTATTCATGCCATGTCCCTCATATCTTGCCCCCAAAGATGTGTCTTCCTCCTTGACTTTTTTCCCCTGCTTTTGCAACATCTGTGAGCTTAATTTTGGCACCTTTTGGTCCTTTGCAATGCACCTGATATAAACCCAGGCCATTTTATTAGAGTCAGTAATTTCCAAAATTTTCTTTTTTTCTCCTCCAATTGCAAATCCTTTGATGTTGTCTCCATTCCAGCGTGTTTGTAGGTCCTTCTTTTCTGTTTTGGCCTTCAGTGGGGATCAATTTTGGCAAGCTTTGCTGCATGTGCCTGCCCTTGGTGTCATATGGCCTGCCTGCATTTTCATGGCTTTGACTTTCGGAAAGATTTTTTTCTTTTTTTGGTTGTTTTCTGAAGTGTTCATGCCATGTCCCCTCATATCTTGCCCCCTAAGTTGTGTCTTCCTCCTTGACTTTTTCCCCTGCTTTTGCAACATCTGTGAGCTTAGTTTTGGCATCTTTTGGTCCTTTGCACTGCACCTGATAAAACCCCAGGCCATTTTCTTAGAGTCAGAAATTTCCCTAATTTTCGTTTTTTCTCCTCCAATTGCAATTCCTTTGATGTTGACTCCTTTCCAGCATGTTTGTAGGTCCTTCTTTTCTGTTTTGGCCTTCAGTGGGGATCAATTTTGGCAAGCTTTGCTGCATGTGCCTGCCCTTGGTGGCGTATGGCCTGCCTGCATTTTGATGGCTTTGACTTTGGGAAAGATTTTTTCTTTTTTTTTTTTCTTTTGCTTTAAGTATTCATGCCATGTCCCTCATATCTTGCCCCCTAAGTTGTGTCTTCCTCCTTGACTTTTTCCCCTGCTTTTGCAACATCTGTGAGCTTAGTTTTGGCACCTTTTGGTCCTTTGCACTGCACCTGATATAAACCCAGGCCATTTTTTTAGAGTCAGTAATTTCCCTAATTTTCTTTTTTTCTCCTCCAATTGCAAATCCTTTGATGTTGTCTCCATTCCAGCGTGTTTGTAGGTCCTTCTTTTCTGTTTTGGCCTTCAGTGGGGATCAATTTTGGCAAGCTTTGCTGCATGTGCCTGCCCTTGGTGTCATATGGCCTGCCTGCATTTTGTAGGCTTTGACTTTGGGAAAGATTTTTTTCTTTTTTTGGTTGTTTTCTGAAGTGTTCATGCCATGTCCCTCATATCTTGCCCCCTAAGTTGTGTCTTCCTCCTTGACTTTTTCCCCTGCTTTTGCAACATCTGTGAGCTTAGTTTTGGCATCTTTTGGTCCTTTGCACTGCACATGATAAAACCCCCGGCCATTTTCTTAGAGTCACTAAATTTCCCAAATTTTCTTTTTTTCTCCTCCAATTGCAATTCCTTTGATGTTGACTCCTTTCCAGCGTGTTTGTAGGTCCTTCTTTTCTGTTTTGGCCTTCAGTGGGGATCAATTTTGCCAAGCTTTGCTGCATGTGCCTGCCCTTGCTGGCGTATGGCCTGCCTGCATTTTGATGGCTTTCACTTTGGGAAAGATTTTTTTCTTTTTTTTTTTTTTTAATATTTTAAGTATTCATGCCATGTCCTTCATATCTTGCCCCCTAAGTTGTGTCTTCCTCCTTGACTTTTTCCCCCGCTTTTGCAACATCTGTGAGCTTAGTTTTGGCATCTTTTGGTCCTTTGCACTGCACCTGATATAAACACAGGCCATTTTCTTAGAGTCACTAAATTTCCAAAATTTTCTTTTTTTCTCCTCCAATTGCAATTCCTTTGATGTTGACTCCTTTCCAGCATGTTTGTAGGTCCTTCTTTTCTGTTTTGGCCTTCAGTGGGGATCAATTTTGGCAAGCTTTGCTGCATGTGCCTGCCCTTGCTGGCGTATGGCCTGCCTGCATTTTGATGGCTTTGACTTTGGGAAAGATTTTTTTTCTTTTTTTGGTTGTTTTCTGAAGTGTTCATGCCATGTCCCTCATATCTTGCCCCCTAAGTTGTGTCTTCCTCCTTGACTTTTTCCCCTGCTTTTGCAACATCTGTGAGCTTAGTTTTGGCATCTTTTGGTCCTTTGCACTGCACCTGATAAAACCCCAGGCCATTTTCTTAGAGTCACTAAATTTCCAAAATTTTCTTTTTTTCTCCTCCAATTGCAATTCCTTTGATGTTGACTCCATTCCAGCGTGTTTGTAGGTCCTTCTTCTCAGTTTTGGCCTTCAGTGGGGATCAATTTTGGCAAGCTTTGCTGCATGTGCCTGCCCTTGCTGGCGTATGGCCTGCCTGCATTTTGATGGCTTTGACTATGGGAAAGATTTTTTCTTTTTTTTTTTTTTTTTGTTTTAAGTATTCATGCCATGTCCCTCATATCTTGCCCCCTAAGTTGTGTCTTCCTCCTTGACTTTTTCCCCTGCTTTTGCAACATCTGTGAGCTTAGTTTTGGCATCTTTTGGTCCTTTGCACTGCACCTGATAAAACCCCAGGCCATTTTCTTAGAGTCAGAAATTTCCCTAATTTTCGTTTTTTCTCCTCCAATTGCAATTCCTTTGATGTTGACTCCTTTCCAGCATGTTTGTAGGTCCTTCTTTTCTGTTTTGGCCTTCAGTGGGGATCAATTTTGGCAAGCTTTGCTGCATGTGCCTGCCCTTGCTGGCGTATGGCCTGCCTGCATTTTGATGGCTTTGACTTTGGGAAAGATTTTTTCTTTTTTTTTTTTCTTTTGCTTTAAGTATTCATGCCATGTCCCTCATATCTTGCCCCCTAAGTTGTGTCTTCCTCCTTGACTTTTTCCCCTGCTTTTGCAACATCTGTGAGCTTAGTTTTGGCACCTTTTGGTCCTTTGCACTGCAGCTGATATAAACCCAGGCCATTTTTTTAGAGTCAGTAATTTCCCTAATTTTCTTTTTTTCTCCTCCAATTGCAAATCCTTTGATGTTGTCTCCATTCCAGCGTGTTTGTAGGTCCTTCTTTTCTGTTTTGGCCTTCAGTGGGGATCAATTTTGGCAAGCTTTGCTGCATGTGCCTGCCCTTGGTGTCATATGGCCTGCCTGCATTTTGTAGGCTTTGACTTTGGGAAAGATTTTTTTCTTTTTTTGGTTGTTTTCTGAAGTGTTCATGCCATGTCCCTCATATCTTGCCCCCTAAGTTGTGTCTTCCTCCTTGACTTTTTCCCCTGCTTTTGCAACATCTGTGAGCTTAGTTTTGGCATCTTTTGGTCCTTTGCACTGCACATGATAAAACCCCCGGCCATTTTCTTAGAGTCACTAAATTTCCCAAATTTTCTTTTTTTCTCCTCCAATTGCAATTCCTTTGATGTTGACTCCTTTCCAGCGTGTTTGTAGGTCCTTCTTTTCTGTTTTGGCCTTCAGTGGGGATCAATTTTGGCAAGCTTTGCTGCATGTGCCTGCCCTTGCTGGCGTATGGCCTGCCTGCATTTTGATGGCTTTCACTTTGGGAAAGATTTTTTTCTTTTTTTTTTTTTTTAATATTTTAAGTATTCATGCCATGTCCCTCATATCTTGCCCCCTAAGTTGTGTCTTCCTCCTTGACTTTTTCCCCCGCTTTTGCAACATCTGTGAGCTTAGTTTTGGCATCTTTTGGTCCTTTGCACTGCACCTGATATAAACCCAGGCCATTTTCTTAGAGTCACTAAATTTCCAAAATTTTCTTTTTTTCTCCTCCAATTGCAATTCCTTTGATGTTGACTCCTTTCCAGCATGTTTGTAGGTCCTTCTTTTCTGTTTTGGCCTTCAGTGGGGATCAATTTTGGCAAGCTTTGCTGCATGTGCCTGCCCTTGCTGGCGTATGGCCTGCCTGCATTTTGATGGCTTTGACTTTGGGAAAGATTTTTTTTCTTTTTTTGGTTGTTTTCTGAAGTGTTCATGCCATGTCCCTCATATCTTGCCCCCTAAGTTGTGTCTTCCTCCTTGACTTTTTCCCCTGCTTTTGCAACATCTGTGAGCTTAGTTTTGGCATCTTTTGGTCCTTTGCACTGCACCTGATAAAACCCCAGGCCATTTTCTTAGAGTCACTAAATTTCCAAAATTTTCTTTTTTTCTCCTCCAATTGCAATTCCTTAGATGTTGACTCCATTCCAGCGTGTTTGTAGGTCCTTCTTTTCTGTTTTGGCCTTCAGTGGGGATCAATTTTGGCAAGCTTTGCTGCATGTGCCTGCCCTTGCTGGCGTATGGCCTGCCTGCATTTTGATGGCTTTGACTATGGGAAAGATTTTTTCTTTTTTTTTTTTTTTTTGTTTTAAGTATTCATGCCATGTCCCTCATATCTTGCCCCCTAAGTTGTGTCTTCCTCCTTGACTTTTTCCCCTGCTTTTGCAACATCTGTGAGCTTAGTTTTGGCATCTTTTGGTCCTTTGCACTGCACCTGATAAAACCCCAGGCCATTTTCTTAGAGTCAGAAATTTCCCTAATTTTCGTTTTTTCTCCTCCAATTGCAATTCCTTTGATGTTGACTCCTTTCCAGCATGTTTGTAGGTCCTTCTTTTCTGTTTTGGCCTTCAGTGGGGATCAATTTTGGCAAGCTTTGCTGCATGTGCCTGCCCTTGCTGGCGTATGGCCTGCCTGCATTTTGATGGCTTTGACTTTGGGAAAGATTTTTTCTTTTTTTTTTTTCTTTTGCTTTAAGTATTCATGCCATGTCCCTCATATCTTGCCCCCTAAGTTGTGTCTTCCTCCTTGACTTTTTCCCCTGCTTTTGCAACATCTGTGAGCTTAGTTTTGGCACCTTTTGGTCCTTTGCACTGCAGCTGATATAAACCCAGGCCATTTTTTTAGAGTCAGTAATTTCCCTAATTTTCTTTTTTTCTCCTCCAATTGCAAATCCTTTGATGTTGTCTCCATTCCAGCGTGTTTGTAGGTCCTTCTTTTCTGTTTTGGCCTTCAGTGGGGATCAATTTTGGCAAGCTTTGCTGCATGTGCCTGCCCTTGGTGTCATATGGCCTGCCTGCATTTTGTAGGCTTTGACTTTGGGAAAGATTTTTTTCTTTTTTTGGTTGTTTTCTGAAGTGTTCATGCCATGTCCCTCATATCTTGCCCCCTAAGTTGTGTCTTCCTCCTTGACTTTTTCCCCTGCTTTTGCAACATCTGTGAGCTTAGTTTTGGCATCTTTTGGTCCTTTGCACTGCACATGATAAAACCCCCGGCCATTTTCTTAGAGTCACTAAATTTCCCAAATTTTCTTTTTTTCTCCTCCAATTGCAATTCCTTTGATGTTGACTCCTTTCCAGCGTGTTTGTAGGTCCTTCTTTTCTGTTTTGGCCTTCAGTGGGGATCAATTTTGGCAAGCTTTGCTGCATGTGCCTGCCCTTGCTGGCGTATGGCCTGCCTGCATTTTGATGGCTTTCACTTTGGGAAAGATTTTTTTCTTTTTTTTTTTTTTAATATTTTAAGTATTCATGCCATGTCCCTCATATCTTGCCCCCTAAGTTGTGTCTTCCTCCTTGACTTTTTCCCCCGCTTTTGCAACATCTGTGAGCTTAGTTTTGGCATCTTTTGGTCCTTTGCACTGCACCTGATATAAACCCAGGCCATTTTCTTAGAGTCACTAAATTTCCAAAATTTTCTTTTTTTCTCCTCCAATTGCAATTCCTTTGATGTTGACTCCTTTCCAGCATGTTTGTAGGTCCTTCTTTTCTGTTTTGGCCTTCAGTGGGGATCAATTTTGGCAAGCTTTGCTGCATGTGCCTGCCCTTGCTGGCGTATGGCCTGCCTGCATTTTGATGGCTTTGACTTTGGGAAAGATTTTTTTTCTTTTTCTGGCTGTTTTCTGAAGTGTTCATGCCATGTCCCTCATATCTTGCCCCCTAAGTTGTGTCTTCCTCCTTGACTTTTTCCCCTGCTTTTGCAACATCTGTGAGCTTAGTTTTGGCATCTTTTGGTCCTTTGCACTGCACCTGATAAAACCCCAGGCCATTTTCTTAGAGTCACTAAATTTCCAAAATTTTCTTTTTTTCTCCTCCAATTGCAATTCCTTAGATGTTGACTCCATTCCAGCGTGTTTGTAGGTCCTTCTTTTCTGTTTTGGCCTTCAGTGGGGATCAATTTTGGCAAGCTTTGCTGCATGTGCCTGCCCTTGCTGGCGTATGGCCTGCCTGCATTTTGATGGCTTTTACTATGGGAAAGATTTTTTCTTTTTTTTTTTTTTTTTGTTTTAAGTATTCATGCCATGTCCCTCATATCTTGCCCCCTAAGTTGTGTCTTCCTCCTTGACTTTTTCCCCTGCTTTTGCAACATCTGTGAGCTTCGTTTGGCACCTTTTGGTCCTTTGCACTGCACCTGATATAAACCCAGGCCATTTTCTTAGAGTCCTTAATTTTCCCAAATTTTCTTTTTTTCTCCTCCAATTGCAATTCCTTTGATGTTGACTCCATTCGAGCGTGTTTGTAGGTCCTTATTTTCTTCTTTGGCCGTCAGTGGGGAACAATTTTGGCAAGCTTTGCTGCATGTGCCTGCCCTTGGTGGCGTATGGCCTGCCTGCATTTTGATGGCTTTGACTTTGTGAAAGATTTTTTCTTTTTTTTTTTTTTTTATTATTTTAAGTATTCATGCTATGTCCCTCATATCTTGCCCCCTAAGATGTGTCTTCCTCCTTGACTTTTTCCCCTGCTTTTGCAACATCTGTGAGCTTAGTTTTGGCACCTTTTGGTCCTTTGCACTGCACCTGATAAAACCCCAGGCCACTTTCTAAGAGTCATTAAATTTCCCAAATTTTCTTCTTTTCTCCTCCATTTGCAATTCCTTTGATGGTGTCTCCATTCCAGCGTGTTTGTAGGTCCTTCTTTTCTGTTTTGGCCTTCAGTGGGGATCAATATTGGAAAGCCTTGCTGCATGTGCCTGCCCTTTGTGGCGTATGGCCTGCCTGCATTTTGATGGCTTTGACTTTGGGAAAGATTTTTTCTTTTTTTTTCTTTTTTTTTTTAAGTATTCATGCCATGTCCCTCATATCTTGCTCCCTAAGATGTGTTTTCCTCCTTCACTTTTTCCCCTGCTTTTGCAACATCTGTGAGCTTAGTTTTGGCATCTTTTGGGCCTTTGCAATGCACCTGATATAAACCCAGGCCATTTTTTTAGAGTCAGTAATTTCCCTAATTTTCTTTTTTTCTCCTCCAATTGCAAATCCTTTGATGTTGTCTCCATTCCAGCGTGTTTGTAGGTCCTTCTTTTCTGTTTTGGCCTTCAGTGGGGATCAATTTTGGCAAGCTTTGCTGCATGTGCCTGCCCTTGGTGTCATATGGCCTGCCTGCATTTTCATGGCTTTGGCTTTGGGAAAGATTTTTTTCTTTTTTTGGTTGTTTTCTGAAGTGTTCATGCCATGTCCCTCATATCTTGCCCCCTAAGTTGTGTCTTCCTCCTTGACTTTTTCCCCTGCTTTTGCAACATCTGTGAGCTTAGTTTTGGCATCTTTTGGTCCTTTGCTCTGCACATGATAAAACCCCAGGCCATTTTCTTAGAGTCACTAAATTTCCCAAATTTTCTTTTTTTCTCCTCCAATTGCAATTCCTTAGATGTTGACTCCTTTCCCGCGTGTTTGTAGGTCCTTCTTTTCTGTTTTGGCCTTCAGTGGGGATCAATTTTGGCAAGCTTTGCTGCATGTGCCTGCCCTTGCTGGCGTATGGCCTGCCTGCATTTTGATGGCTTTGACTTTGGGAAAGATTTTTTCTTTTTTTTTTTTTTATTATTTTAAGTATTCATGCCATGTCCCTCATATCTTGCCCCCTAAGTGGTGTCTTCCTCCTTGACTTTTTCCCCTGCTTTTGCAACATCTGTGAGCTTAGTTTTGGCACCTTTTGGTCCTTTGCACTGCACCTGATAATACCCCAGGCCACTTTCTAAGAGTCACTAAATTTCCCAAATTTTCTTCTTTTCCCCTCAATTGCAATTCCTTTGATGTTGACTCCATTCCAGCGTGTTTGTAGGTCCTTCTTTTCTGTTTTGGCCTTCAGTGGGGATCAATTTTGGCAAGATTTGCTGCATGTGCCTGCACTTGCTGGCGTATGGCCTGCCTGCATTTTGATGGCTTTCACTTTGGGAAAGATTTTTTCTTTTTTTTTTTTTTTTTCTTTTAACTATTCAAGCCATGTCCCTTATATCTTGCTCCCTAAGATGTGTCTTCCTCCTTGACTATATCCCATGTTTTTGCAACGTCTGTGAGCTTTGTTTTGGCACCTTTTGGTCCTTTGCAATGCACCTGATATAAACCCAGGCCATTTTTTTTAGAGTCAGTAATTTCCCTAATTTCCTTTTTTTCTCCTCCAATTGCAAATCCTTTGATGTTGTCTCCATTCCAGCGTGTTTGTAGGTCCTTCTTTTCTGTTTTGGCCTTCAGTGGGGATCAATTTTGGCAAGCTTTGCTGCATGTGCCTGCCCTTGCTGGCATATGGCCTGCCCGCATTTTGATGGCTTTGACTTTGGGAAAGATTTTTTTTTTTTTTTCATTTTTGTTTTAAGTATTCATGCCATGTCCCTCATATCTTGCCCCCTAAGTTGTGTCTTCCTCCTTGACTTTTTCCCCTGCTTTTGCAACAACTGTGAGCTTAGTTTTGGCATCTTTTGGTCCTTTGCACTGCACCTGATAAAACCCCAGGCCATTTTCTTAGAGTCACTAAATTTCCCAATTTTTTTTTTTTTCTCCTCCAATTGCAATTCCTTTGATGGTGTCTCCATTCCAGCGTGTTTGTAAGTCCTTCTTTTCTGTTTTGGCCTTCAGTGGAGATCAATTTTGGCAAGCTTTGCTGCATGTGCCTGCCCTTGTTGGCGTATGGCCTGCCTGCATTTTGATGGCTTTGACTTTGGGAAAGATTTTTTCTTTTTTTTTTCTTTTTTGTTTTAAGTATTCACGCCATGTCCCTCATATCTTGCCCCCTGAGTTGTGTCTTCCTCCTTGACTTTTTCCCCTGCTTTTGCAACATCTGTGAGCTTAGTTTTGGCATCTTTTGGTCCTTTGCACTGCACCTGATAAAACCCCAGGCCATTTTCTTAGAGTCACTAAATTTCCAAAATTTTCTTTTTTTCTCCTCCAATTGCAATTCCTTTGATGTTGACTCCTTTCCCGCGTGTTTGTAAGTCATTCTTTTCTGTTTTGGCCTTCAGTGGGGATCAATTTTGGCAAACTTTGCTGCATGTGCCTGCCCTTGGTGTCATATGGCCTGCCTGCATTTTGTAGGCTTTGACTTTGGGAAAGATTTTTTTCTTTTTTTGGTTGTTTTCTGAAGTGTTCATGCCATGTCCCTCATATCTTGCCCCCTAAGTTGTGTCTTCCTCCTTGACTTTTTCCCCTGCTTTTGCAACATCTGTGAGCTTAGTTTTGGCATCTTTTGGTCCTTTGCAATGCACCTGATGAAACCCCAGGTCATTTTCTTAGAGTCACTAAATTTCCCAAATTTTCTTTTTTTCTCCTCCAATTGCAATTCCTTTGATGTTGACTCCTTTCCCGCGTGTTTGTAAGTCATTCTTTTCTGTTTTGGCCTTCAGTGGGGATCAATTTTGGCAAGCTTTGCTGCATGTGCCTGCCCTTGGTGTCATATGGCCTGCCTGCATTTTGTAGGCTTTGACTTTGGGAAAGATTTTTTTCTTTTTTTGGTTGTTTTCTGAAGTGTTCATGCCATGTCCCTCATATCTTGCCCCCTAAGTTGTGTCTTCCTCCTTGACTTTTTCCCCTGCTTTTGCAACATCTGTGAGCTTAGTTTTGGCATCTTTTGGTCCTTTGCACTGCACCTGATAAAACCCCAGGCCACTTTCTAAGAGTCATTATATTTACCAATTTTTCTTCTTTTCTCCTCCATTTGCAATTCCTTTGATGTTGACTCCTTTCCAGCATGTTTGTAGGTCCTTCTTTTCTGTTTTGGCCTTCAGTGGGGATCAATTTTGGCAAGCTTTGCTGCATGTGCCTGCCCTTGCTGGCGTATGGCCTGCCTGCATTTTGATGGCTTTGACTTTGGGAAAGATTTTTTTTCTTTTTTTGGTTGTTTTCTGAAGTGTTCATGCCATGTCCCTCATATCTTGCCCCCTAAGTTGTGTCTTCCTCCTTGACTTTTTCCCCTGCTTTTGCAACATCTGTGAGCTTAGTTTTGGCATCTTTTGGTCCTTTGCACTGCACCTGATAAAACCCCAGGCCATTTTCTTAGAGTCACTAAATTTCCAAAATTTTCTTTTTTTCTCCTCCAATTGCAATTCCTTAGATGTTGACTCCATTCCAGCGTGTTTGTAGGTCCTTCTTTTCTGTTTTGGCCTTCAGTGGGGATCAATTTTGGCAAGCTTTGCTGCATGTGCCTGCCCTTGCTGGCGTATGGCCTGCCTGCATTTTGATGGCTTTGACTATGGGAAAGATTTTTTCTTTTTTTTTTTTTTTTTGTTTTAAGTATTCATGCCATGTCCCTCATATCTTGCCCCCTAAGTTGTGTCTTCCTCCTTGACTTTTTCCCCTGCTTTTGCAACATCTGTGAGCTTAGTTTTGGCATCTTTTGGTCCTTTGCACTGCACCTGATAAAACCCCAGGCCATTTTCTTAGAGTCAGAAATTTCCCTAATTTTCGTTTTTTCTCCTCCAATTGCAATTCCTTTGATGTTGACTCCTTTCCAGCATGTTTGTAGGTCCTTCTTTTCTGTTTTGGCCTTCAGTGGGGATCAATTTTGGCAAGCTTTGCTGCATGTGCCTGCCCTTGCTGGCGTATGGCCTGCCTGCATTTTGATGGCTTTGACTTTGGGAAAGATTTTTTCTTTTTTTTTTTCTTTTGCTTTAAGTATTCATGCCATGTCCCTCATATCTTGCCCCCTAAGTTGTGTCTTCCTCCTTGACTTTTTCCCCTGCTTTTGCAACATCTGTGAGCTTAGTTTTGGCACCTTTTGGTCCTTTGCACTGCAGCTGATATAAACCCAGGCCATTTTTTTAGAGTCAGTAATTTCCCTAATTTTCTTTTTTTCTCCTCCAATTGCAAATCCTTTGATGTTGTCTCCATTCCAGCGTGTTTGTAGGTCCTTCTTTTCTGTTTTGGCCTTCAGTGGGGATCAATTTTGGCAAGCTTTGCTGCATGTGCCTGCCCTTGGTGTCATATGGCCTGCCTGCATTTTGTAGGCTTTGACTTTGGGAAAGATTTTTTTCTTTTTTTGGTTGTTTTCTGAAGTGTTCATGCCATGTCCCTCATATCTTGCCCCCTAAGTTGTGTCTTCCTCCTTGACTTTTTCCCCTGCTTTTGCAACATCTGTGAGCTTAGTTTTGGCATCTTTTGGTCCTTTGCACTGCACATGATAAAACCCCCGGCCATTTTCTTAGAGTCACTAAATTTCCCAAATTTTCTTTTTTTCTCCTCCAATTGCAATTCCTTTGATGTTGACTCCTTTCCAGCGTGTTTGTAGGTCCTTCTTTTCTGTTTTGGCCTTCAGTGGGGATCAATTTTGGCAAGCTTTGCTGCATGTGCCTGCCCTTGGTGGCGTATGGCCTGCCTGCATTTTGATGGCTTTCACTTTGGGAAAGATTTTTTTCTTTTTTTTTTTTTTAATATTTTAAGTATTCATGCCATGTCCCTCATATCTTGCCCCCTAAGTTGTGTCTTCCTCCTTGACTTTTTCCCCCGCTTTTGCAACATCTGTGAGCTTAGTTTTGGCATCTTTTGGTCCTTTGCACTGCACCTGATATAAACCCAGGCCATTTTCTTAGAGTCACTAAATTTCCAAAATTTTCTTTTTTTCTCCTCCAATTGCAATTCCTTTGATGTTGACTCCTTTCCAGCATGTTTGTAGGTCCTTCTTTTCTGTTTTGGCCTTCAGTGGGGATCAATTTTGGCAAGCTTTGCTGCATGTGCCTGCCCTTGCTGGCGTATGGCCTGCCTGCATTTTGATGGCTTTGACTTTGGGAAAGATTTTTTTTCTTTTTCTGGCTGTTTTCTGAAGTGTTCATGCCATGTCCCTCATATCTTGCCCCCTAAGTTGTGTCTTCCTCCTTGACTTTTTCCCCTGCTTTTGCAACATCTGTGAGCTTAGTTTTGGCATCTTTTGGTCCTTTGCACTGCACCTGATAAAACCCCAGGCCATTTTCTTAGAGTCACTAAATTTCCAAAATTTTCTTTTTTTCTCCTCCAATTGCAATTCCTTAGATGTTGACTCCATTCCAGCGTGTTTGTAGGTCCTTCTTTTCTGTTTTGGCCTTCAGTGGGGATCAATTTTGGCAAGCTTTGCTGCATGTGCCTGCCCTTGCTGGCGTATGGCCTGCCTGCATTTTGATGGCTTTTACTATGGGAAAGATTTTTTCTTTTTTTTTTTTTTTTTTGTTTTAAGTATTCATGCCATGTCCCTCATATCTTGCCCCCTAAGTTGTGTCTTCCTCCTTGACTTTTTCCCCTGCTTTTGCAACATCTGTGAGCTTCGTTTGGCACCTTTTGGTCCTTTGCACTGCACCTGATATAAACCCAGGCCATTTTCTTAGAGTCCTTAATTTTCCCAAATTTTCTTTTTTTCTCCTCCAATTGCAATTCCTTTGATGTTGACTCCATTCGAGCGTGTTTGTAGGTCCTTATTTTCTTCTTTGGCCGTCAGTGGGGAACAATTTTGGCAAGCTTTGCTGCATGTGCCTGCCCTTGGTGGCGTATGGCCTGCCTGCATTTTGATGGCTTTGACTTTGTGAAAGATTTTTTCTTTTTTTTTTTTTTTTATTATTTTAAGTATTCATGCTATGTCCCTCATATCTTGCCCCCTAAGATGTGTCTTCCTCCTTGACTTTTTCCCCTGCTTTTGCAACATCTGTGAGCTTAGTTTTGGCACCTTTTGGTCCTTTGCACTGCACCTGATAAAACCCCAGGCCACTTTCTAAGAGTCATTAAATTTCCCAAATTTTCTTCTTTTCTCCTCCATTTGCAATTCCTTTGATGGTGTCTCCATTCCAGCGTGTTTGTAGGTCCTTCTTTTCTGTTTTGGCCTTCAGTGGGGATCAATATTGGAAAGCCTTGCTGCATGTGCCTGCCCTTTGTGGCGTATGGCCTGCCTGCATTTTGATGGCTTTGACTTTGGGAAAGATTTTTTCTTTTTTTTTCTTTTTTTTTTTAAGTATTCATGCCATGTCCCTCATATCTTGCTCCCTAAGATGTGTTTTCCTCCTTCACTTTTTCCCCTGCTTTTGCAACATCTGTGAGCTTAGTTTTGGCATCTTTTGGGCCTTTGCAATGCACCTGATATAAACCCAGGCCATTTTTTTAGAGTCAGTAATTTCCCTAATTTTCTTTTTTTCTCCTCCAATTGCAAATCCTTTGATGTTGTCTCCATTCCAGCGTGTTTGTAGGTCCTTCTTTTCTGTTTTGGCCTTCAGTGGGGATCAATTTTGGCAAGCTTTGCTGCATGTGCCTGCCCTTGGTGTCATATGGCCTGCCTGCATTTTCATGGCTTTGGCTTTGGGAAAGATTTTTTTCTTTTTTTGGTTGTTTTCTGAAGTGTTCATGCCATGTCCCTCATATCTTGCCCCCTAAGTTGTGTCTTCCTCCTTGACTTTTTCCCCTGCTTTTGCAACATCTGTGAGCTTAGTTTTGGCATCTTTTGGTCCTTTGCTCTGCACATGATAAAACCCCAGGCCATTTTCTTAGAGTCACTAAATTTCCCAAATTTTCTTTTTTTCTCCTCCAATTGCAATTCCTTAGATGTTGACTCCTTTCCCGCGTGTTTGTAGGTCCTTCTTTTCTGTTTTGGCCTTCAGTGGGGATCAATTTTGGCAAGCTTTGCTGCATGTGCCTGCCCTTGCTGGCGTATGGCCTGCCTGCATTTTGATGGCTTTGACTTTGGGAAAGATTTTTTCTTTTTTTTTTTTTTATTATTTTAAGTATTCATGCCATGTCCCTCATATCTTGCCCCCTAAGTGGTGTCTTCCTCCTTGACTTTTTCCCCTGCTTTTGCAACATCTGTGAGCTTAGTTTTGGCACCTTTTGGTCCTTTGCACTGCACCTGATAATACCCCAGGCCACTTTCTAAGAGTCACTAAATTTCCCAAATTTTCTTCTTTTCCCCTCAATTGCAATTCCTTTGATGTTGACTCCATTCCAGCGTGTTTGTAGGTCCTTCTTTTCTGTTTTGGCCTTCAGTGGGGATCAATTTTGGCAAGATTTGCTGCATGTGCCTGCACTTGCTGGCGTATGGCCTGCCTGCATTTTGATGGCTTTCACTTTGGGAAAGATTTTTTCTTTTTTTTTTTTTTTTTCTTTTAACTATTCAAGCCATGTCCCTTATATCTTGCTCCCTAAGATGTGTCTTCCTCCTTGACTATATCCCATGTTTTTGCAACGTCTGTGAGCTTTGTTTTGGCACCTTTTGGTCCTTTGCAATGCACCTGATATAAACCCAGGCCATTTTTTTTAGAGTCAGTAATTTCCCTAATTTCCTTTTTTTCTCCTCCAATTGCAAATCCTTTGATGTTGTCTCCATTCCAGCGTGTTTGTAGGTCCTTCTTTTCTGTTTTGGCCTTCAGTGGGGATCAATTTTGGCAAGCTTTGCTGCATGTGCCTGCCCTTGCTGGCATATGGCCTGCCCGCATTTTGATGGCTTTGACTTTGGGAAAGATTTTTTTTTTTTTTTCATTTTTGTTTTAAGTATTCATGCCATGTCCCTCATATCTTGCCCCCTAAGTTGTGTCTTCCTCCTTGACTTTTTCCCCTGCTTTTGCAACAACTGTGAGCTTAGTTTTGGCATCTTTTGGTCCTTTGCACTGCACCTGATAAAACCCCAGGCCATTTTCTTAGAGTCACTAAATTTCCCAATTTTTTTTTTTTTCTCCTCCAATTGCAATTCCTTTGATGGTGTCTCCATTCCAGCGTGTTTGTAAGTCCTTCTTTTCTGTTTTGGCCTTCAGTGGAGATCAATTTTGGCAAGCTTTGCTGCATGTGCCTGCCCTTGTTGGCGTATGGCCTGCCTGCATTTTGATGGCTTTGACTTTGGGAAAGATTTTTTCTTTTTTTTTTCTTTTTTGTTTTAAGTATTCACGCCATGTCCCTCATATCTTGCCCCCTGAGTTGTGTCTTCCTCCTTGACTTTTTCCCCTGCTTTTGCAACATCTGTGAGCTTAGTTTTGGCATCTTTTGGTCCTTTGCACTGCACCTGATAAAACCCCAGGCCATTTTCTTAGAGTCACTAAATTTCCAAAATTTTCTTTTTTTCTCCTCCAATTGCAATTCCTTTGATGTTGACTCCTTTCCCGCGTGTTTGTAAGTCATTCTTTTCTGTTTTGGCCTTCAGTGGGGATCAATTTTGGCAAACTTTGCTGCATGTGCCTGCCCTTGGTGTCATATGGCCTGCCTGCATTTTGTAGGCTTTGACTTTGGGAAAGATTTTTTTCTTTTTTTGGTTGTTTTCTGAAGTGTTCATGCCATGTCCCTCATATCTTGCCCCCTAAGTTGTGTCTTCCTCCTTGACTTTTTCCCCTGCTTTTGCAACATCTGTGAGCTTAGTTTTGGCATCTTTTGGTCCTTTGCAATGCACCTGATGAAACCCCAGGTCATTTTCTTAGAGTCACTAAATTTCCCAAATTTTCTTTTTTTCTCCTCCAATTGCAATTCCTTTGATGTTGACTCCTTTCCCGCGTGTTTGTAAGTCATTCTTTTCTGTTTTGGCCTTCAGTGGGGATCAATTTTGGCAAGCTTTGCTGCATGTGCCTGCCCTTGGTGTCATATGGCCTGCCTGCATTTTGTAGGCTTTGACTTTGGGAAAGATTTTTTTCTTTTTTTGGTTGTTTTCTGAAGTGTTCATGCCATGTCCCTCATATCTTGCCCCCTAAGTTGTGTCTTCCTCCTTGACTTTTTCCCCTGCTTTTGCAACATCTGTGAGCTTAGTTTTGGCATCTTTTGGTCCTTTGCACTGCACCTGATAAAACCCCAGGCCACTTTCTAAGAGTCATTATATTTACCAATTTTTCTTCTTTTCTCCTCCATTTGCAATTCCTTTGATGTTGACACCTTTCCAGCGTGTTTGTAGGTCCTTCTTTTCTGTTTTGGCCTTCAGTGGGGATCAATTTTGGCAAGCTTTGCTGCATGTGCCTGCCCTTGCTGGCGTATGGCCTGCCTGCATTTTGATGGCTTTGACTTTGGGAAAGATTTTTTCTTTTTTTTTTTTTTTTTTATTATTTTAAGTATTTATGCCGTGTCTCTGATTCCTTGCCCCCTAAGTTGTGTCTTCCTCCTTGACTTTTTCCCCTGCTTTTGCAACATCTGTGAGCTTCATTTTGGCACCTTTTGGTCCTTTGCAATGCACCTGATATAAACCCAGGCCATTTTCTTAGGGTCACTAAATTTCCAAAATTTTCTTTTTTTCTCCTCCAATTGCAATTCCTTTGATGTTGACTCCTTTCCAGCGTGTTTGTAGGTCCTTCTTGTCTGTTTTAGCCTTCAGTGGGGATCAATTTTGGCAAGCTTTGCTGCATGTGCCTGCCCTTGCTGGCGTATGGCCTGCCTGCATTTTGATGGCTTTGACTTTGGGAAAGATTTTTTCTTTTTTTTTTCTTTTTGTTTTAAGTATTCATGCCATGTCCCTCATATCTTGCCCCCTGAGTTGTGTCTTCCTCCTTGACTTTTTCCCCTGCTTTTGCAACATCTGTGAGTTTAGTTTTGGCATCTTTTGGTCCTTTGCACTGCACCTGATAAAACCCCAGGCCATTTTCTTAGAGTCACTAAATTTCCAAAATTTTCATTTTTCTCCTCCAATTGCAATTCCTTTGATGTTGACTCCTTTCCCGCGTGTTTGTGAGTCATTCTTTTCTGTTTTGGCCTTCAGTGGGGATCAATTTTGGCAAACTTTGCTGCATGTGCCTGCCCTTGGTGTCATATGGCCTGCCTGCATTTTGTAGGCTTTGACTTTGTGATAGATTTTTTTCTTTTTTTGGTTGTTTTCTGTAGTGTTCATGCCATGTCCCTCATATCTTGCCCCCTAAGTTGTGTCTTCCTCCTTGACTTTTTCCCCTGCTTTTGCAACATCTGTGAGCTTAGTTTTGGCATCTTTTGGTCCTTTGCACTGCACCTGATAAAACCCCAGGCCATTTTCTTAGAGTCACTAAATTTCCAAAATTTTCTTTTTTTCTCCTCCAATTGCAATTCCTTTGATGTTGACTCCTTTCCAGCGTGTTTGTAGGTCCTTCTTTTCTGTTTTGGCCTTCAGTGGGGATCAATTTTGGCAAGCTTTGCTGCATGTGCCTGCCCTTGCTGGCGTATGGCCTGCCTGCATTTTGATGGCTTTGACTTTGGGAAAGATTTTTTTCTTTTTTTGTTTGTTTTCTGAAGTGTTCATGCCATGTCCCTCATATCTTGCCCCCTAAGTTGTGTCTTCCTCCTTGACTTTTTCCCCTGCTTTTGCAACATCTGTGAGCTTAGTTTTGGCACCTTTTGGTCCTTTGCACTGCACCTGATAAAACCCCAGGCCATTTTCTTAGAGTCACTAAATTTCCCAAATTTTCTTTTTTTCTCCTCCAATTGCAATTCCTTTGATGTTGACTCCTTTCCAGCGTGTTTGTAGGTCCTTCTTTTCTGTTTTGGCCTTCAGTGGGGATCAATTTTGGCAAGCTTTGCTGCATGTGCCTGCCCTTGGTGGCGTATGGCCTGCCTGCATTTTGATGGCTTTGACTTTGGGAAAGATTTTTTCTTTTTTTTTTTTTTATTATTTTAAGTATTCATGCCATGTCCCTCATATCTTGCCCCCTACGTTGTGTCTTCCTCCTTGACTTTTTACCCTGCATTTGCAACATCTGTGAGCTTAGTTTTGGCATCTTTTGGTCCTTTGCAATGCACATGATAAAACCCCAGGCCATTTTCTTAGAGTCACTAAATTTCCCAAATTTTCTTTTTTTCTCCTCAATTGCAATTCCTTTGATGGTGTCTCCATTCCAGCGTGTGTGTAGGTCCTTCTTTTCTGTTTTGGCCTTCAGTGGGGATCAATTTTGGCAAGCTTTGCTGCATGTGCCTGCCCTTGGTGTCATATGGCCTGCCTGCATTTTGATGGCTTTGACTTTGGGAAAGATTTTTTCTTTTTTTTTTCTTTTTTGTTTTAAGTATTCATGCCATGTCCCTCATATCTTGCCCCCTAAGTTGTGTCTTCCTCCTTGACTTTTTCCCCTGCTTTTGCAACATCTGTGAGCTTAGTTTTGGCATCTTTTGGTCCTTTGCAATGCACCTGATAAAACCCCAGGCCATTTTCTTAGAGTCACTAAATTTCCAAAATTTTCTTTTTTTCTCCTCCAATTGCAATTCCTTTGTTGTGGACTCCTTTCCCGCGTGTTTGTAAGTCATTCTTTTCTGTTTTGGCCTTCAGTGGGGATCAATTTTGGCAAGCTTTGCTGCATGTGCCTGCCCTTGGTGGCGTATGGCCTGCCTGCATTTTGATGGCTTTCACTTTGGGAAAGATTTTTTTCTTTTTTTTTTTTTTTAATATTTTAAGTATTCATGCCATGTCCCTCATATCTTGCCCCCTAAGTTGTGTCTTCCTCCTTGACTTTTTCCCCTGCTTTTGCAACATCTGTGAGCTTAGTTTTGGCATCTTTTGGTCCTTTGCACTGCACCTGATATAAACCCAGGCCATTTTCTTAGTGTCACTAAATTTCCCAAATTTTCATTTTTTCTCCTCCAATTGCAATTCCTTTGATGTTGACTCCTTTCCAGCGTGTTTGTAGGTCCTTCTTTTCGGTTTTGACCTTCAGTGGGGATCAATTTTGGCAAGCTTTGCTGCATGTGCCTGCCCTTGCTGGCGTATGGCCTGCCTGCATTTTGATGGCTTTGACTTTGGGAAAGATTTTTTCTTTTTTTTTTCTTTTTTGTTTTAAGTATTCATGCCATGTCCCTCATATCTTGCCCCCTAAGTTGTGTCTTCCTCCTTGACTTTTTCCCCTGCTTTTGCAACATCTGTGAGCTTAGTTTTGGCATCTTTTGGTCCTTTGCACTGCACCTGATAAAACCCCAGGCCACTTTCTAAGAGTCATTATATTTCCCAAATTTTCTTTTTTTCTCCTCCAATTGCAATTCCTTTGATGTTGACTCCTTTCCAGCGTGTTTGTAGGTCCTTGTTTTCTGTTTTGGCCTTCAGTGGGGATCAATTTTGGCAAGCTTTGCTGCATGTGCCTGCCCTTGGTGGCGTATGGCCTGCCTGCATTTTGATGGCTTTGACTTTGGGAAAGATTTTTTCTTTTTTTTTTTTTTATTATTTTAAGTATTCATGCCATGTCCCTCATATCTTGCCCCCTAAGTTGTGTCTTCCTCCTTGACTTTTTCCCCTGCTTTTGCAACATCTGTGAGCTTAGTTTTGGCATCTTTTGGTCCTTTGCAATGCACCTGATATAAACCCAGGCCACTTTCTAAGAGTCATTAAATTTCCCAAATTTTCTTCTTTTCCCCTCAATTGCAATTCCTTTGATGGTGTCTCCATTCCAGCGTGTTTGTAGGTCCTTCTTTTCTGTTTTGGCCTTCAGTGGGGATCAATTTTGGCAAGCTTTGCTGCATGTGCCTGCCCTTGGTGTCATATGGCCTGCCTGCATTTTGATGGCTTTGACTTTGGGAAAGATTTTTTCTTTTTTTTTTCTTTTTTGTTTTAAGTATTCA
The DNA here is from genome assembly GCA_021963965.1 of Artemisiospiza belli. Taxonomy (NCBI): domain Eukaryota; kingdom Metazoa; phylum Chordata; class Aves; order Passeriformes; family Passerellidae; genus Artemisiospiza; species Artemisiospiza belli. The sequence goes on along the minus strand of JAKDEW010000244.1, from coordinate 110,490 downwards.
TGCCATGTCCCTCATATCTTGCCCCCTAAGTTGTGTCTTCCTCCTTGACTTTTTCCCCTGCTTTTGCAACATCTGTGAGCTTAGTTTTGGCATCTTTTGGTCCTTTGCACTGCACCTGATAAAACCCCAGGCCATTTTCTTAGAGTCACTAAATTTCCAAAATTTTCTTTTTTTCTCCTCCAATTGCAATTCCTTTGATGTAGACTCCTTTCCCCGCGTGTTTGTAAGTCATTCTTTTCTGTTTTGGCCTTCAGTGGGGATCAATTTTGGCAAGCTTTGCTGCATGTGCCTGCCCTTGGTGGCGTATGGCCTGCCTGCATTTTGATGGCTTTCACTTTGGGAAAGATTTTTTTCTTTTTTTTTTTTTTTAATATTTTAAGTATTCATGCCATGTCCCTCATATCTTGCCCCCTAAGTTGTGTCTTCCTCCTTGACTTTTTCCCCTGCTTTTGCAACATCTGTGAGCTTAGTTTTGGCATCTTTTGGTCCTTTGCACTGCACCTGATAAAACCCCAGGCCATTTTCTTAGTGTCACTAAATTTCCCAAATTTTCTTTTTTTCTCCTCCAATTGCAATTCCTTTGATGTTGACTCCTTTCCAGCGTGTTTGTAGGTCCTTCTTTTCTGTTTTGGCCTTCAGTGGGGATCAATTTTGGCAAGCTTTGCTGCATGTGCCTGCCCTTGGTGGCATATGGCCTGCCTGCATTTTGTAGGCTTTGACTTTGTGATAGATTTTTTTCTTTTTTTGGTTGTTTTCTGTAGTGTTCATGCCATGTCCCTCATATCTTGCCCCCTAAGTTGTGTCTTCCTCCTTGACTTTTTCCCCTGCTTTTGCAACATCTGTGAGCTTAGTTTTGGCATCTTTTGGTCCTTTGCACTGCACCTGATAAAACCCCAGGCCATTTTCTTAGAGTCACTAAATTTCCAAAATTTTCTTTTTTTCTCCTCCAATTGCAATTCCTTTGAGCGTGTTTGTAGGTCCTTCTTTTCTGTTTTGGCCTTCAGTGGGGATCAATTTTGGCAAGCTTTGCTGCATGTGCCTGCCCTTGCTGGCGTATGGCCTGCCTGCATTTTGATGGCTTTGACTTTGGGAAAGATTTTTTTCTTTTTTTGTTTGTTTTCTGAAGTGTTCATGCCATGTCCCTCATATCTTGCCCCCTAAGTTGTGTCTTCCTCCTTGACTTTTTCCCCTGCTTTTGCAACATCTGTGAGCTTAGTTTTGGCACCTTTTGGTCCTTTGCACTGCACCTGATAAAACCCCAGGCCATTTTCTTAGAGTCACTAAATTTCCCAAATTTTCTTTTTTTCTCCTCCAATTGCAATTCCTTTGATGTTGACTCCTTTCCAGCGTGTTTGTAGGTCCTTCTTTTCTGTTTTGGCCTTCAGTGGGGATCAATTTTGGCAAGCTTTGCTGCATGTGCCTGCCCTTGCTGGCGTATGGCCTGCCTGCATTTTGATGGCTTTGACTTTGGGAAAGATTTTTTCTTTTTTTTTTTTTTATTATTTTAAGTATTCATGCCGTGTCCCTCATATCTTGCCCCCTACGTTGTGTCTTCCTCCTTGACTTTTTACCCTGCTTTTGCAACATCTGTGAGCTTAGTTTTGGCATCTTTTGGTCCTTTGCAATGCACATGATAAAACCCCAGGCCATTTTCTTAGAGTCACTAAATTTCCCAAATTTTCTTTTTTTCTCCTCAATTGCAATTCCTTTGATGGTGTCTCCATTCCAGCGTGTGTGTAGGTCCTTCTTTTCTGTTTTGGCCTTCAGTGGGGATCAATTTTGGCAAGCTTTGCTGCATGTGCCTGCCCTTGGTGTCATATGGCCTGCCTGCATTTTGATGGCTTTGACTTTGGGAAAGATTTTTTCTTTTTTTTTTCTTTTTTGTTTTAAGTATTCATGCCATGTCCCTCATATCTTGCCCCCTAAGTTGTGTCTTCCTCCTTGACTTTTTCCCCTGCTTTTGCAACATCTGTGAGCTTAGTTTTGGCATCTTTTGGTCCTTTGCAATGCACCTGATAAAAACCCAGGCCATTTTCTTAGAGTCACTAAATTTCCAAAATTTTCTTTTTTTCTCCTCCAATTGCAATTCCTTTGTTGTGGACTCCTTTCCCGCGTGTTTGTAAGTCATTCTTTTCTGTTTTGGCCTTCAGTGGGGATCAATTTTGGCAAGCTTTGCTGCATGTGCCTGCCCTTGGTGGCGTATGGCCTGCCTGCATTTTGATGGCTTTCACTTTGGGAAAGATTTTTTCTTTTTTTTTTTTTTTAATATTTTAAGTATTCATGCCATGTCCCTCATATCTTGCCCCCTAAGTTGTGTCTTCCTCCTTGACTTTTTCCCCTGCTTTTGCAACATCTGTGAGCTTAGTTTTGGCATCTTTTGGTCCTTTGCACTGCACCTGATATAAACCCAGGCCATTTTCTTAGTGTCACTAAATTTCCCAAATTTTCATTTTTTCTCCTCCAATTGCAATTCCTTTGATGTTGACTCCTTTCCAGCGTGTTTGTAGGTCCTTCTTTTCGGTTTTGACCTTCAGTGGGGATCAATTTTGGCAAGCTTTGCTGCATGTGCCTGCCCTTGCTGGCGTATGGCCTGCCTGCATTTTGATGGCTTTGACTTTGGGAAAGATTTTTTCTTTTTTTTTTCTTTTTTGTTTTAAGTATTCATGCCATGTCCCTCATATCTTGCCCCCTAAGTTGTGTCTTCCTCCTTGACTTTTTCCCCTGCTTTTGCAACATCTGTGAGCTTAGTTTTGGCATCTTTTGGTCCTTTGCACTGCACCTGATAAAACCCCAGGCCACTTTCTAAGAGTCATTATATTTCCCAAATTTTCTTTTTTTCTCCTCCAATTGCAATTCCTTTGATGTTGACTCCTTTCCAGCGTGTTTGTAGGTCCTTGTTTTCTGTTTTGGCCTTCAGTGGGGATCAATTTTGGCAAGCTTTGCTGCATGTGCCTGCCCTTGGTGGCGTATGGCCTGCCTGCATTTTGATGGCTTTGACTTTGGGAAAGATTTTTTCTTTTTTTTTTTTTTATTATTTTAAGTATTCATGCCATGTCCCTCATATCTTGCCCCCTAAGTTGTGTCTTCCTCCTTGACTTTTTCCCCTGCTTTTGCAACATCTGTGAGCTTAGTTTTGGCATCTTTTGGTCCTTTGCAATGCACCTGATATAAACCCAGGCCACTTTCTAAGAGTCATTAAATTTCCCAAATTTTCTTCTTTTCCCCTCAATTGCAATTCCTTTGATGGTGTCTCCATTCCAGCGTGTTTGTAGGTCCTTCTTTTCTGTTTTGGCCTTCAGTGGGGATCAATTTTGGCAAGCTTTGCTGCATGTGCCTGCCCTTGGTGTCATATGGCCTGCCTGCATTTTGATGGCTTTGACTTTGGGAAAGATTTTTTCTTTTTTTTTTCTTTTTTGTTTTAAGTATTCATGCCATGTCCCTCATATCTTGCCCCCTAAGTTGTGTCTTCCTCCTTGACTTTTTCCCCTGCTTTTGCAACATCTGTGAGCTTAGTTTTGGCATCTTTTGGTCCTTTGCACTGCACCTGATAAAACCCCAGGCCATTTTCTTAGAGTCACTAAATTTCCAAAATTTTCTTTTTTTCTCCTCCAATTGCAATTCCTTTGTTGTAGACTCCTTTCCCGCGTGTTTGTAGGTCCTTCTTTTCTGTTTTGGCCTTCAGTGGGGATCAATTTTGGCAAACTTTGCTGCATGTGCCTGCCCTTGCTGGCGTATGGCCTGCCTGCATTTTGATGGCTTTCACTTTGGGAAAGATTTTTTCTTTTTTTTTTTTTTATTATTTTAAGTATTCATGCCATGTCCCTCATATCTTGCCCCCTAAGTTGTGTCTTCCTCCTATACTTTTTCCCCTGCTTTTGCAACATCTGTGAGCTTAGTTTTGGCATCTTTTGGTCCTTTGCACTGCACCTGATAAAACCCCAGGCCACTTTCTAAGAGTCATTATATTTCCCAAATTTTCTTTTTTTCTCCTCCAATTGCAATTCATTTGATGTTTTCTCCATTCCAGCGTGTTTGTAGCTCCTTCTTTTCTGTTTTGGCCTTCAGTGGGGATCAATTTTGGCAAGCTTTGCTGCATGTGCCTGCCCTTGGTGTCATATGGCCTGCCTGCATTTTGATGCTTTGACTTTGGGAAAGATTTTTTCTTTTTTTTTTCTTTTTTGTTTTAAGTATTCATGCCATGTCCCTCATATCTTGCCCCTATGTTGTGTCTTCCTCCTTGACTTTTTCCCCTGCTTTTGCAACATCTGTGAGCTTAGTTTTGGCATCTTTTGGTCCTTTGCACTGCACCTGATAAAACCCCAGGCCATTTTCTTGGAGTCACTAAATTTCCAAAATTTTCTTTTTTTCTCCTCCATTTGCAATTCCTTTGATGTTGACTCCTTTCCCACGTGTTTGTAAGTCATTCTTTCTGTTTTGGCCTTCAGTGGGGATCAATTTTGGCAAGCTTTGCTGCATGTGCCTGCCCTTGCTGGCGTATGGCCTGCCTGCATTTTGATGGCTTTGACTTTGGGAAAGATTTTTTCTTTTTTTTTTTTTTATTATTTTAAGTATTCATGCCATGTCCCTCATATCTTGCCCCCTAAGTTGTGTCTTCCTCCTTGACTTTTTCCCCTGCTTTTGCAACATCTGTGAGCTTAGGTTTTGGCATTTTTTTGGTCCTTTTGCACTGCACCTGATAAAACCCCAGGCCACTTTCTAAGAGTCATTATATTTCCCAAATTTTCTTTTTTTCTCCTCCAATTGCAATTCCTTTGATGGTGTCTCCATTCCAGCGTGTTTGTAGGTCCTTCTTTTCTGTTTTGGCCTTCAGTGGGGATCAATTTTGGCAAGCTTTGCTGCATGTGCCTGCCCTGGTGTCATATGGCCTGCCTGCATTTTGATGGCTTTGACTTTGGGAAAGATTTTTTTCTTTTTTTTGGTTGTTTTCTGAAGTGTTCATGCCATGTCCCTCATATCTTGCCCCCTAAGTTGTGTCTTCCTCCTTGACTTTTTCCCCTGCTTTTGCAACATCTGTGAGCTTAGTTTTGGCATCTTTTGGTCCTTTGCACTGCACATGATAAAACCCCAGGCCATTTTCTTAGAGTCACCAAATTTCCCAAATTTTCTTTTTTTCTCCTCTGATTGCAATTCCTTTGATGTTGACTCCTTTCCAGCGTGTTTGTAGATCCTTCTTTTCTGTTTTGGCCTTCAGTGGGGATCAATTTTGGCAAGCTTTGCTGCATGTGCCTGCCCTTGCTGGCGTATGGCCTGCCTGCATTTTGATGGCTTTGACTTTGGGAAAGATTTTTATTTTTTTTTTTTTTTAATATTTTTAAGTATTCATGCCATGTCCCTCATATCTTGCCCCCTAAGTTGTGTCTTCCTCCTTGACTTTTTCCCCTGCTTTTGCAACATCTGTGAGCTTAGTTTTGGCATCTTTTGGTCCTTTGCAACTGCACCTGATAAAACCCCAGGCCATTTTCTTAGAGTCACTAAATTTCCAAAATTTTCTTTTTTTCTCCTCCAATTGCAATTCCTTTGATGTTGACTCCTTTCCCGCGTGTTTGTAAGACCTTCTTTTCTGTTTTGGCCTTCAGTGGGGATCAATTTTGGCAAACTTTGCTGCATGTGCCTGCCCTTGGTGTCATATGGCCTGCCTGCATTTTGTAGGCTTTGACTTTGGGGAAAGATTTTTTTCTTTTTTTGGTTGTTTTCTGAAGTGTTCATTGCCATTGTCCCCTCATATCTTGCCCCCTAAGTTCTGTCTTCCTCCTTGACTTTTTCCCCTGCTTTTGCAACATCTGTGAGCTTAGTTTTGGCATCTTTTGGTCCTTTGCACTGCACCTGATATAAACCCAGGCCATTTTCTTAGAGTCACTAAATTTCCCAAATTTTCTTTTTTTCTCCTCCAATTGCAATTCCTTTGATGTTGTCTCCATTCCAGCGTGTTTGTATGTCCTTCTTTTCTGTTTTGGCCTTCAGTGGGGATCAATTTTGGGCAAGATTTGCTGCATGTGCCTGCCCTTGGTGGCCGTATGGCCTGCCTGCATTTTGATGGCTTTGACTTTGGGAAAGATTTTTTTCTTTTTTTTTTTGGTTTTCTGAAGTGTTCATGGCATGTCCCTCATATCTTGCCCCCTAAGTTGTGTCTTCCTCCTTGACTTTTTCCCCTGCTTTTGCAACATCTGTGAGCTTAGTTTTGGCATCTTTTGGCCCTTTGCACTGCACATGAAAAAACCCCCGGGCCATCTTCTTAGAGTCACTAAATTTCCCAAATTTTCTTTTTTTTCTCCTCCAATTGCAATTCCTTTGATGTTGACTCCTTTCCAGCGTGTTTGTAGGTTCTTCTTTTCTGTTTTTGGCCTTCAGTGGGGATCAGTTTTGGCAAGCTTTGCTGCATGTGCCTGCCCTTGCTGGCGTATGGCCTGCCTGCATTTTGATGGCCTTTTGACTTTGGGAAAGATTTTTTTTCTTTTTTTTTTTTTTAATTATTTTAAGTATTCATGCCATGTCCCTCATATCTTGCCCCCCTAAGTTGTGTCTTCCTCCTTGACTTTTTTCCCCCGCTTTTGCAACATCTGTGAGCTTAGTTTTGGCATCTTTTGGTCCTTTGCTCTGCACCTGATATAAACCCAGGCCATTTTCTTAGAGTCACTAAATTTCCAAAATTTTCTTTTTTTCTCCTCCAATTGCAATTCATTTGATGTTTTCTCCATTCCAGCGTGTTTGTAGCTCCTTCTTTTCTGTTTTGGCCTTCAGTGGGGATCAATTTTGGCAAGCTTTGCTGCATGTGCCTGCCCTTGGTGTCATATGGCCTGCCTGCATTTTGATGGCTTTGACTTTGGGAAAGATTTTTTCTTTTTTTTTTTCTTTTTTGTTTTAAGTATTCATGCCATGTCCCTCATATCTTGCCCCCTATGTTGTGTCTTCCTCCTTGACTTTTTCCCCTGCTTTTGCAACATCTGTGAGCTTAGTTTTGGCATCTTTTGGTCCTTTGCACTGCACCTGATAAAACCCCAGGCCATTTTCTTGGAGTCACTAAATTTCCAAAAATTTCTTTTTTTTCTCCTCCATTTGCAATTCCTTTGATGTTGACTCCTTTCCCACGTGTTTGTAAGTCATTCTTTTCTGTTTTGGCCTTCAGTGGGGATCAATTTTGGCAAGCTTTGCTGCATGTGCCTGCCCTTGCTGGGCGTATGGCCTGCCTGCATTTTGATGGCTTTGACTTTGGGAAAGATTTTTTCTTTTTTTTTTTTTTATTATTTTAAGTATTCATGCCATGTCCCCTCATATCTTGCCCCCCTAAGTTGTGTCTTCCTCCTTGACTTTTTCCCCTGCTTTTGCAACATCTGTGAGCTTAGTTTTGGCATTTTTTGGTCCTTTGCACTGCACCTGATAAAACCCCAGGCCACTTTCTAAGAGTCATTATATTTCCCAAATTTTCTTTTTTTCTCCTCCAATTGCAATTCCTTTGATGGTGTCTCCATTCCAGCGTGTTTGTAGGTCCTTCTTTTCTGTTTTGGCCTTCAGTGGGGATCAATTTTGGCAAGCTTTGCTGCATGTGCCTGCCCTTGGTGTCATATGGCCTGCCTGCATTTTGATGGCTTTGACTTTGGGAAAGATTTTTTTTCTTTTTTTGGTTGTTTTCTGAAGTGTTCATGCCATGTCCCTCATATCTTGCCCCCTAAGTTGTGTCTTCCTCCTTGACTTTTTCCCCTGCTTTTGCAACATCTGTGAGCTTAGTTTTGGCATCTTTTGGTCCTTTGCACTGCACATGATAAAACCCCAGGCCATTTTCTTAGAGTCACCAAATTTCCCAAATTTTCTTTTTTTCTCCTCTGATTGCAATTCCTTTGATGTTGACTCCTTTCCAGCGTGTTTGTAGATCCTTCTTTTCTGTTTTGGCCTTCAGTGGGGATCAATTTTGGCAAGCTTTGCTGCATGTGCCTGCCCTTGCTGGCGTATGGCCTGCCTGCATTTTGATGGCTTTGACTTTGGGAAAGATTTTTATTTTTTTTTTTTTTTTAATATTTTAAGTATTCATGCCATGTCCCTCATATCTTGCCCCCTAAGTTGTGTCTTCCTCCTTGACTTTTTCCCCTGCTTTTGCAACATCTGTGAGCTTAGTTTTGGCATCTTTTGGTCCTTTGCACTGCACCTGATAAAACCCCAGGCCATTTTCTTAGAGTCACTAAATTTCCAAAATTTTCTTTTTTTCTCCTCCAATTGCAATTCCTTTGATGTTGACTCCTTTCCCGCGTGTTTGTAAGACCTTCTTTTCTGTTTTGGCCTTCAGTGGGGATCAATTTTGGCAAACTTTGCTGCATGTGCCTGCCCTTGGTGTCATATGGCCTGCCTGCATTTTGTAGGCTTTGACTTTGGGAAAGATTTTTTTCTTTTTTTGGTTGTTTTCTGAAGTGTTCATGCCATGTCCCTCATATCTTGCCCCCTAAGTTCTGTCTTCCTCCTTGACTTTTTCCCCTGCTTTTGCAACATCTGTGAGCTTAGTTTTGGCATCTTTTGGTCCTTTGCACTGCACCTGATATAAACCCAGGCCATTTTCTTAGAGTCACTAAATTTCCCAAATTTTCTTTTTTTCTCCTCCAATTGCAATTCCTTTGATGTTGTCTCCATTCCAGCGTGTTTGTATGTCCTTCTTTTCTGTTTTGGCCTTCAGTGGGGATCAATTTTGGCAAGATTTGCTGCATGTGCCTGCCCTTGGTGGCGTATGGCCTGCCTGCATTTTGATGGCTTTGACTTTGGGAAAGATTTTTTTCTTTTTTTTTTTGGTTTTCTGAAGTGTTCATGGCATGTCCCTCATATCTTGCCCCCTAAGTTGTGTCTTCCTCCTTGACTTTTTCCCCTGCTTTTGCAACATCTGTGAGCTTAGTTTTGGCATCTTTTGGCCCTTTGCACTGCACATGAAAAAACCCCCGGCCATCTTCTTAGAGTCACTAAATTTCCCAAATTTTCTTTTTTTCTCCTCCAATTGCAATTCCTTTGATGTTGACTCCTTTCCAGCGTGTTTGTAGGTTCTTCTTTTCTGTTTTGGCCTTCAGTGGGGATCAGTTTTGGCAAGCTTTGCTGCATGTGCCTGCCCTTGCTGGCGTATGGCCTGCCTGCATTTTGATGGCTTTGACTTTGGGAAAGATTTTTTTCTTTTTTTTTTTTTTAATATTTTAAGTATTCATGCCATGTCCCTCATATCTTGCCCCCTAAGTTGTGTCTTCCTCCTTGACTTTTTCCCCCGCTTTTGCAACATCTGTGAGCTTAGTTTTGGCATCTTTTGGTCCTTTGCTCTGCACCTGATATAAACCCAGGCCATTTTCTTAGAGTCACTAAATTTCCAAAATTTTCTTTTTTTCTCCTCCAATTGCAATTCCTTTGATGTTGACTCCTTTCCACCGTGTTTGTACGTCCTTCTTTTCTGTTTTGGCCTTCAGTGGGGATCAATTTTGGCAAGCTTTGCTGCATGTGCCTGCCCTTGCTGGCGTATGGCCTGCCTGCATGTTGATGGCTTTGACTTTGGGAAAGATTTTTTCTTTTTTTTTTTTTTTATTATTTTAAGTATTCATGCCATGTCCCTCATATCTTGCCCCCTACGTTGTGTCTTCCTCCTTGACTTTTTCCCCTGCTTTTGCAACATCTGTGAGTTTTGTTTTGGCATCTTTTGGTCCTTTGCACTGCACCTGATAAAACCCCAGGCCATTTTCTTAGAGTCACTAAATTTCCCAAATTTTCTTCTTTTCCCCTCAATTGCAATTCCTTTGATGTTGACTCCATTACAGCGTGTTTGTAGGTCCTTCTTTTCTGTTTTGGCCTTCAGTGGGGATCAATTTTGGCAAGCTTTGCTGCATGTGCCTGCCCTTGGTGTCATATGGCCTGCCTGCATTTTGTAGGCTTTGACTTTGGGATAGATTTTTTCTTTTTATTTTTTTTTTTTTTTTTTTAAGTATTCATGCCATGTCCCTCATATCTTGCCCCCTAAGTTGTGTCTTCCTCCTTGACTTTTTCCCCTGCTTTTGCAACATCTGTGAGCTTAGTTTTGGCACTTTTTGGTCCTTTGCACTGCACCTGATAAAACCCCAGGCCACTTTCTAAGAGTCATTAAATTTACCAATTTTTCTTCTTTTCTCCTCCATTTGCAATTCCTTTGATGGTGTCTCCATTCCAGCGTGTTTGTAAGTCCTTCTTTTCTGTTTTGGCCTTCAGTGGGGATCAATTTTGGCAAGCTTTGCTGCATGTGCCTGCCCTTGGTGTCATATGGCCTGCCTGCATTTTGATGGCTTTGACTTTGGGAAAGATTTTTTCTTTTTTTTTTCTTTTTTGTTTTAAGTATTCATGCCATGTCCCTCATATCTTGCCCCCTGAGTTGTGTCTTCCTCCTTGACTTTTTCCCCTGCTTTTGCAACATCTGTGAGCTTAGTTTTGGCATCTTTTGGTCCTTTGCACTGCACCTGATAAAACCCCAGGCCATTTTCTTGGAGTCACTAAATTTCCAAAATTTTCTTTTTTTCTCCTCCATTTGCAATTCCTTTGATGTTGACTCCTTTCCCACGTGTTTGTAAGTCATTCTTTTCTGTTTTGGCCTTCAGTGGGGATCAATTTTGGCAAGCTTTGCTGCATGTGCCTGCCCTTGCTGGCGTATGGCCTGCCTGCATTTTGATGGCTTTGACTTTGGGAAAGATTTTTTCTTTTTTTTTTTTTTATTATTTTAAGTATTCATGCCATGTCCCTCATATCTTGCCCCCTAAGTTGTGTCTTCCTCCTTGACTTTTTCCCCTGCTTTTGCAACATCTGTGAGCTTAGTTTTGGCATTTTTTGGTCCTTTGCACTGCACCTGATAAAACCCCAGGCCACTTTCTAAGAGTCATTATATTTCCCAAATTTTCTTTTTTTCTCCTCCAATTGCAATTCCTTTGATGTTTTCTCCATTCCAGCGTGTTTGTAGGTCCTTCTTTTCTGTTTTGGCCTTCAGTGGGGATCAATTTTGGCAAGCTTTGCTGCATGTGCCTGCCCTTGCTGGCGTATGGCCTGCCTGCATTTTGATGGCTTTGACTTTGGGAAAGATTTTTTCTTTTTTTCTTTTTTTTTTGTTTTAAGTATTCATGCCATGTCCCTCATATCTTGCCCCCTAAGTTGTGTCTTCCTCCTTGACTTTTTCCCCTGCTTTTGCAACATCTGTGAGCTTAGTTTTGGCATTTTTTGGTCCTTTGCACTGCACCTGATAAAACCCCAGGCCACTTTCTAAGAGTCATTATATTTCCCAAATTTTCTTTTTTTCTCCTCCAATTGCAATTCCTTTGATGGTGTCTCCCTTCCAGCGTGTTTGTAGGTCCTTCTTTTCTGTTTTGGCCTTCAGTGGGGATCAATTTTGGCAAGCTTTGCTGCATGTGCCTGCCCTTGGTGTCATATGGCCTGCCTGCATTTTGATGGCTTTGACTTTGGGAAAGATTTTTTTCTTTTTTTGGTTGTTTTCTGATGTGTTCATGCCATGTCCCTCATATCTTGCCCCCTAAGTTGTGTCTTCCTCCTTGACTTTTTCCCCTGCTTTTGCAACATCTGTGAGCTTAGTTTTGGCATCTTTTGGTCCTTTGCACTGCACATGATAAAACCCCAGGCCATTTTCTTAGAGTCACCAAATTTCCCAAATTTTCTTTTTTTCTCCTCCAATTGCAATTCCTTTGATGTTGACTCCTTTCCAGCGTGTTTGTAGATCCTTCTTTTCTGTTTTGGCCTTCAGTGGGGATCAATTTTGGCAAGCTTTGCTGCATGTGCCTGCCCTTGCTGGCGTATGGCCTGCCTGCATTTTGATGGCTTTGACTTTGGGAAAGATTTTTATTTTTTTTTTTTTTTTATTATTTTAAGTATTCATGCCATGTCCCTCATATCTTGCCCCCTAAGTTGTGTCTTCCTCCTTGACTTTTTCCCCTGCTTTTGCAACATCTGTGAGCTTAGTTTTGGCATCTTTTGGTCCTTTGCACTGCACCTGATAAAACCCCAGGCCATTTTCTTAGAGTCACTAAATTTCCAAAATTTTCTTTTTTTCTCCTCCAATTGCAATTCCTTTGATGTTGACTCCTTTCCCGCGTGTTTGTAAGACCTTCTTTTCTGTTTTGGCCTTCAGTGGGGATCAATTTTGGCAAACTTTGCTGCATGTGCCTGCCCTTGGTGTCATATGGCCTGCCTGCATTTTGTAGGCTTTGACTTTGGGAAAGATTTTTTTCTTTTTTTGGTTGTTTTCTGAAGTGTTCATGCCATGTCCCTCATATCTTGCCCCCTAAGTTCTGTCTTCCTCCTTGACTTTTTCCCCTGCTTTTGCAACATCTGTGAGCTTAGTTTTGGCATCTTTTGGTCCTTTGCACTGCACCTGATATAAACCCAGGCCATTTTCTTAGAGTCACTAAATTTCCCAAATTTTCTTTTTTTCTCCTCCAATTGCAATTCCTTTGATGTTGTCTCCATTCCAGCGTGTTTGTATGTCCTTCTTTTCTGTTTTGGCCTTCAGTGGGGATCAATTTTGGCAAGATTTGCTGCATGTGCCTGCCCTTGGTGGCGTATGGCCTGCCTGCATTTTGATGGCTTTGACTTTGGGAAAGATTTTTTTCTTTTTTTTTTTGGTTTTCTGAAGTGTTCATGGCATGTCCCTCATATCTTGCCCCCTAAGTTGTGTCTTCCTCCTTGACTTTTTCCCCTGCTTTTGCAACATCTGTGAGCTTAGTTTTGGCATCTTTTGGCCCTTTGCACTGCACATGAAAAAACCCCCGGCCATCTTCTTAGAGTCACTAAATTTCCCAAATTTTCTTTTTTTCTCCTCCAATTGCAATTCCTTTGATGTTGACTCCTTTCCAGCGTGTTTGTAGGTCCTTCTTTTCTGTTTTGGCCTTCAGTGGGGATCAATTTTGGCAAGCTTTGCTGCATGTGCCTGCCCTTGCTGGCGTATGGCCTGCCTGCATTTTGATGGCTTTGACTTTGGGAAAGATTTTTTTCTTTTTTTTTTTTTTAATATTTTAAGTATTCATGCCATGTCCCTCATATCTTGCCCCCTAAGTTGTGTCTTCCTCCTTGACTTTTTCCCCCGCTTTTGCAACATCTGTGAGCTTAGTTTTGGCATCTTTTGGTCCTTTGCACTGCACCTGATATAAACCCAGGCCATTTTCTTAGAGTCACTAAATTTCCAAAATTTTCTTTTTTTCTCCTCCAATTGCAATTCCTTTGATGTTGACTCCTTTCCACCGTGTTTGTACGTCCTTCTTTTCTGTTTTGGCCTTCAGTGGGGATCAATTTTGGCAAGCTTTGCTGCATGTGCCTGCCCTTGGTGTCATATGGCCTGCCTGCATTTTGATGGCTTTGACTTTGGGATAGATTTTTTCTTTTTATTATTTTTTTTTTTTTTTTAAGTATTCATGCCATGTCCCTCATATCTTGCCCCCTAAGTTCTGTCTTCCTCCTTGACTTTTTCCCCTGCTTTTGCAACATCTGTGAGCTTAGTTTTGGCACTTTTTGGTCCTTTGCACTGCACCTGATAAAACCCCAGGCCACTTTCTAAGAGTCATTAAATTTACCAATTTTTCTTCTTTTCTCCTCCATTTGCAATTCCTTTGATGGTGTCTCCATTCCAGCGTGTTTGTAAGTCCTTCTTTTCTGTTTTGGCCTTCAGTGGGGATCAATTTTGGCAAGCTTTGCTGCATGTGCCTGCCCTTGGTGTCATATGGCCTGCCTGCATTTTGATGGCTTTGACTTTGGGAAAGATTTTTTCTTTTTTTTTTCTTTTTTGTTTTAAGTATTCATGCCATGTCCCTCATATCTTGCCCCCTGAGTTGTGTCTTCCTCCTTGACTTTTTCCCCTGCTTTTGCAACATCTGTGAGCTTAGTTTTGGCATCTTTTGGTCCTTTGCACTGCACCTGATAAAACCCCAGGCCATTTTCTTGGAGTCACTAAATTTCCAAAATTTTCTTTTTTTCTCCTCCATTTGCAATTCCTTTGATGTTGACTCCTTTCCCACGTGTTTGTAAGTCATTCTTTTCTGTTTTGGCCTTCAGTGGGGATCAATTTTGGCAAGCTTTGCTGCATGTGCCTGCCCTTGCTGGCGTATGGCCTGCCTGCATTTTGATGGCTTTGACTTTGGGAAAGATTTTTTCTTTTTTTTTTTTTTAATATTTTAAGTATTCATGCCATGTCCCTCATATCTTGCCCCCTAAGTTCTGTCTTCCTCCTTGACTTTTTCCCCCGCTTTTGCAACATCTGTGAGCTTAGTTTTGGCATTTTTTGGTCCTTTGCACTGCACCTGATAAAACCCCAGGCCACTTTCTAAGAGTCATTATATTTCCCAAATTTTCTTTTTTTCTCCTCCAATTGCAATTCCTTTGATGGTGTCTCCATTCCAGCGTGTTTGTAGGTCCTTCTTTTCTGTTTTGGCCTTCAGTGGGGATCAATTTTGGCAAGCTTTGCTGCATGTGCCTGCCCTTGCTGGCGTATGGCCTGCCTGCATTTTGATGGCTTTGACTTTGGGAAAGATTTTTTCTTTTTTTCTTTTTTTTTTGTTTTAAGTATTCATGCCATGTCCCTCATATCTTGCCCCCTAAGTTGTGTCTTCCTCCTTGACTTTTTCCCCTGCTTTTGCAACATCTGTGAGCTTAGTTTTGGCATCTTTTGGTCCTTTGCACTGCACGGGATAAAACCCCAGGCCATTTTCTTGGAGTCACTAAATTTCCAAAATTTTCTTTTTTTCTCCTCCAATTGCAATTCCTTTGATGTTGACTCCTTTCCCGCGTGTTTGTAAGTCCTTCTTTTCTGTTTTGGCCTTCAGTGGGGATCAATTTTGGCAAGCTTTGCTGCATGTGCCTGCCCTTGGTGTCATATGGCCTGCCTGCATTTTGATGGCTTTGACTTTGGGAAAGATTTTTTTCTTTTTTTGGTTGTTTTCTGAAGTGTTCATGCCATGTCCCTCATATCTTGCCCCCTAAGTTGTGTCTTCCTCCTTGACTTTTTCCCCTGCTTTTGCAACATCTGTGAGCTTAGTTTTGGCATCTTTTGGTCCTTTGCACTGCACATGATAAAACCCCAGGCCATTTTCTTAGAGTCACTAAATTTCCCAAATTTTCTTTTTTTCTCCTCCAATTGCAATTCCTTTGATGTTGACTCCTTTCCAGCGTGTTTGTAGGTCCTTCTTTTCTGTTTTGGCCTTCAGTGGGGATCAATTTTGGCAAGCTTTGCTGCATGTGCCTGCCCTTGCTGGCGTATGGCCTGCCTGCATTTTGATGGCTTTGACTTTGGGAAAGATTTTTTCTTTTTTTTTTTTTTATTATTTTAAGTATTCATGGCATGTCCCTCATATCTTGCCCCCTAAGTTGTGTCTTCCTCCTTGACTTTTTCCCCTGCTTTTGCAACATCTGTGAGCTTAGTTTTGGCATCTTTTGGTCCTTTGCACTGCACCTGATAAAACCCCAGGCCACTTTCTAAGAGTCATTATATTTACCAATTTTTCTTCTTTTCTCCTCCAATTGCAATTCCTTTGATGTTGTCTCCATTCCAGTGTGTTTGTATGTCCTTCTTTTCTGTTTTGGCCTTCAGTGGGGATCAATTTTGGCAAGCTTTGCTGCATGTGCCTGCCCTTGCTGGCGTATGGCCTGCCTGCATTTTGATGGCTTTGACTTTGGGAAAGATTTTTTCATTTTTTTTCTTTTTTGTTTTAAGTATTCATGCCATGTCCCTCATATCTTGCCCCCTAAGTTGTGTCTTCCTCCTTGACTTTTTCCCCTGCTTTTGCAACATCTGTGAGCTTAGTTTTGGCATCTTTTGGTCCTTTGCACTGCACCTGATAAAACCCCAGGCCATTTTCTTAGAGTCACTAAATTTCCAAAATTTTCTTTTTTTCTCCTCCAATTGCAATTCCTTTGATGTTGACTCCTTTCCCGCGTGTTTGTAAGTCCTTCTTTTCTGTTTTGGCCTTCAGTGGGGATCAATTTTGGCAAGCTTTGCTGCATGTGCCTGCCCTTGCTGGCGTATGGCCTGCCTGCATTTTGATGGCTTTGACTTTGGGAAAGATTTTTTCTTTTTTTTTTTTTTATTATTTTAAGTATTCATGCCATGTCCCTCATATCTTGCCCCCTAAGTTGTGTCTTCCTCCTTGACTTTTTCCCCTGCTTTTGCAACATCTGTGAGCTTAGTTTTGGCATCTTTTGGTCCTTTGCAATGCACCTCATAAAACCCAGGCCACTTTCTAAGAGTCATTAAATTTCCCAAATTTTCTTCTTTTCCCCTCAATTGCAATTCCTTTGATGTTGACTCCATTCCAGCGTGTTTGTAGGTCCTTCTTTTCTGTTTTGGCCTTCAGTGGGGATCAATTTTGGCAAGCTTTGCTGCATGTGCCTGCCCTTGCTGGCGTATGGCCTGCCTGCATTTTGATGGCTTTGACTTTGGGAAAGATTTTTTCTTTTTTTTTTTTTTTTTTTTTAAGTATTCATGCCATGTCCCTCATATCTTGCCCCCTAAGTTGTGTCTTCCTCCTTGACTTTTTCCCCTGCTTTTGCAACATCTGTGAGCTTAGTTTTGGCACCTTTTGGTCCTTTGCACTGCACCTGATAAAACCCCAGGCCACTTTCTAAGAGTGATTAAATTTACCAATTTTTCTTCTTTTCTCCTCCATTTGCAATTCCTTTGATGGTGTCTCCATTCCAGCGTGTTTGTAGGTCCTTCTTTTCTGTTTTGGCCTTCAGTGGGGATCAATTTTGGCAAGCTTTGCTGCATGTGCCTGCCCTTGCTGGTGTATGGCCTGCCTGCATTTTGATGGCTTTGACTTTGGGAAAGATTTTTTCTTTATTTTTTCTTTTTTGTTTTAAGTATTCATGCCATGTCCCTCATATCTTGCCCCCTGAGTTGTGTCTTCCTCCTTGACTTTTTCCCCTGCTTTTGCAACATCTGTGAGCTTAGTTTTGGCATCTTTTGGTCCTTTGCACTGCACCTGATAAAACCCCAGGCCATTTTCTTAGAGTCACTAAATTTCCAAAATTTTCTTTTTTTCTCCTCCAATTGCAATTCCTTTGATGTTGACTCCTTTCCCGCGTGTTTGTAAGTCCTTCTTTTCTGTTTTGGCCTTCAGTGGGGATCAATTTTGGCAAGCTTTGCTGCATGTGCCTGCCCTTGGTGTCATATGGCCGGCCTGCATTTTGTAGGCTTTGACTTTGGGAAAGATTTTTTTCTTTTTTTGGTTGTTTTCTGAAGTGTTCATGCCATGTCCCTCATATCTTGCCCCCTAAGTTGTGTCTTCCTCCTTGACTTTTTCCCCTGCTTTTGCAACATCTGTGAGCTTAGTTTTGGCATCTTTTGATCCTTTGCACTGCACATGAAAAAACCCCCGGCCATCTTCTTAGAGTCACTAAATTTCCCAAATTTTCTTTTTTTCTCCTCCAATTGCAATTCCTTTGATGTTGACTCCTTTCCAGCGTGTTTGTAGGTCCTTCTTTTCTGTTTTGGCCTTCAGTGGGGATCAATTTTGGCAAGCTTTGCTGCATGTGCCTGCCCTTGCTGGCGTATGGCCTGCCTGCATTTTGATGGCTTTGACTTTGGGAAAGATTTTTTTCTTTTTTTTTTTTTTAAT
Organism: Artemisiospiza belli; assembly: GCA_021963965.1. NCBI lineage: Eukaryota > Metazoa > Chordata > Aves > Passeriformes > Passerellidae > Artemisiospiza > Artemisiospiza belli. Next base: position 92,890 of record JAKDEW010000244.1, on the reverse strand, counting down.
ATTTTAAGTATTCATGCCATGTCCCTCATATCTTGCCCCCTAAGTTGTGTCTTCCTCCTTGACTTTTTCCCCCGCTTTTGCAACATCTGTGAGCTTAGTTTTGGCATCTTTTGGTCCTTTGCACTGCACCTGATAAAACCCCAGGCCACTTTCTAAGAGTCATTAAATTTCCCAATTTTTCTTTTTTTCTCCTCCAATTGCAATTCCTTTGATGGTGTCTCCATTCCAGCGTGTTTGTAGGTCCTTCTTTTCTGTTTTGGCCTTCAGTGGGGATCAATTTTGACAAGCTTTGCTGCATGTGCCTGCCCTTGCTGGCGTATGGCCTGCCTGCATTTTGATGGCTTTGACTTTGGGAAAGATTTTTTCTTTTTTTTTTCTTTTTTGTTTTAAGTATTCATGCCATGTCCCTCATATCTTGCCCCCTAAGTTGTGTCTTCCTCCTTGACTTTTTCCCCTGCTTTTGCAACATCTGTGAGTTTTGTTTTGGCATCTTTTGGTCCTTTGCACTGCACCTGATAAAACCCCAGGCCATTTTCTTAGAGTCACTAAATTTCCAAAATTTTCTTTTTTTCTCCTCCAATTGCAATTCCTTTGATGTTGACTCCTTTCCCGCGTGTTTGTAAGTCATTCTTTTCTGTTTTGGCCTTCAGTGGGGATCAATTTTGGCAAACTTTGCTGCATGTGCCTGCCCTTGGTGTCATATGGCCTGCCTGCATTTTGTAGGCTTTGACTTTGGGAAAGATTTTTTTCTTTTTTTGGTTGTTTTCTGAAGTGTTCATGCCATGTCCCTCATATCTTGCCCCCTAAGTTGTGTCTTCCTCCTTGACTTTTTCCCCTGCTTTTGCAACATCTGTGAGCTTAGTTTTGGCATCTTTTGGTCCTTTGCACTGCACATGATAAAACCCCCGGCCATTTTCTTAGAGTCACTAAATTTCCCAAATTTTCTTTTTTTCTCCTCCAATTGCAATTCCTTTGATGTTGACTCCTTTCCAGCGTGTTTGTAAGTCCTTCTTTTCTGTTTTGGCCTTCAGTGGGGATCAATTTTGGCAAGCTTTGCTGCATGTGCCTGCCCTTGGTGGCGTATGGCCTGCCTGCATTTTGTAGGCTTTGACTTTGGGGAAGAGTTTTTCCTTTTTTTTTTTTTTTAATATTTTAAGTATTCATGCCATGTCCCTCATATCTTGCCCCCTAAGTTGTGTCTTCCTCCTTGACTTTTTCCCCTGCTTTTGCAACATCTGTGAGCTTAGTTTTGGCATCTTTTGGTCCTTTGCACTGCACCTGATATAAACCCAGGCCATTTTCTTAGAGTCACTAAATTTCCAAAATTTTCTTTTTTCTCCTCCAATTGCAATTCCTTTGATGTTGACTCCTTTCCACCGTGTTTGTACGTCCTTCTTTCCTGTTTTGGCCTTCAGTGGGGATCAATTTTGGCAAGCTTTGCTGCATGTGCCTGCCCTTGCTGGCGTATGGCCTGCCTGCATGTTGATGGCTTTGACTTTGGGAAAGATTTTTTCTTTTTTTTTTTTTTTATTATTTTAAGTATTCATGCCATGTCCCTCATATCTTGCCCCCTAAGTTGTGTCTTCCTCCTTGACTTTTTCCCCTGCTTTTGCAACATCTGTGAGCTTAGTTTTGCCACCTTTAGGTCCTTTGCAATGCACCTCATAAAACCCCAGGCCACTTTCTTAGAGTCATTAAATTTCCCAAATTTTCATCTTTTCCCCTCAATTACAATTCCTTTGATGTTGACTCCATTACAGCGTGTTTGTAGGTCCTTCTTTTCTGTTTTGGCCTTCAGTGGGGATCAATTTTGGCAAGCTTTGCTGCATGTGCCTGACCTTGGTGGCGTATGGCCTGCCTGCATTTTGAATGCTTTGACTTTGGGATAGATTTTTTCTTTTTCTTTTTTTTTTTTTTTTTTAAGTATTCATGCCATGTCCCTCATATCTTGCCCCCTAAGTTGTGTCTTCCTCCTTGACTTTTTCCCCTGCTTTTGCAACATCTGTGAGCTTAGTTTTGGCACTTTTTGGTCCTTTGCACTGCACCTGATAAAACCCCAGGCCACTTTCTAAGAGTCATTAAATTTACCAATTTTTCTTCTTTTCTCCTCCATTTGCAATTCCTTTGATGGTGTCTCCATTCCAGCGTGTTTGTAAGTCCTTCTTTTCTGTTTTGGCCTTCAGTGGGGATCAATTTTGGCAAGCTTTGCTGCATGTGCCTGCCCTTGGTGTCATATGGCCTGCCTGCATTTTGATGGCTTTGACTTTGGGAAAGATTTTTTCTTTATTTTTTCTTTTTTGTTTTAAGTATTCATGCCATGTCCCTCATATCTTGCCCCCTGAGTTGTGTCTTCCTCCTTGACTTTTTCCCCTGCTTTTGCAACATCTGTGAGTTTTGTTTTGGCATCTTTTGGTCCTTTGCACTGCACCTGATAAAACCCCAGGCCATTTTCTTAGAGTCACTAAATTTCCAAAATTTTCTTTTTTTCTCCTCCAATTGCAATTCCTTTGATGTTGACTCATTTCCCGCGTGTTTGTAAGTCATTCTTTTCTGTTTTGGCCTTCAGTGGGGATCAATTTTGGCAAACTTTGCTGCATGTGCCTGCCCTTGGTGTCATATGGCCTGCCTGCATTTTGTAGGCTTTGACTTTGGGAAAGATTTTTTTCTTTTTTTGGTTGTTTTCTGAAGTGTTCATGCCATGTCCCTCATATCTTGCCCCCTAAGTTCTGTCTTCCTCCTTGACTTTTTCCCCTGCTTTTGCAACATCTGTGAGCTTAGTTTTGGCATCTTTTGGTCCTTTGCACTGCACCTGATAAAACCCCAGGCCATTTTCTTAGAGTCACTTAATTTCCAAAATTTTCTTTTTTTCTCCTCCAATTGCAATTCCTTTGATGTTGAGTCCTTTCCAGCATGTTTGTAGGTCCTTCTTCTCTGTTTTGGCCTTCAGTGGGGATCAATTTTGGCAAGCTTTGCTGCATGTGCCTGCCCTTGCTGGCGTATGGCCTGCCTGCATTTTGATGGCTTTGACTTTGGGAAAGATTTTTTTTTTTTTTTTTTTTTAATTATTTTAAGTATTCATGCCATGTCCCTCATATCTTGCCCCCTAAGTTGTGTCTTCCTCCTTGACTTTTTCCCCTGCTTTTGCAACATCTGTGAGCTTAGTTTTGGCATCTTTTGGTCCTTTGCACTGCACCTGATATAAACCCAGGCCATTTTTTTAGAGTCAGTAATTTCCCAAATTTTCTTTTTTTCTCCTCCAATTGCAATTCCTGTGATGTTGACTCCATTCCAGCGTGTTTGTAGGTCCTTCTTTTCTTCTTTGGCCTTCAGTGGGGAACAATTTTGGCAAGCTTTGCTGCATGTGCCTGCACTTGCTGGCGTATGGCCTGCCTGCATTTTGATGGCTTTGACTTTGGGAAAGATTTTTTCTTTTTTTTTTTTTTATTATTTTATGTATTCATGCTATGTCCCTCATATCTTGCCCCCTAAGATGTGTCTTCCTCCTTGACTTTTTCCCCTGCTTTTGCAACATCTGTGAGCTTAGTTTTGGCAGCTTTTGGTCCTTTGCACTGCACCTGATAAAACCCCAGGCCACTTTCTAAGAGTCATTAAATTTCCCAAATTTTCTTCTTTTCCCCTCAATTGCAATTCCTTTGATGTTGACTCCATTACAGCGTGTTTGTAGGTCCTTCTTTTCTGTTTTGGCCTTCAGTGGGGATCAATTTTGGCAAGCTTTGCTGCATGTGCCTGCCCTTGCTGGCGTATGGCCTGCCTGCATTTTGATGGCTTTCACATTGGGATAGATTTTTTCTTTTTTTTTTTTTTTTTTTCTTTTAAGTATTCATGCCATGTCCCTCATATCTTGCTCCCTGAGATGTGTTTTCCTCCTTCACTTTTTCCCCTGCTTTTGCAATATCTGTGAGCTTAGTTTTGGCGTCTTTTGGTCCTTTGCAATGCACCTGATATAAACCCAGGCCATTTTTTTAGAGTCCGTAATTTCCCTAATTTTATTTTTTTCTCCTCCAATTGCAAATCCTTTGATGTTGTCTCCATTCCAGCGTGTTTGTAGGTCCTTTTTTTCTGTTTTGGCCTTCAGTGGGGATCAATTTTGGCAAGCTTTGCTGCATGTGCCCGCCCTTGGTGTCATATGGCCTGCCTACATTTTCAAGGCTTTGACTTTGGGAAAGATTTTTTTTTTTTTTATTCTTTTTTGTTTTAAGTATTCATGCCATGTCCCTCATATCTTGCCCCCTGAGTTGTGTCTTCCTCCTTGACTTTTTCCCCTGCTTTTGCAACATCTGTGAGCTTAGTTTGGGCACCTTTTGGTTCTTTTGCACTGCACCTGATAAAACCCCAGGCCATTTTCTTAGAGTCACTAAATTTCCCAATTTTTTTTTTTTCTCCTCCAATTGCAATTCTTTGATGGTGTCTCCATTCCAGCGTGTTTGTAAGTCCTTCTTTTCTGTTTTGGCCTTCAGTGGGGATCAATTTTGGCAAGCTTTGCTGCATGTGCCTGCCCTTGCTGGCGTATGGCCTGCCTGCATTTTGATGGCTTTGACTTTGGGAAAGATTTTTTCTTTTTTTTTTTTTTTTTTTTTAAGTATTCATGCCATGTCCCTCATATCTTGCCCACTAAGTTGTGTCTTCCTCCTTGACTTTTTCCCCTGCTTTTGCAACATCTGTGAGCTTAGTTTTGGCACCTTTTGGTCCTTTGCACTGCACCTGATAAAACCCCAGGCCACATTCTAAGAGTCACTAAATGTCCAAAATTTTCATTTTTCTCCTCCAATTGCAATTCCTTTGATGTTGACTCCTTTCCCGCGTGTTTTTAAGTCATTCTTTTCTGTTTTGGCCTTCAGTGGGGATCAATATTGGCAAACTTTGCTGCATGTGCCTGCCCTTGGTGTCATATGGCCTGCCTGCATTTTGTAGGCTTTGACTTTGGGAAAGATTTTTTTCTTTTTTTGGTTGTTTTCTGAAGTGTTCATGCCATGTCCCTCATATCTTGCCCCCTAAGTTGTGTCTTCCTCCTTTACTTTTTCCCCTGCTTTTGCAACATCTGTGAGCTTAGTTTTGGCATCTTTTGGTCCTTTGCACTGCACCTGATAAAACCCCAGGCCATTTTCTTAGAGTCACTAAATTTCCCAAATTTTCTTTTTTTCTCCTCCATTCTCCTCCAATTGCAATTCCTTTGATGTTGACTCCTTTCCAGCGTGTTTGTAGGTCCTTCTTTTCTGTTTTGGCCTTCAGTGGAGATCAATTTTGGCAAGCTTTGCTGCATGTGCCTGCCCTTGCTGGCGTATGGCCTGCCTGCATTTTGATGGCTTTGACTTTGGGAAAGATTTTTTCATTTTTTTTTCTTTTTTGTTTTAAGTATTCATGCCATGTCCCTCATATCTTGCCCCCTAAGTTGTGTCTTCCTCCTTGACTTTTTCCCCTGCTTTTGCAACATCTGTGAGCTTAGTTTTGGCATCTTTTGGTCCTTTGCACTGCACCTGATAAAACCCCAGGCCACTTTCTAAGAGTCATTATATTTCCCAAATTTTCTTTTTTTCTCCTCCAATTGCAATTCCTTTGATGGTGTCTCCATTCCAGCGTGTTTGTAAGTCATTCTTTTCTGTTTTGGCCTTCAGTGGGGATCAATTTTGGCAAACTTTGCTGCATGTGCCTGCCCTTGGTGTCATATGGCCTGCCTGCATTTTGTAGGCTTTGACTTTGGGAAAGATTTTTTTCTCTTTTTGGTTGTTTTCTGAAGTGTTCATGCCATGTCCCTCATATCTTGCCCCCTAAGTTGTGTCTTCCTCCTTGACTTTTTCCCCTGCTTTTGCAACATCTGTGAGCTTAGTTTTGGCATCTTTTGGTCCTTTGCACTGCACCTGATATAAACCCAGGCCATTTTTTTAGAGTCAGTAATTTCCCTAATTTTCTTTTTTTCTCCTCCAATTGCAAATCCTTTGATGTTGTCTCCATTCCAGCGTGTTTGTATGTCCTTCTTTTCTGTTTTGGCCTTCAGTGGGGATCAATTTTGGCAAGCTTTGCTGCATGTGCCTGCCCTTGGTGTCATATGGCCTGCCTGCATTTTGATGGCTTTGACTTTGGGAAAGATTTTTTTCTTTTTTTGGTTGTTTTCTGAAGTGTTCATGCCATGTCCCTCATATCTTGCCCCCTAAGTTGTGTCTTCCTCCTTGACTTTTTCCCCTGCTTTTGCAACATCTGTGAGGTTAGTTTTGGCATCTTTTGGTCCTTTGCACTGCACATGATAAAACCCCCGGCCATTTTCTTAGAGTCACTAAATTTCCCAAATTTTCTTTTTTTCTCCGCCAATTGCAATTCCTTTGATGTTGACTCCTTTCCAGCGTGTTTGTAGGTCCTTCTTTTCTGTTTTGGCCTTCAGTGGGGATCAATTTTGGCAAGCTTTGCTGCATGTGCCTGCCCTTGCTGGCGTATGGCCTGCCTGCATTTTGATGGCTTTGACTTTGGGAAAGATTTTTTTCTTTTTTTTGTTGTTTTCTGAAGTGTTCATGCCATGTCCCTCATATCTTGCCCCCTAAGTTGTGTCTTCCTCCTTGACTTTTTCCCCTGCTTTTGCAACATCTGTGAGCTTAGTTTTGGCATCTTTTGGTCCTTTGCACTGCACATGATAAAACCCCGGGCCATTTTCTTAGAGTCACTAAATTTCCCAAATTTTCTTTTTTTCTCCTCCAATTGCAATTCCTTTGATGTTGACTCCTTTCCAGCGTGTTTGTAGGTCCTTCTTTTCTGTTTTGGCCTTCAGTGGGGATCAATTTTGGCAAGCTTTGCTGCATGTGCCTGCCCTTGCTGGCGTATGGCCTGCCTGCATTTTGATGGCTTTGACTTTGGGAAAGATTTTTTCTTTTTTTTTTTTTTATTATTTTAAGTATTCATGCCATGTCCCTCATATCTTGCCCCCTAAGATGTGTCTTCCTCCTTGACTTTTTCCCCTGCTTTTGCAACATCTGTGAGCTTAGTTTTGGCACCTTTTGGTCCTTTGCACTGCACCTGATAAAACCCCAGGCCACTTTCTAAGAGTCATTAAATTTCCCAAATTTTCTTCTTTTCCCCTCAATTGCAATTCCGTTGATGTTGACTCCATTCCAGGGTGTTTGTAGGTCCTTGTTTTCTGTTTTGGCCTTCAGTGGGGATCAATATTGGAAAGCTTTGCTGCATGTGCCTGCCCTTGCTGGCGTATGGCCTGCCTGCATTTTGATGGCTTTGACTTTGGGAAAGATTTTTTCTTTTTTTTTTTTTTTTTTTTTCTTTTAAGTATTCATGCCATGTCCCTCATATCTTGCTCCCTAAGATGTGTTTTCCTCCTTCACTTTTTCCCCTGCTTTTGCAATATCTGTGAGCTTAGTTTTGGCATCTTTTGGTCCTTTGCAATGCACCTGATATAAACCCAGGCCATTTTTTTAGAGTCCGTAATTTCCCTAATTTTATTTTATTCTCCTCCAATTGCAAATCCTTTGATGTTGTCTCCATTCCAGCGTGTTTGTAGGTCCTTTTTTTCTGTTTTGGCCTTCAGTGGGGATCAATTTTGGCAAGCTTTGCTGCATGTGCCTGCCCTTGGTGTCATATGGCCTGCCTACATTTTCATGGCTTTGACTTTGGGAAAGATTTTTTTCTTTTTTTGGTTGTTTTCTGAAGTGTTCATGACATGTCCCTCATATCTTGCCCCCTGAGTTGTGTCTTCCTCCTTGACTTTTTCCCCTGCTTTTGCAACATCTGTGAGCTTAGTTTTGGCACCTTTTGGTTCTTTTGCACTGCACCTGATAAAACCCCAGGCCATTTTCTTAGAGTCACTAAATTTCCCAATTTTTTTTTTTTCTCCTCCAATTGCAATTCTTTGATGGTGTCTCCATTCCAGCGTGTTTGTAAGTCCTTCTTTTCTGTTTTGGCCTTCAGTGGGGATCAATTTTGGCAAGCTTTGCTGCATGTGCCTGCCCTTGCTGGCGTATGGCCTGCCTGCATTTTGATGGCTTTGACTTTGGGAAAGATTTTTTCTTTTTTTTTTTTTTTTTTTTTTAAGTATTCATGCCATGTCCCTCATATCTTGCCCACTAAGTTGTGTCTTCCTCCTTGACTTTTGCCCCTGCTTTTGCAACATCTGTGAGCTTTGTTTTGGCACCTTTTGGTCCTTTGCACTGCACCTGCTAAAACCCCAGGCCACATTCTAAGAGTCACTAAATGTCCAAAATTTTCATTTTTCTCCTCCAATTGCAATTCCTTTGATGTTGACTCCTTTCCCGCTTGTTTGTAAGTCATTCTTTTCTGTTTTGGCCTTCAGTGGGGATCAATTTTGGCAAGCTTTGCTGCATGTGCCTGCCCTTGGTGTCATATGGCCTGCCTGCATTTTGTAGGCTTTGACTTTGGGAAAGATTTTTTTCTTTTTTTCGTTGTTTTCTGAAGTGTTCATGCCATGTCCCTCATATCTTGCCCCCTAAGTTGTGTCTTCCTCCTTTACTTTTTCCCCTGCTTTTGCAACATCTGTGAGCTTAGTTTTGGCATCTTTTGGTCCTTTGCACTGCACATGATAAAACCCCAGGCCATTTTCTTAGAGTCACTAAATTTCCCAAATTTTCTTTTTTTCTCCTCCAATTGCAATTCCTTTGATGTTGACTCCTTTCCAGCGTGTTTGTAGGTCCTTCTTTTCTGTTTTGGCCTTCAGTGGGGATCAATTTTGGCAAGCTTTGCTGCATGTGCCTGCCCTTGGTGGCGTATGGCCTGCCTGCATTTTGATGGCTTTGACTTTGGGAAAGGTTTTTTTTTTTTTTTTTTTTTTATTATTTTAAGTATTCATGCCATGTCCCTCATATCTTGCCCCCTAAGTTGTGTCTTCCTCCTTGACTTTTTCCCCTGCTTTTGCAACATCTGTGAGCTTAGTTTTGGCATCTTTTGGTCCTTTGCACTGCACCTGATAAAACCCCAGGCCACTTTCTAAGAGTCATTAAATTTCCCAAATTTTCTTCTTTTCCCCTCAATTGCAATTCCTTTGATGTTGACTCCATTACAGCGTGTTTCTGGGTCCTTCTTTTCTGTTTTGGCCTTCAGTGGGGATCAATTTTGGCAAGCTTTGCTGCATGTGCCTGCCCTTGCTGGCGTATGGCCTGCCTGCATTTTGATGGCTTTGACTTTGGGAAAGATTTTTTCATTTTTTTTTCTTTTTTGTTTTAAGTATTCATGCCATGTCCCTCATATCTTGCCCCCTAAGTTGTGTCTTCCTCCTTGACTTTTTCCCCTGCTTTTGCAACATCTGTGAGCTTAGTTTTGGCATCTTTTGGTCCTTTGCAATGCACCTGATAAAACCCCAGGCCATTTTCTTAGAGTCACTAAATTTCCAAAATTTTCTTTTTTTCTCCTCCAATTGCAATTCCTTTGTTGTGGACTCCTTTCCCGCGTGTTTGTAAGTCATTCTTTTCTGTTTTGGCCTTCAGTGGGGATCAATTTTGGCAAGCTTTGCTGCATGTGCCTGCCCTTGGTGGCGTATGGCCTGCCTGCATTTTGATGGCTTTCACTTTGGGAAAGATTTTTTTCTTTTTTTTTTTTTTTAATATTTTAAGTATTCATGCCATGTCCCTCATATCTTGCCCCCTAAGTTGTGTCTTCCTCCTTGACTTTTTCCCCTGCTTTTGCAACATCTGTGAGCTTATTTTTGGCATCTTTTGGTCCTTTGCACTGCACCTGATATAAACCCAGGCCATTTTCTTAGTGTCACTAAATTTCCCAAATTTTCATTTTTTCTCCTCCAATTGCAATTCCTTTGATGTTGACTCCTTTCCAGCGTGTTTGTAGGTCCTTCTTTTCGGTTTTGACCTTCAGTGGGGATCAATTTTGGCAAGCTTTGCTGCATGTGCCTGCCCTTGCTGGCGTATGGCCTGCCTGCATTTTGATGGCTTTGACTTTGGGAAAGATTTTTTCTTTTTTTTTTCTTTTTTGTTTTAAGTATTCATGCCATGTCCCTCATATCTTGCCCCCTAAGTTGTGTCTTCCTCCTTGACTTTTTCCCCTGCTTTTGCAACATCTGTGAGCTTAGTTTTGGCATCTTTTGGTCCTTTGCACTGCACCTGATAAAACCCCAGGCCACTTTCTAAGAGTCATTATATTTCCCAAATTTTCTTTTTTTCTCCTCCAATTGCAATTCCTTTGATGTTGACTCCTTTCCAGCGTGTTTGTAGGTCCTTGTTTTCTGTTTTGGCCTTCAGTGGGGATCAATTTTGGCAAGCTTTGCTGCATGTGCCTGCCCTTGGTGGCGTATGGCCTGCCTGCATTTTGATGGCTTTGACTTTGGGAAAGATTTTTTCTTTTTTTTTTTTTTATTATTTTAAGTATTCATGCCATGTCCCTCATATCTTGCCCCCTAAGTTGTGTCTTCCTCCTTGACTTTTTCCCCTGCTTTTGCAACATCTGTGAGCTTAGTTTTGGCATCTTTTGGTCCTTTGCAATGCACCTGATATAAACCCAGGCCACATTCTAAGAGTCATTAAATTTCCCAAATTTTCTTCTTTTCCCCTCAATTGCAATTCCTTTGATGGTGTCTCCATTCCAGTGTGTTTGTAGGTCCTTCTTTTCTGTTTTGGCCTTCAGTGGGGATTAATTTTGGCAAGCTTTGCTGCATGTGCCTGCCCTTGGTGTCATATGGCCTGCCTGCATTTTGATGGCTTTGACTTTGGGAAAGATTTTTTCTTTTTTTTTTCTTTTTTGTTTTAAGTATTCATGCCATGTCCCTCATATCTTGCCCCCTAAGTTGTGTCTTCCTCCTTGACTTTTTCCCCTGCTTTTGCAACATCTGTGAGCTTAGTTTTGGCATCTTTTGGTCCTTTGCACTGCACCTGATAAAACCCCAGGCCATTTTCTTAGAGTCACTAAATTTCCAAAATTTTCTTTTTTTCTCCTCCAATTGCAATTCCTTTGTTGTAGACTCCTTTCCCGCGTGTTTGTAAGTCATTCTTTTCTGTTTTGGCCTTCAGTGGGGATCAATTTTGGCAAGCTTTGCTGCATGTGCCTGCCCTTGGTGGCGTATGGCCTGCCTGCATTTTGATGGCTTTCACTTTGGGAAAGATTTTTTTCTTTTTTTTTTTTTTTAATATTTTAAGTATTCATGCCATGTCCCTCATATCTTGCCCCCTAAGTTGTGTCTTCCTCCTTGACTTTTTCCCCTGCTTTTGCAACATCTGTGAGCTTAGTTTTGGCATCTTTTGGTCCTTTGCACTGCACCTGATATAAACCCAGGCCATTTTCTTAGTGTCACTAAATTTCCAAAATTTTCTTTTTTTCTCCTCCAATTGCAATTCCTTTGATGTTGACTCCTTTCCAGCGTGTTTGTAGGTCCTTCTTTTCTGTTTTGACCTTCAGTGGGGATCAATTTTGGCAAGCTTTGCTGCATGTGCCTGCCCTTGCTGGCGTATGGCCTGCCTGCATTTTGATGGCTTTGACTTTGGGAAAGATTTTTTCTTTTTTTTTTTTTTATTATTTTAAGTATTCATGCCATGTCCCTCATATCTTGCCCCCGTAGTTGTGTCTTCCTCCTTGACTTTTTCCCCTGCTTTTGCAACATCTGTGAGCTTAGTTTTGGCATCTTTTGGTCCTTTGCACTGCACCTGATAAAACCCCAGGCCATTTTCTTAGTGTCACTAAATTTCCCAAATTTTCTTTTTTTCTCCTCCAATTGCAATTCCTTTGATGTTGACTCCTTTCCAGCGTGTTTGTAGGTCCTTCTTTTCTGTTTTGGCCTTCAGTGGGGATCAATTTTGGCAAGCTTTGCTGCATGTGCCTGCCCTTGGTGGCATATGGCCTGCCTGCATTTTGATGGCTTTGACTTTGGGAAAGATTTTTTTCTTTTTTTTTTTTTTTATTATTTTAAGTATTCATGCCATGTCCCTCATATCTTGCCCCCTAAGTTGTGTCTTCCTCCTTGACTTTTTCCCCTGCTTTTGCAACATCTGTGAGCTTAGTTTTGGCATCTTTTGGTCCTTTGCACTGCACCTGATATAAACCCAGGCCATTTTCTTAGTGTCACTAAATTTCCCAAATTTTCATTTTTTCTCCTCCAATTGCAATTCCTTTGATGTTGACTCCTTTCCAGCGTGTTTGTAGGTCCTTCTTTTCTGTTTTGGCCTTCAGTGGGGATCAATTTTGGCAAGCTTTGCTGCATGTGCCTGCCCTTGCTGGCGTATGGCCTGCCTGCATTTTGATGGCTTTGACTTTGGGAAAGATTTTTTCTTTTTTTTTTTTTTATTATTTTAAGTATTCATGCCATGTCCCTCATATCTTGCCCCCTAAGTTGTGTCTTCCTCCTATACTTTTTCCCCTGCTTTTGCAACATCTGTGAGCTTAGTTTTGGCATCTTTTGGTCCTTTGCACTGCACCTGATAAAACCCCAGGCCACTTTCTAAGAGTCATTATATTTCCCAAATTTTCTTTTTTTCTCCTCCAATTGCAATTCCTTTGATGTTTTCTCCATTCCAGCGTGTTTGTAGCTCCTTCTTTTCTGTTTTGGCCTTCAGTGGGGATCAATTTTGGCAAGCTTTGCTGCATGTGCCTGCCCTTGCTGGCGTATGGCCTGCCTGCATTTTGATGGCTTTGACTTTGGGAAAGATTTTTTCTTTTTTTTTTCTTTTTTGTTTTAAGTATTCATGCCATGTCCCTCATATCTTGCCCCCTAAGTTGTGTCTTCCTCCTTGACTTTTTCCCCTGCTTTTGCAACATCTGTGAGCTTAGTTTTGGCATCTTTTGGTCCTTTGCACTGCACCTGATAAAACCCCAGGCCATTTTCTTGGAGTCACTAAATTTCCAAAATTTTCTTTTTTTCTCCTCCATTTGCAATTCCTTTGATGTTGACTCCTTTCCCACGTGTTTGTAAGTCATTCTTTTCTGTTTTGGCCTTCAGTGGGGATCAATTTTGGCAAGCTTTGCTGCATGTGCCTGCCCTTGCTGGCGTATGGCCTGCCTGCATTTTGATGGCTTTGACTTTGGGAAAGATTTTTTCTTTTTTTTTTTTATTATTTTAAGTATTCATGCCATGTCCCTCATATCTTGCCCCCTAAGTTGTGTCTTCCTCCTTGACTTTTTCCCCTGCTTTTGCAACATCTGTGAGCTTAGTTTTGGCATTTTTTGGTCCTTTGCACTGCACCTGATAAAACCCCAGGCCACTTTCTAAGAGTCATTATATTTCCCAAATTTTCTTTTTTTCTCCTCCAATTGCAATTCCTTTGATGGTGTCTCCATTCCAGCGTGTTTGTAGGTCCTTCTTTTCTGTTTTGGCCTTCAGTGGGGATCAATTTTGGCAAGCTTTGCTGCATGTGCCTGCCCTTGGTGTCATATGGCCTGCCTGCATTTTGATGGCTTTGACTTTGGGAAAGATTTTTTTCTTTTTTTGGTTGTTTTCTGAAGTGTTCATGCCATGTCCCTCATATCTTGCCCCCTAAGTTGTGTCTTCCTCCTTGACTTTTTCCCCTGCTTTTGCAACATCTGTGAGCTTAGTTTTGGCATCTTTTGGTCCTTTGCACTGCACATGATAAAACCCCAGGCCATTTTCTTAGAGTCACCAAATTTCCCAAATTTTCTTTTTTTCTCCTCCAATTGCAATTCCTTTGATGTTGACTCCTTTCCAGCGTGTTTGTAGGTCCTTCTTTTCTGTTTTGGCCTTCAGTGGGGATCAATTTTGGCAAGCTTTGCTGCATGTGCCTGCCCTTGCTGGCGTATGGCCTGCCTGCATTTTGATGGCTTTGACTTTGGGAAAGATTTTTATTTTTTTTTTTTTTTAATATTTTAAGTATTCATGCCATGTCCCTCATATCTTGCCCCCTAAGTTGTGTCTTCCTCCTTGACTTTTTCCCCTGCTTTTGCAACATCTGTGAGCTTAGTTTTGGCATCTTTTGGTCCTTTGCACTGCACCTGATAAAACCCCAGGCCATTTTCTTAGAGTCACTAAATTTCCAAAATTTTCTTTTTTTCTCCTCCAATTGCAATTCCTTTGATGTTGACTCCTTTCCCGCGTGTTTGTAAGACCTTCTTTTCTGTTTTGGCCTTCAGTGGGGATCAATTTTGGCAAACTTTGTTGCATGTGCCTGCCCTTGGTGTCATATGGCCTGCCTGCATTTTGTAGGCTTTGACTTTGGGAAAGATTTTTTTCTTTTTTTGCTTGTTTTCTGAAGTGTTCATGCCATGTCCCTCATATCTTGCCCCCTAAGTTCTGTCTTCCTCCTTGACTTTTTCCCCTGCTTTTGCAACATCTGTGAGCTTAGTTTTGGCATCTTTTGGTCCTTTGCACTGCACCTGATATAAACCCATGCCATTTTCTTAGAGTCACTAAATTTCCCAAATTTTCTTTTTTTCTCCTCCAATTGCAATTCCTTTGATGTTGTCTCCATTCCAGCGTGTTTGTATGTCCTTCTTTTCTGTTTTGGCCTTCAGTGGGGATCAATTTTGGCAAGATTTGCTGCATGTGCCTGCCCTTGGTGGCGTATGGCCTGCCTGCATTTTGATGGCTTTGACTTTGGGAAAGATTTTTTTCTTTTTTTTTTTTGGTTTTCTGAAGTGTTCATGGCATGTCCCTCATATCTTGCCCCCTAAGTTGTGTCTTCCTCCTTGACTTTTTCCCCTGCTTTTGCAACATCTGTGAGCTTAGTTTTGGCATCTTTTGGCCCTTTGCACTGCACATGAAAAAACCCCCGGCCATCTTCTTAGAGTCACTAAATTTCCCAAATTTTCTTTTTTTCTCCTCCAATTGCAATTCCTTTGATGTTGACTCCTTTCCAGCGTGTTTGTAGGTCCTTCTTTTCTGTTTTGGCCTTCAGTGGGGATCAATTTTGGCAAGCTTTGCTGCATGTGCCTGCCCTTGCTGGCGTATGGCCTGCCTGCATTTTGATGGCTTTGACTTTGGGAAAGATTTTTTTCTTTTTTTTTTTTTTAATATTTTAAGTATTCATGCCATGTCCCTCATATCTTGCCCCCTAAGTTGTGTCTTCCTCCTTGACTTTTTCCCCCGCTTTTGCAACATCTGTGAGCTTAGTTTTGGCATCTTTTGGTCCTTTGCACTGCACCTGATATAAACCCAGGCCATTTTCTTAGAGTCACTAAATTTCCAAAATTTTCTTTTTTTCTCCTCCAATTGCAATTCCTTTGATGTTGACTCCTTTCCACCGTTGTGCGTACGTCCTTCTTTTCTGTTTTGGCCTTCAGTGGGGATCAATTTTGGCAAGCTTTGCTGCATGTGCCTGCCCTTGCTGGCGTATGGCCTGCCTGCATGTTGATGGCTTTGACTTTGGGAAAGATTTTTTCTTTTTTTTTTTTTTATTATTTTAAGTATTCATGCCATGTCCCTCATATCTTGCCCCCTAAGTTGTGTCTTCCTCCTTGACTTTTTCCCCTGCTTTTGCAACATCTGTGAGTTTTGTTTTGGCATCTTTTGGTCCTTTGCACTGCACCTGATAAAACCTCAGGCCATTTTCTTAGAGTCACTAAATTTCCCAAATTTTCTTCTTTTCCCCTCAATTGCAATTCCTTTGATGTTGACTCCATTACAGCGTGTTTGTAGGTCCTTCTTTTCTGTTTTGGCCTTCAGTGGGGATCAATTTTGGCAAGCTTTGCTGCATGTGCCTGCCCTTGGTGTCATATGGCCTGCCTGCATTTTGTAGGCTTTGACTTTGGGATAGATTTTTTCTTTTTATTTTTTTTTTTTTTTTTTTAAGTATTCATGCCATGTCCCTCATATCTTGCCCCCTAAGTTGTGTCTTCCTCCTTGACTTTTTCCCCTGCTTTTGCAACATCTGTGAGCTTAGTTTTGGCACTTTTTGGTCCTTTGCACTGCACCTGATAAAACCCCAGGCCACTTTCTAAGAGTCATTAAATTTACCAATTTTTCTTCTTTTCTCCTCCATTTGCAATTCCTTTGATGGTGTCTCCATTCCAGCGTGTTTGTAAGTCCTTCTTTTCTGTTTTGGCCTTCAGTGGGGATCAATTTTGGCAAGCTTTGCTGCATGTGCCTGCCCTTGGTGTCATATGGCCTGCCTGCATTTTGATGGCTTTGACTTTGGGAAAGATTTTTTCTTTTTTTTTTCTTTTTTGTTTTAAGTATTCATGCCATGTCCCTCATATCTTGCCCCCTGAGTTGTGTCTTCCTCCTTGACTTTTTCCCCTGCTTTTGCAACATCTGTGAGCTTAGTTTTGGCATCTTTTGGTCCTTTGCACTGCACCTGATAAAACCCCAGGCCATTTTCTTGGAGTCACTAAATTTCCAAAATTTTCTTTTTTTCTCCTCCATTTGCAATTCCTTTGATGTTGACTCCTTTCCCACGTGTTTGTAAGTCATTCTTTTCTGTTTTGGCCTTCAGTGGGGATCAATTTTGGCAAGCTTTGCTGCATGTGCCTGCCCTTGCTGGCGTATGGCCTGCCTGCATTTTGATGGCTTTGACTTTGGGAAAGATTTTTTCTTTTTTTTTTTTTTATTATTTTAAGTATTCATGCCATGTCCCTCATATCTTGCCCCCTAAGTTGTGTCTTCCTCCTTGACTTTTTCCCCTGCTTTTGCAACATCTGTGAGCTTAGTTTTGGCATTTTTTGGTCCTTTGCACTGCACCTGATAAAACCCCAGGCCACTTTCTAAGAGTCATTATATTTCCCAAATTTTCTTTTTTTCTCCTCCAATTGCAATTCCTTTGATGGTGTCTCCATTCCAGCGTGTTTGTAGGTCCTTCTTTTCTGTTTTGGCCTTCAGTGGGGATCAATTTTGGCAAGCTTTGCTGCATGTGCCTGCCCTTGCTGGCGTATGGCCTGCCTGCATTTTGATGGCTTTGACTTTGGGAAAGATTTTTTCTTTTTTTCTTTTTTTTTTGTTTTAAGTATTCATGCCATGTCCCTCATATCTTGCCCCCTAAGTTGTGTCTTCCTCCTTGACTTTTTCCCCTGCTTTTGCAACATCTGTGAGCTTAGTTTTGGCATTTTTTGGTCCTTTGCACTGCACCTGATAAAACCCCAGGCCACTTTCTAAGAGTCATTATATTTCCCAAATTTTCTTTTTTTCTCCTCCAATTGCAATTCCTTTGATGGTGTCTCCATTCCAGCGTGTTTGTAGGTCCTTCTTTTCTGTTTTGGCCTTCAGTGGGGATCAATTTTGGCAAGCTTTGCTGCATGTGCCTGCCCTTGGTGTCATATGGCCTGCCTGCATTTTGATGGCTTTGACTTTGGGAAAGATTTTTTTCTTTTTTTGGTTGTTTTCTGAAGTGTTCATGCCATGTCCCTCATATCTTGCCCCCTAAGTTGTGTCTTCCTCCTTGACTTTTTCCCCTGCTTTTGCAACATCTGTGAGCTTAGTTTTGGCATCTTTTGGTCCTTTGCACTGCACATGATAAAACCCCAGGCCATTTTCTTAGAGTCACCAAATTTCCCAAATTTTCTTTTTTTCTCCTCTGATTGCAATTCCTTTGATGTTGACTCCTTTCCAGCGTGTTTGTAGATCCTTCTTTTCTGTTTTGGCCTTCAGTGGGGATCAATTTTGGCAAGCTTTGCTGCATGTGCCTGCCCTTGCTGGCGTATGGCCTGCCTGCATTTTGATGGCTTTGACTTTGGGAAAGATTTTTATTTTTTTTTTTTTTTAATATTTTAAGTATTCATGCCATGTCCCTCATATCTTGCCCCCTAAGTTGTGTCTTCCTCCTTGACTTTTTCCCCTGCTTTTGCAACATCTGTGAGCTTAGTTTTGGCATCTTTTGGTCCTTTGCACTGCACCTGATAAAACCCCAGGCCATTTTCTTAGAGTCACTAAATTTCCAAAATTTTCTTTTTTTCTCCTCCAATTGGAATTCCTTTGATGTTGACTCCTTTCCCGCGTGTTTGTAAGACCTTCTTTTCTGTTTTGGCCTTCAGTGGGGATCAATTTTGGCAAACTTTGCTGCATGTGCCTGCCCTTGGTGTCATATGGCCTGCCTGCATTTTGTAGGCTTTGACTTTGGGAAAGATTTTTTTCTTTTTTTGGTTGTTTTCTGAAGTGTTCATGCCATGTCCCTCATATCTTGCCCCCTAAGTTCTGTCTTCCTCCTTGACTTTTTCCCCTGCTTTTGCAACATCTGTGAGCTTAGTTTTGGCATCTTTTGGTCCTTTGCACTGCACCTGATATAAACCCAGGCCATTTTCTTAGAGTCACTAAATTTCCCAAATTTTCTTTTTTTCTCCTCCAATTGCAATTCCTTTGATGTTGTCTCCATTCCAGCGTGTTTGTATGTCCTTCTTTTCTGTTTTGGCCTTCAGTGGGGATCAATTTTGGCAAGATTTGCTGCATGTGCCTGCCCTTGGTGGCGTATGGCCTGCCTGCATTTTGATGGCTTTGACTTTGGGAAAGATTTTTTTCTTTTTTTTTTTGGTTTTCTGAAGTGTTCATGGCATGTCCCTCATATCTTGCCCCCTAAGTTGTGTCTTCCTCCTTGACTTTTTCCCCTGCTTTTGCAACATCTGTGAGCTTACTTTTGGCATCTTTTGGTCCTTTGCACTGCACATGAAAAAACCCCCGGCCATCTTCTTAGAGTCAATAAATTTCCCAAATTTTCTTTTTTTCTCCTCCAATTGCAATTCCTTTGATGTTGACTCCTTTCCAGCGTGTTTGTAGGTCCTTCTTTTCTGTTTTGGCCTTCAGTGGGGATCAATTTTGGCAAGCTTTGCTGCATGTGCCTGCCCTTGCTGGCGTATGGCCTGCCTGCATTTTGATGGCTTTGACTTTGGGAAAGATTTTTTTCTTTTTTTTTTTTTTAATATTTTAAGTATTCATGCCATGTCCCTCATATCTTGCCCCCTAAGTTGTGTCTTCCTCCTTGACTTTTTCCCCCGCTTTTGCAACATCTGTGAGCTTAGTTTTGGCATCTTTTGGTCCTTTGCACTGCACCTGATATAAACCCAGGCCATTTTCTTAGAGTCACTAAATTTCCAAAATTTTCTTTTTTTCTCCTCCAATTGCAATTCCTTTGATGTTGACTCCTTTCCACCGTGTTTGTACGTCCTTCTTTTCTGTTTTGGCCTTCAGTGGGGATCAATTTTGGCAAGCTTTGCTGCATGTGCCTGCCCTTGCTGGCGTATGGCCTGCCTGCATGTTGATGGCTTTGACTTTGGGAAAGATTTTTTCTTTTTTTTTTTTTTATTATTTTAATATTCATGCCATGTCCCTCATATCTTGCCCCCTAAGTTGTGTCTTCCTCCTTGACTTTTTCCCCTGCTTTTGCAACATCTGTGAGTTTTGTTTTGGCATCTTTTGGTCCTTTGCACTGCACCTGATAAAACCCCAGGCCATTTTCTTAGAGTCACTAAATTTCCCAAATTTTCTTCTTTTCCCCTCAATTGCAATTCCTTTGATGTTGACTCCATTCCAGCGTGTTTGTAGGTCCTTCTTTTCTGTTTTGGCCTTCAGTGGGGATCAATTTTGGCAAGCTTTGCTGCATGTGCCTGCCCTTGGTGTCATATGGCCTGCCTGCATTTTGTAGGCTTTGACTTTGGGATAGATTTTTTCTTTTTATTTTTTTTTTTTTTTTTTAAGTATTCATGCCATGTCCCTCATATCTTGCCCCCTAAGTTGTGTCTTCCTCCTTGACTTTTTCCCCTGCTTTTGCAACATCTGTGAGCTTAGTTTTGGCACTTTTTGGTCCTTTGCACTGCACCTGATAAAACCCCAGGCCACTTTCTAAGAGTCATTAAATTTACCAATTTTTCTTCTTTTCTCCTCCATTTGCAATTCCTTTGATGGTGTCTCCATTCCAGCGTGTTTGTAAGTCCTTCTTTTCTGTTTTGGCCTTCAGTGGGGATCAATTTTGGCAAGCTTTGCTGCATGTGCCTGCCCTTGGTGTCATATGGCCTGCCTGCATTTTGATGGCTTTGACTTTGGGAAAGATTTTTTCTTTTTTTTTTCTTTTTTGTTTTAAGTATTCATGCCATGTCCCTCATATCTTGCCCCCTGAGTTGTGTCTTCCTCCTTGACTTTTTCCCCTGCTTTTGCAACATCTGTGAGCTTAGTTTTGGCATCTTTTGGTCCTTTGCACTGCACCTGATAAAACCCCAGGCCATTTTCTTGGAGTCACTAAATTTCCAAAATTTTCTTTTTTTCTCCTCCATTTGCAATTCCTTTGATGTTGACTCCTTTCCCACGTGTTTGTAAGTCATTCTTTTCTGTTTTGGCCTTCAGTGGGGATCAATTTTGGCAAGCTTTGCTGCATGTGCCTGCCCTTGCTGGCGTATGGCCTGCCTGCATTTTGATGGCTTTGACTTTGGGAAAGATTTTTTCTTTTTTTTTTTTTTATTATTTTAAGTATTCATGCCATGTCCCTCATATCTTGCCCCCTAAGTTGTGTCTTCCTCCTTGACTTTTTCCCCTGCTTTTGCAACATCTGTGAGCTTAGTTTTGGCATTTTTTGGTCCTTTGCACTGCACCTGATAAAACCCCAGGCCACTTTCTAAGAGTCATTATATTTCCCAAATTTTCTTTTTTTCTCCTCCAATTGCAATTCCTTTGATGGTGTCTCCATTCCAGCGTGTTTGTAGGTCCTTCTTTTCTGTTTTGGCCTTCAGTGGGGATCAATTTTGGCAAGCTTTGCTGCATGTGCCTGCCCTTGCTGGCGTATGGCCTGCCTGCATTTTGATGGCTTTGACTTTGGGAAAGATTTTTTCTTTTTTTCTTTTTTTTTTGTTTTAAGTATTCATGCCATGTCCCTCATATCTTGCCCCCTAAGTTGTGTCTTCCTCCTTGACTTTTTCCCCTGCTTTTGCAACATCTGTGAGCTTAGTTTTGGCATCTTTTGGTCCTTTGCACTGCACGGGATAAAACCCCAGGCCATTTTCTTGGAGTCACTAAATTTCCAAAATTTTCTTTTTTTCTCCTCCAATTGCAATTCCTTTGATGTTGACTCCTTTCCCGCGTGTTTGTAAGTCCTTCTTTTCTGTTTTGGCCTTCAGTGGGGATCAATTTTGGCAAGCTTTGCTGCATGTGCCTGCCCTTGGTGTCATATGGCCTGCCTGCATTTTGATGGCTTTGACTTTGGGAAAGATTTTTTTCTTTTTTTGGTTGTTTTCTGAAGTGTTCATGCCATGTCCCTCATATCTTGCCCCCTAAGTTGTGTCTTCCTCCTTGACTTTTTCCCCTGCTTTTGCAACATCTGTGAGCTTAGTTTTGGCATCTTTTGGTCCTTTGCACTGCACATGATAAAACCCCAGGCCATTTTCTTAGAGTCACTAAATTTCCCAAATTTTCTTTTTTTCTCCTCCAATTGCAATTCCTTTGATGTTGACTCCTTTCCAGCGTGTTTGTAGGTCCTTCTTTTCTGTTTTGGCCTTCAGTGGGGATCAATTTTGGCAAGCTTTGCTGCATGTGCCTGCCCTTGCTGGCGTATGGCCTGCCTGCATTTTGATGGCTTTGACTTTGGGAAAGATTTTTTCTTTTTTTTTTTTTTATTATTTTAAGTATTCATGCCATGTCCCTCATATCTTGCCCCCTAAGTTGTGTCTTCCTCCTTGACTTTTTCCCCTGCTTTTGCAACATCTGTGAGCTTAGTTTTGGCATCTTTTGGTCCTTTGCACTGCACCTGATAAAACCCCAGGCCACTTTCTAAGAGTCATTATATTTACCAATTTTTCTTCTTTTCTCCTCCAATTGCAATTCCTTTGATGTTGTCTCCATTCCAGTGTGTTTGTATGTCCTTCTTTTCTGTTTTGGCCTTCAGTGGGGATCAATTTTGGCAAGCTTTGCTGCATGTGCCTGCCCTTGCTGGCGTATGGCCTGCCTGCATTTTGATGGCTTTGACTTTGGGAAAGATTTTTTCTTTTTTTCTTTTTTTTTTGTTTTAAGTATTCATGCCATGTCCCTCATATCTTGCCCCCTAAGTTGTGTCTTCCTCCTTGACTTTTTCCCCTGCTTTTGCAACATCTGTGAGCTTAGTTTTGGCATCTTTTGGTCCTTTGCACTGCACCTGATAAAACCCCAGGCCATTTTCTTAGAGTCACTAAATTTCCAAAATTTTCTTTTTTTCTCCTCCAATTGCAATTCCTTTGATGTTGACTCCTTTCCCGCGTGTTTGTAAGTCCTTCTTTTCTGTTTTGGCCTTCAGTGGGGATCAATTTTGGCAAGCTTTGCTGCATGTGCCTGCCCTTGCTGGCGTATGGCCTGCCTGCATTTTGATGGCTTTGACTTTGGGAAAGATTTTTTCTTTTTTTTTTTTTATTATTTTAAGTATTCATGCCATGTCCCTCATATCTTGCCCCCTAAGTTGTGTCTCCCTCCTTGACTTTTTCCCCTGCTTTTGCAACATCTGTGAGCTTAGTTTTGGCATCTTTTGGTCCTTTGCAATGCACCTCATAAAACCCAGGCCACTTTCTAAGAGTCATTAAATTTCCCAAATTTTCTTCTTTTCCCCTCAATTGCAATTCCTTTGATGTTGACTCCATTCCAGCGTGTTTGTAGGTCCTTCTTTTCTGTTTTGGCCTTCAGTGGGGATCAATTTTGGCAAGCTTTGCTGCATGTGCCTGCCCTTGCTGGCGTATGGCCTGCCTGCATTTTGATGGCTTTGACTTTGGGAAAGATTTTTTCTTTTTTTTTTTTTTTTTTTTTAAGTATTCATGCCATGTCCCTCATATCTTGCCCCCTAAGTTGTGTCTTCCTCCTTGACTTTTTCCCCTGCTTTTGCAACATCTGTGAGCTTAGTTTTGGCACCTTTTGGTCCTTTGCACTGCACCTGATAAAACCCCAGGCCACTTTCTAAGAGTGATTAAATTTACCAATTTTTCTTCTTTTCTCCTCCATTTGCAATTCCTTTGATGGTGTCTCCATTCCAGCGTGTTTGTAGGTCCTTCTTTTCTGTTTTGGCCTTCAGTGGGGATCAATTTTGGCAAGCTTTGCTGCATGTGCCTGCCCTTGCTGGTGTATGGCCTGCCTGCATTTTGATGGCTTTGACTTTGGGAAAGATTTTTTCTTTATTTTTTCTTTTTTGTTTTAAGTATTCATGCCATGTCCCTCATATCTTGCCCCCTGAGTTGTGTCTTCCTCCTTGACTTTTTCCCCTGCTTTTGCAACATCTGTGAGCTTAGTTTTGGCATCTTTTGGTCCTTTGCACTGCACCTGATAAAACCCCAGGCCATTTTCTTAGAGTCACTAAATTTCCAAAATTTTCTTTTTTTCTCCTCCAATTGCAATTCCTTTGATGTTGACTCCTTTCCCGCGTGTTTGTAAGTCCTTCTTTTCTGTTTTGGCCTTCAGTGGGGATCAATTTTGGCAAACTTTGCTGCATGTGCCTGCCCTTGGTGTCATATGGCCTGCCTGCATTTTGTAGGCTTTGACTTTGGGAAAGATTTTTTTCTTTTTTTGGTTGTTTTCTGAAATGTTCATGCCATGTCCCTCATATCTTGCCCCCTAAGTTCTGTCTTCCTCCTTGACTTTTTCCCCTGCTTTTGCAACATCTGTGAGCTTAGTTTTGGCATCTTTTGGTCCTTTGCACTGCACCTGATAAAACCCCAGGCCATTTTCTTAGAGTCACTAAATTTCCCAAATTTTCTTTTTTTCTCCTCCAATTGCAATTCCTTTGATGTTGTCTCCATTCCAGCGTGTTTGTATGTCCTTCTTTTCTGTTTTGGCCTTCAGTGGGGATCAATTTTGGCAAGATTTGCTGCATGTGCCTGCCCTTGGTGGCGTATGGCCTGCCTGCATTTTGATGGCTTTGACTTTGGGAAAGATTTTTTTCTTTTTTTTTTTGGTTTTCTGAAGTGTTCATGGCATGTCCCTCATATCTTGCCCCCTAAGTTGTGTCTTCCTCCTTGACTTTTTCCCCTGCTTTTGCAACATCTGTGAGCTTAGTTTTGGCATCTTTTGGCCCTTTGCACTGCACATGAAAAAACCCCCGGCCATCTTCTTAGAGTCACTAAATTTCCCAAATTTTCTTTTTTTCTCCTCCAATTGCAATTCCTTTGATGTTGACTCCTTTCCAGCGTGTTTGTAGGTCCTTCTTTTCTGTTTTGGCCTTCAGTGGGGATCAATTTTGGCAAGCTTTGCTGCATGTGCCTGCCCTTGCTGGCGTATGGCCTGCCTGCATTTTGATGGCTTTGACTTTGGGAAAGATTTTTTTCTTTTTTTTTTTTTTAATATTTTAAGTATTCATGCCATGTCCCTCATATCTTGCCCCCTAAGTTGTGTCTTCCTCCTTGACTTTTTCCCCCGCTTTTGCAACATCTGTGAGCTTAGTTTTGGCATCTTTTGGTCCTTTGCACTTCACCTGATAAAACCCCAGGCCACTTTCTAAGAGTCATTAAATTTCCCAATTTTTCTTTTTTTCTCCTCCAATTGCAATTCCTTTGATGGTGTCTCCATTCCAGCGTGTTTGTAGGTCCTTCTTTTCTGTTTTGGCCTTCAGTGGGGATCAATTTTGACAAGCTTTGCTGCATGTGCCTGCCCTTGCTGGCGTATGGCCTGCCTGCATTTTGATGGCTTTGACTTTGGGAAAGATTTTTTCTTTTTTTTTTCTTTTTTGTTTTAAGTATTCATGCCATGTCCCTCATATCTTGCCCCCGTAGTTGTGTCTTCCTCCTTGACTTTTTCCCCTGCTTTTGCAACATCTGTGAGTTTTGTTTTGGCATCTTTTGGTCCTTTGCACTGCACCTGATAAAACCCCAGGCCATTTTCTTAGAGTCACTAAATTTCCCAAATTTTCTTTTTTTCTCCTCCAATTGCAATTCCTTTGATGTTGACTCCTTTCCCGCGTGTTTGTAAGTCATTCTTTTCTGTTTTGGCCTTCAGTGGGGATCAATTTTGGCAAACTTTGCTGCATGTGCCTGCCCTTGGTGTCATATGGCCTGCCTTCATTTTGTAGGCTTTGACTTTGGGAAAGATTTTTTTCTTTTTTTGGTTGTTTTCTGAAGTGTTCATGCCATGTCCCTCATATCTTGCCCCCTAAGTTGTGTCTTCCTCCTTGACTTTTTCCCCTGCTTTTGCAACATCTGTGAGCTTAGTTTTGGCATCTTTTGGTCCTTTGCACTGCACATGATAAAACCCCCGGCCATTTTCTTAGAGTCACTAAATTTCCCAAATTTTCTTTTTTTCTCCTCCAATTGCAATTCCTTTGATGTTGACTCCTTTCCAGCGTGTTTGTAAGTCCTTCTTTTCTGTTTTGGCCTTCAGTGGGGATCAATTTTGGCAAGCTTTGCTGCATGTGCCTGCCCTTGGTGGCGTATGGCCTGCCTGCATTTTGATGGCTTTGACTTTGGGGAATATTTTTTCCTTTTTTTTTTTTTTTAATATTTTAAGTATTCATGCCATGTCCCTCATATCTTGCCCCCTAAGTTGTGTCTTCCTCCTTGACTTTTTCCCCTGCTTTTGCAACATCTGTGAGCTTAGTTTTGGCATCTTTTGGTCCTTTGCACTGCACCTGATATAAACCCAGGCCATTTTCTTAGAGTCACTAAATTTCCAAAATTTTGTTTTTTCTCCTCCAATTGCAAATCCTTTGATGTTGACTCCTTTCCACCGTGTTTGTACGTCCTTCTTTCCTGTTTTGGCCTTCAGTGGGGATCAATTTTGGCAAGCTTTGCTGCATGTGCCTGCCCTTGCTGGCGTATGGCCTGCCTGCATGTTGATGGCTTTGACTTTGGGAAAGATTTTTTCTTTTTTTTTTCTTTTTTGTTTTAAGTATTCATGCCATGTCCCTCATATCTTGCCCCCTAAGTTGTGTCTTCCTCCTTGACTTTTTCCCCTGCTTTTGCAACATCTGTGAGCTTAGTTTTGCCACCTTTTGGTCCTTTGCAATGCACCTCATAAAACCCCAGGCCACTTTCTTAGAGTCATTAAATTTCCCAAATTTTCTTCTTTTCCCCTCAATTACAATTCCTTTGATGTTGACTCCATTACAGCGTGTTTGTAGGTCCTTCTTTTCTGTTTTGGCCTTCAGTGGGGATCAATTTTGGCAAGCTTTGCTGCATGTGCCTGACCTTGGTGGCGTATGGCCTGCCTGCATTTTGATGGCTTTGACTTTGGGATAGATTTTTTCTTTTTCTTTTTTTTTTTTTTTTTTAAGTATTCATGCCATGTCCCTCATATCTTGCCCCCTAAGTTGTGTCTTCCTCCTTGACTTTTTCCCCTGCTTTTGCAACATCTGTGAGCTTAGTTTTGGCACTTTTTGGTCCTTTGCACTGCACCTGATAAAACCCCAGGCCACTTTCTAAGAGTCATTAAATTTACCAATTTTTCTTCTTTTCTCCTCCATTTGCAATTCCTTTGATGGTGTCTCCATTCCAGCGTGTTTGTAAGTCCTTCTTTTCTGTTTTGGCCTTCAGTGGGGATCAATTTTGGCAAGCTTTGCTGCATGTGCCTGCCCTTGGTGTCATATGGCCTGCCTGCATTTTGATGGCTTTGACTTTGGGAAAGATTTTTTCTTTATTTTTTCTTTTTTGTTTTAAGTATTCATGCCATGTCCCTCATATCTTGCCCCCTGAGTTGTGTCTTCCTCCTTGACTTTTTCCCCTGCTTTTGCAACATCTGTGAGTTTTGTTTTGGCATCTTTTGGTCCTTTGCACTGCACCTGATAAAACCCCAGGCCATTTTCTTAGAGTCACTAAATTTCCAAAATTTTCTTTTTTTCTCCTCCAATTGCAATTCCTTTGATGTTGACTCATTTCCCGCGTGTTTGTAAGTCATTCTTTTCTGTTTTGGCCTTCTTTGGGGATCAATTTTGGCAAACTTTGCTGCATGTGCCTGCCCTTGGTGTCATATGGCCTGCCTGCATTTTGTAGGCTTTGACTTTGGGAAAGATTTTTTTCTTTTTTTGGTTGTTTTCTGAAGTGTTCATGCCATGTCCCTCATATCTTGCCCCCTAAGTCCTGTCTTCCTCCTTGACTTTTTCCCCTGCTTTTGCAACATCTGTGAGCTTAGTTTTGGCATCTTTTGGTCCTTTGCACTGCACGGGATAAAACCCCAGGCCATTTTCTTAGAGTCACTAAATTTCCAAAATTTTCTTTTTTTCTCCTCCAATTGCAATTCCTTTGATGTTGACTCCTTTCCCGCGTGTTTGTAAGTCATTCTTTTCTGTTTTGGCCTTCAGTGGGGATCAATTTTGGCAAGCTTTGCTGCATGTGCCTGCCCTTGCTGGCGTATGGCCTGCCTGCATTTTGATGGCTTTCACTTTGGGAAAGATTTTTTCTTTTTTTTTTTTTTATTATTTTAAGTATTCATGCCATGTCCCTCATATCTTGCCCCCTAAGATGTGTCTTCCTCCTTGACTTTTTCCCCTGCTTTTGCAACATCTGTGAGCTTAGTTTTGGCACCTTTTGTTCCTTTGCACTGCACCTGATAAAACCCCAGGCCACTTTCTAAGAGTCATTAAATTTCCCAAATTTTCTTCTTTTCCCCTCAATTGCAATTCCTTTGATGTTGACTCCATTCCAGGGTGTTTGTAGGTCCTTGTTTTCTGTTTTGGCCTTCAGTGGGGATCAATATTGGAAAGCTTTGCTGCATGTGCCTGCCCTTGCTGGCGTATGGCGTGCCTGCATTTTGATGGCTTTGACTTTGGGAAAGATTTTTTCTTTTTTTTTTTTTTTTTTTTTCTTTTAAGTATTCATGCCATGTCCCTCATATCTTGCTCCCTAAGATGTGTTTTCCTCCTTCACTTTTTCCCCTGCTTTTGCAATATCTGTGAGCTTAGTTTTGGCATCTTTTGGTCCTTTGCAATGCACCTGATATAAACCCAGGCCATTTTTTTAGAGTCCGTAATTTCCCTAATTTTATTTTATTCTCCTCCAATTGCAAATCCTTTGATGTTGTCTCCATTCCAGCGTGTTTGTAGGTCCTTTTTTTCTGTTTTGGCCTTCAGTGGGGATCAATTTTGGCAAGCTTTGCTGCATGTGCCTGCCCTTGGTGTCATATGGCCTGCCTACATTTTCATGGCTTTGACTTTGGGAAAGATTTTTTTCTTTTTTTGGTTGTTTTCTGAAGTGTTCATGACATGTCCCTCATATCTTGCCCCCTAAGTTGTGTCTTCCTCCTTGACTTTTTCCCCTGCTTTTGCAACATCTGTGAGCTTAGTTTTGGCATCTTTTGGTCCTTTGCACTGCACATGATAAAACCCCCGGCCATTTTCTTAGAGTCACTAAATTTCCCAAATTTTCATTTTTTCTCCTCCAATTGCAAATCCTTTGATGTTGTCTCCATTCCAGCGTGTTTGTAGGTCCTTCTTTTCTGTTTTGGCCTTCAGTGGGGATCAATGTTGGCAAGCTTTGCTGCATGTGCCTGCTCTTGGCGGCCTATGGCCGGCCAGCATTTTGATGGCTTTGACTTTGGGAAAGATTTTTTTTTTTTTTTTTCTTTTTTGTTTTAAGTATTCATGCCATGTCCCTCATATCTTGCCCCCTGAGTTGTGTCTTCCTCCTTGACTTTTTCCCCTGCTTTTGCAACATCTGTGAGCTTAGTTTTGGCACCTTTTGGTCCTTTGCACTGCACCTGATAAAACCCCAGGCCATTTTCTTAGAGTCACTAAATTTCCCAATTTTTTTTTTTTTCTCCTCCAATTGCAATTCTTTGATGGTGTCTCCATTCCAGCGTGTTTGTAAGTCCTTCTTTTCTGTTTTGGCCTTCAGTGGGGATCAATTTTGGCAAGCTTTGCTGCATGTGCCTGCCCTTGCTGGCGTATGGCCTGCCTGCATTTTGATGGCTTTGACTTTGGGAAAGATTTTTTCTTTTTTTTTTCTTTTTTGTTTTAAGTATTCATGCCATGTCCCTCATATCTTGCCCCCTGAGTTGTGTCTTCCTCCTTGACTTTTTCCCCTGCTTTTGCAACATCTGTGAGCTTAGTTTTGGCATCTTTTGGTCCTTTGCACTGCACCTGATAAAACCCCAGGCCATTTTCTTAGAGTCACTAAATTTCCCAAATTTTCTTTTTTTCTCCTCCAATTGCAATTCCTTTGATGTTGACTCCTTTCCCCCGTGTTTGTAAGTCATTCTTTTCTGTTTTGGCCTTCAGTGGGGATCAATTTTGGCAAGCTTTGCTGCATGTGCCTGCCCTTGGTGTCCTATGGCCTGCGTGCATTTTGTAGGCTTTGACTTTGGGAAAGATTTTTTTCTTTTTTTGGTTGTTTTCTGAAGTGTTCATGCCATGTCCCTCATATCTTGCCCCCTAAGTTGTGTCTTCCTCCTTGACTTTTTCCCCTGCTTTTGCAACATCTGTGAGCTTAGTTTTGGCATCTTTTGGTCCTTTGCACTGCACCTGATATAAACCCCAGGCCATTTTCTTAGAGTCACTAAATTTCCAAAATTTTCTTTTTTTCTCCTCCAATTGCAATTCCTTTGATGTTGACTCCTTTCCAGCGTGTTTGTAGGTCCTTCTTTTCTGTTTTGGCCTTCAGTGGGGATCAATTTTGGTAAGCTTTGCTGCATGTGCCTGCCCTTGCTGGCGTATGGCCTGCCTGCATTTTGATGGCTTTGACTTTGGGAAAGATTTTTTTTTTTTTTTTTTTTTATTATTTTAAGTATTCATGCCATGTCCCTCATATCTTGCCCCCTAAGTTGTGTCTTCCTCCTTGACTTTTTCCCCTGCTTTTGCAACATCTGTGAGCTTAGTTTTGGCATCTTTTGGTCCTTTGCACTGCACCTGATAAAACCCCAGGCCACTTTCTAAGAGTCATTAAATTTCCCAAATTTTCTTCTTTTCCCCTCAATTGCAATTCCTTTGATGTTGACTCCATTACAGCGTCTTTCTGGGTCCTTCTTTTCTGTTTCTGCCTTCAGTGGGGATCAATTTTGGCAAGCTTTGCTGCATGTGCCTGCCCTTGCTGGCGTATGGCCTGCCTGCATTTTGATGGCTTTGACTTTGGGAAAGATTTTTTTCTTTTTTTTTTTTTTTTTTTTTAAGTATTCATGCCATGTCCCTCATATCTTGCCCCCTAAGTTGTGTCTTCCTCCTTGACTTTTTCCCCTGCTTTTGCAACATCTGTGAGCTTTGTATTGGCACCTTCTGGTCCTTTGCACTGCACCTGATAAAACCCCAGGCCACATTCTAAGAGTCACTAAATGTCCAAAATTTTCATTTTTCTCCTCCAATTGCAATTCCTTTGATGTTGACTCCTTTCCCGCGTGTTTGTAAGTCATTCTTTTCTGTTTTGGCCTTCAGTGGGGATCAATTTTGGCAAGCTTTGCTGCATGTGCCTGCCCTTGGTGTCATATGGCCTGCCTGCATTTTGTAGGCTTTGACTTTGGGAAAGATTTTTTTCTCTTTTTGGTTGTTTTCTGAAGTGTTCATGCCATGTCCCTCATATCTTGCCCCCTAAGTTGTGTCTTCCTCCTTGACCTTTTCCCCTGCTTTTGCAACATCTGTGAGCTTAGTTTTGCCACCTTTTGGTCCTTTGCACTGCACCTGATAAAACCCTGGGCCATTTTCTTAGAGTCACAAAATTTCCCAAATTTTCTTTTTTTCTCCTCCAATTGCAATTCCTTTGATGGTGTCTCCATTCCAGCGTGTTTGTAGGTCCTTCTTTTCTGTTTTGGCCTTCAGTGGGGATCAATTTTGACAAGCTTTGCTGCATGTGCCTGCCCTTGCTGGCGTATGGCCTGCCTGCATTTTGATGGCTTTGACTTTGGGAAAGATTTTTTCTTTTTTTTTTCTTTTTTGTTTTAAGTATTCATGCCATGTCCCTCATATCTTGCCCCCGTAGTTGTGTCTTCCTCCTTGACTTTTTCCCCTGCTTTTGCAACATCTGTGAGTTTTGTTTTGGCATCTTTTGGTCCTTTGCACTGCACCTGATAAAACCCCAGGCCATTTTCTTAGAGTCACTAAATTTCCCAAATTTTCTTTTTTTCTCCTCCAATTGCAATTCCTTTGATGTTGACTCCTTTCCCGCGTGTTTGTAAGTCATTCTTTTCTGTTTTGGCCTTCAGTGGGGATCAATTTTGGCAAACTTTGCTGCATGTGCCTGCCCTTGGTGTCATATGGCCTGCCTTCATTTTGTAGGCTTTGACTTTGGGAAAGATTTTTTTCTTTTTTTGGTTGTTTTCTGAAGTGTTCATGCCATGTCCCTCATATCTTGCCCCCTAAGTTGTGTCTTCCTCCTTGACTTTTTCCCCTGCTTTTGCAACATCTGTGAGCTTAGTTTTGGCATCTTTTGGTCCTTTGCACTGCACATGATAAAACCCCCGGCCATTTTCTTAGAGTCACTAAATTTCCCAAATTTTCTTTTTTTCTCCTCCAATTGCAATTCCTTTGATGTTGACTCCTTTCCAGCGTGTTTGTAAGTCCTTCTTTTCTGTTTTGGCCTTCAGTGGGGATCAATTTTGGCAAGCTTTGCTGCATGTGCCTGCCCTTGGTGGCGTATGGCCTGCCTGCATTTTGATGGCTTTGACTTTGGGGAATATTTTTTCCTTTTTTTTTTTTTTTAATATTTTAAGTATTCATGCCATGTCCCTCATATCTTGCCCCCTAAGTTGTGTCTTCCTCCTTGACTTTTTCCCCTGCTTTTGCAACATCTGTGAGCTTAGTTTTGGCATCTTTTGGTCCTTTGCACTGCACCTGATATAAACCCAGGCCATTTTCTTAGAGTCACTAAATTTCCAAAATTTTGTTTTTTCTCCTCCAATTGCAAATCCTTTGATGTTGACTCCTTTCCACCGTGTTTGTACGTCCTTCTTTCCTGTTTTGGCCTTCAGTGGGGATCAATTTTGGCAAGCTTTGCTGCATGTGCCTGCCCTTGCTGGCGTATGGCCTGCCTGCATGTTGATGGCTTTGACTTTGGGAAAGATTTTTTCTTTTTTTTTTTTTTATTATTTTAAGTATTCATGCCATGTCCCTCATATCTTGCCCCCTAAGTTGTGTCTTCCTCCTTGACTTTTTCCCCTGCTTTTGCAACATCTGTGAGCTTAGTTTTGCCACCTTTTGGTCCTTTGCAATGCACCTCATAAAACCCCAGGCCACTTTCTTAGAGTCATTAAATTTCCCAAATTTTCTTCTTTTCCCCTCAATTACAATTCCTTTGATGTTGACTCCATTACAGCGTGTTTGTAGGTCCTTCTTTTCTGTTTTGGCCTTCAGTGGGGATCAATTTTGGCAAGCTTTGCTGCATGTGCCTGACCTTGGTGGCGTATGGCCTGCCTGCATTTTGATGGCTTTGACTTTGGGATAGATTTTTTCTTTTTCTTTTTTTTTTTTTTTTTTAAGTATTCATGCCATGTCCCTCATATCTTGCCCCCTAAGTTGTGTCTTCCTCCTTGACTTTTTCCCCTGCTTTTGCAACATCTGTGAGCTTAGTTTTGGCACTTTTTGGTCCTTTGCACTGCACCTGATAAAACCCCAGGCCACTTTCTAAGAGTCATTAAATTTACCAATTTTTCTTCTTTTCTCCTCCATTTGCAATTCCTTTGATGGTGTCTCCATTCCAGCGTGTTTGTAAGTCCTTCTTTTCTGTTTTGGCCTTCAGTGGGGATCAATTTTGGCAAGCTTTGCTGCATGTGCCTGCCCTTGGTGTCATATGGCCTGCCTGCATTTTGATGGCTTTGACTTTGGGAAAGATTTTTTCTTTATTTTTTCTTTTTTGTTTTAAGTATTCATGCCATGTCCCTCATATCTTGCCCCCTGAGTTGTGTCTTCCTCCTTGACTTTTTCCCCTGCTTTTGCAACATCTGTGAGTTTTGTTTTGGCATCTTTTGGTCCTTTGCACTGCACCTGATAAAACCCCAGGCCATTTTCTTAGAGTCACTAAATTTCCAAAATTTTCTTTTTTTCTCCTCCAATTGCAATTCCTTTGATGTTGACTCATTTCCCGCGTGTTTGTAAGTCATTCTTTTCTGTTTTGGCCTTCTTTGGGGATCAATTTTGGCAAACTTTGCTGCATGTGCCTGCCCTTGGTGTCATATGGCCTGCCTGCATTTTGTAGGCTTTGACTTTGGGAAAGATTTTTTTCTTTTTTTGGTTGTTTTCTGAAGTGTTCATGCCATGTCCCTCATATCTTGCCCCCTAAGTCCTGTCTTCCTCCTTGACTTTTTCCCCTGCTTTTGCAACATCTGTGAGCTTAGTTTTGGCATCTTTTGGTCCTTTGCACTGCACGGGATAAAACCCCAGGCCATTTTCTTAGAGTCACTAAATTTCCAAAATTTTCTTTTTTTCTCCTCCAATTGCAATTCCTTTGATGTTGACTCCTTTCCCGCGTGTTTGTAAGTCATTCTTTTCTGTTTTGGCCTTCAGTGGGGATCAATTTTGGCAAGCTTTGCTGCATGTGCCTGCCCTTGCTGGCGTATGGCCTGCCTGCATTTTGATGGCTTTGACTTTGGGAAAGATTTTTTCTTTTTTTTTTTTTTATTATTTTAAGTATTCATGCCATGTCCCTCATATCTTGCCCCCTAAGATGTGTCTTCCTCCTTGACTTTTTCCCCTGCTTTTGCAACATCTGTGAGCTTAGTTTTGGCACCTTTTGTTCCTTTGCACTGCACCTGATAAAACCCCAGGCCACTTTCTAAGAGTCATTAAATTTCCCAAATTTTCTTCTTTTCCCCTCAATTGCAATTCCTTTGATGTTGACTCCATTCCAGGGTGTTTGTAGGTCCTTGTTTTCTGTTTTGGCCTTCAGTGGGGATCAATATTGGAAAGCTTTGCTGCATGTGCCTGCCCTTGCTGGCGTATGGCATGCCTGCATTTTGATGGCTTTGACTTTGGGAAAGATTTTTTCTTTTTTTTTTTTTTTTTTTTTCTTTTAAGTATTCATGCCATGTCCCTCATATCTTGCTCCCTAAGATGTGTTTTCCTCCTTCACTTTTTCCCCTGCTTTTGCAATATCTGTGAGCTTAGTTTTGGCATCTTTTGGTCCTTTGCAATGCACCTGATATAAACCCAGGCCATTTTTTTAGAGTCCGTAATTTCCCTAATTTTATTTTATTCTCCTCCAATTGCAAATCCTTTGATGTTGTCTCCATTCCAGCGTGTTTGTAGGTCCTTTTTTTCTGTTTTGGCCTTCAGTGGGGATCAATTTTGGCAAGCTTTGCTGCATGTGCCTGCCCTTGGTGTCATATGGCCTGCCTACATTTTCATGGCTTTGACTTTGGGAAAGATTTTTTTCTTTTTTTGGTTGTTTTCTGAAGTGTTCATGACATGTCCCTCATATCTTGCCCCCTATGTTGTGTCTTCCTCCTTGACTTTTTCCCCTGCTTTTGCAACATCTGTGAGCTTAGTTTTGGCATCTTTTGGTCCTTTGCACTGCACATGATAAAACCCCCGGCCATTTTCTTAGAGTCACTAAATTTCCCAAATTTTCTTTTTTTCTCCTCCAATTGCAAATCCTTTGATGTTGTCTCCATTCCAGCGTGTTTGTAGGTCCTTCTTTTCTGTTTTGGCCTTCAGTGGGGATCAATGTTGGCAAGCTTTGCTGCATGTGCCTGCTCTTGGCGGCCTATGGCCGGCCAGCATTTTGATGGCTTTGACTTTGGGAAAGATTTTTTTTTTTTTTTTTCTTTTTTGTTTTAAGTATTCATGCCATGTCCCTCATATCTTGCCCCCTGAGTTGTGTCTTCCTCCTTGACTTTTTCCCCTGCTTTTGCAACATCTGTGAGCTTAGTTTTGGCACCTTTTGGTCCTTTGCACTGCACCTGATAAAACCCCAGGCCATTTTCTTAGAGTCACTAAATTTCCCAATTTTTTTTTTTTCTCCTCCAATTGCAATTCTTTGATGGTGTCTCCATTCCAGCGTGTTTGTAAGTCCTTCTTTTCTGTTTTGGCCTTCAGTGGGGATCAATTTTGGCAAGCTTTGCTGCATGTGCCTGCCCTTGCTGGCGTATGGCCTGCCTGCATTTTGATGGCTTTGACTTTGGGAAAGATTTTTTCTTTTTTTTTTCTTTTTTGTTTTAAGTATTCATGCCATGTCCCTCATATCTTGCCCCCTGAGTTGTGTCTTCCTCCTTGACTTTTTCCCCTGCTTTTGCAACATCTGTGAGCTTAGTTTTGGCATCTTTTGGTCCTTTGCACTGCACCTGATAAAACCCCAGGCCATTTTCTTAGAGTCACTAAATTTCCCAAATTTTCTTTTTTTCTCCTCCAATTGCAATTCCTTTGATGTTGACTCCTTTCCCCCGTGTTTGTAAGTCATTCTTTTCTGTTTTGGCCTTCAGTGGGGATCAATTTTGGCAAGCTTTGCTGCATGTGCCTGCCCTTGGTGTCCTATGGCCTGCGTGCATTTTGTAGGCTTTGACTTTGGGAAAGATTTTTTTCTTTTTTTGGTTGTTTTCTGAAGTGTTCATGCCATGTCCCTCATATCTTGCCCCCTAAGTTGTGTCTTCCTCCTTGACTTTTTCCCCTGCTTTTGCAACATCTGTGAGCTTAGTTTTGGCATCTTTTGGTCCTTTGCACTGCACCTGATATAAACCCCAGGCCATTTTCTTAGAGTCACTAAATTTCCAAAATTTTCTTTTTTTCTCCTCCAATTGCAATTCCTTTGATGTTGACTCCTTTCCAGCGTGTTTGTAGGTCCTTCTTTTCTGTTTTGGCCTTCAGTGGGGATCAATTTTGGTAAGCTTTGCTGCATGTGCCTGCCCTTGCTGGCGTATGGCCTGCCTGCATTTTGATGGCTTTGACTTTGGGAAAGATTTTTTTTTTTTTTTTTTTTTATTATTTTAAGTATTCATGCCATGTCCCTCATATCTTGCCCCCTAAGTTGTGTCTTCCTCCTTGACTTTTTCCCCTGCTTTTGCAACATCTGTGAGCTTAGTTTTGGCATCTTTTGGTCCTTTGCACTGCACCTGATAAAACCCCAGGCCACTTTCTAAGAGTCATTAAATTTCCCAAATTTTCTTCTTTTCCCCTCAATTGCAATTCCTTTGATGTTGACTCCATTACAGCGTCTTTCTGGGTCCTTCTTTTCTGTTTCTGCCTTCAGTGGGGATCAATTTTGGCAAGCTTTGCTGCATGTGCCTGCCCTTGCTGGCGTATGGCCTGCCTGCATTTTGATGGCTTTGACTTTGGGAAAGATTTTTTTCTTTTTTTTTTTTTTTTTTTTTAAGTATTCATGCCATGTCCCTCATATCTTGCCCCCTAAGTTGTGTCTTCCTCCTTGACTTTTTCCCCTGCTTTTGCAACATCTGTGAGCTTTGTATTGGCACCTTCTGGTCCTTTGCACTGCACCTGATAAAACCCCAGGCCACATTCTAAGAGTCACTAAATGTCCAAAATTTTCATTTTTCTCCTCCAATTGCAATTCCTTTGATGTTGACTCCTTTCCCGCGTGTTTGTAAGTCATTCTTTTCTGTTTTGGCCTTCAGTGGGGATCAATTTTGGCAAGCTTTGCTGCATGTGCCTGCCCTTGGTGTCATATGGCCTGCCTGCATTTTGTAGGCTTTGACTTTGGGAAAGATTTTTTTCTCTTTTTGGTTGTTTTCTGAAGTGTTCATGCCATGTCCCTCATATCTTGCCCCCTAAGTTGTGTCTTCCTCCTTGACCTTTTCCCCTGCTTTTGCAACATCTGTGAGCTTAGTTTTGCCACCTTTTGGTCCTTTGCACTGCACCTGATAAAACCCTGGGCCATTTTCTTAGAGTCACAAAATTTCCCAAATTTTCTTTTTTTCTCCTCCAATTGCAATTCCTTTGATGTTGACTCCTTTCCAGCGTGTTTGTAGG
This sequence comes from Artemisiospiza belli, assembly GCA_021963965.1. NCBI lineage: Eukaryota > Metazoa > Chordata > Aves > Passeriformes > Passerellidae > Artemisiospiza > Artemisiospiza belli. The sequence continues at coordinate 56,294 of JAKDEW010000244.1, read as the reverse complement.
TCCTTCTTTTCTGTTTTGGCCTTCAGTGGGGATCAATTTTGGCAAGCTTTGCTGCATGTGCCTGCCCTTGCTGGCGTATGGCCTGCCTGCATTTTGATGGCTTTGACTTTGGGAAAGATTTTTTCTTTTTTTTTTCTTTTTTGTTTTAAGTATTCATGCCATGTCCCTCATATCTTGCCCCCTAAGTTGTGTCTTCCTCCTTGACTTTTTCCCCTGCTTTTGCAACATCTGTGAGCTTAGTTTTGACATCTTTTGGTCCTTTGCACTGCACCTGATATAAACCCAGGCCATTTTTTTAGAGTCAGTAATTTCCCTAATTTTCTTTTTTTCTCCTCCAATTGCAAATCCTTTGATGTTGTCTCCTTTCCCGCGTGTTTGTATGTCCTTCTTTTCTGTTTTGGGCCTTCAGTGGGGATCAATTTTGGCAAGCTTTGCTGCATGTGCCTGCCCTTGGTGTCATATGGCCTGCCTGCATTTTGTAGGCTTTGACTTTGGGAAAGATTTTTTTCTTTTTTTCGTTGTTTTCTGAAGTGTTCATGCCATGTCCCTCATATCTTGCCCCCTAAGTTGTGTCTTCCTCCTTGACTTTTTCCCCTGCTTTTGCAACATCTGTGAGCTTAGTTTTGGCATCTTTTGGTCCTTTGCACTGCACATGATAAAACCCCCGGCCATTTTCTTAGAGTCACTAAATTTCCCAATTTTCTTTTTTTCTCCTCCAATTGCAATTCCTTTGATGTTGACTCCTTTCCAGCGTGTTTGTAGGTCCTTCTTTTCTGTTTTGGCCTTCAGTGGGGATCAATTTTGGCAAGCTTTGCTGCATGTGCCTGCCCTTGCTGGCGTATGGCCTGCCTGCATTTTGATGGCTTTGACTTTGGGAAAGATTTTTTTCTTTTTTTTTTTTTTTAATATTTTAAGTATTCATGCCATGTCCCTCATATCTTGCCCCCTAAGTTGTGTCTTCCTCCTTGACTTTTTCCCCTGCTTTTGCAACATCTGTGAGCTTCGTTTTGGCATCTTTTGGTCCTTTGCACTGCACCTGATATAAACCCAGGCCATTTTCTTAGTGTCACTAAATTTCCCAAATTTTCTTTTTTCTCCTCCAATTGCAATTCCTTTGATGTTGACTCCTTTCCAGCGTGTTTGTAGGTCCTTCTTCTCTGTTTTGGCCTTCAGTGGGGATCAATTTTGGCAAGCTTTGCTGCATGTGCCTGCCCTTGCTGGCGTATGGCCTGCCTGCATTTTGATGGCTTTGACTTTGGGAAAGATTTTTTCTTTTTTTTTTTTTTATTATTTTAAGTATTCATGCCATGTCTCTCATATCTTGCCCCCTAAGTTGTGTCTTCCTCCTTGACTTTTTCCCCTGCTTTTGCAACATCTGTGAGCTTAGTTTTGGCATCTTTTGGTCCTTTGCACTGCACCTGATATAAACCCAGGCCATTTTCTTAGTGTCACTAAATTTCCCAAATTTTCTTTTTTTCTCCTCAAATTGCAATTCCTTTGATGTTGACTCCTTTCCAGCGTGTTTGTAGGTCCTTCTTCTCAGTTTTGGCCATCAGTGGGGATCAATTTTGGCAAGCTTTGCTGCATGTGCCTGCCCTTGCTGGCGTATGGCCTGCCTGCATTTTGATGGCTTTGACTTTGGGAAAGATTTTTTCTTTTTTTTTTTTTTTTTTTGTTTTAAGTATTCATGCCATGTCCCTCATATCTTGCCCCCTAAGTTGTGTCTTCCTCCTTGACTTTTTCCCCTGCTTTTGCAACATCTGTGAGCTTAGTTTTGGCATCTTTTGGTCCTTTGCACTGCACATGATAAAACCCCAGGCCACTTTCTAAGAGTCATTATATTTCCCAAATTTTCTTTTTTTCTCCTCCAATTGCAATTCCTTTGATGGTGTCTCCATTCCAGCGTGTTTGTAGCTCATTCTTTTCTGTTTTGGCCTTCAGTGGGGATCAATTTTGGCAAGCTTTGCTGCATGTGCCTGCCCTTGCTGGCGTATGGCCTGCCTGCATTTTGATGGCTTTGACTTTGGGAAAGATTTTTTCTTTTTTTTTTTTTTATTATTTTAAGTATTCATGCCATGTCTCTCATATCTTGCCCCCTAAGTTGTGTCTTCCTCCTTGACTTTTTCCCCTGCTTTTGCAACATCTGTGAGCTTAGTTTTGGCATCTTTTGGTCCTTTGCACTGCACGGGATAAAACCCCAGGCCATTTTCTTAGAGTCACTAAATTTCCAAAATTTTCTTTTTTTCTCCTCCAATTGCAATTCCTTTGATGTTGACTCCTTTCCCGCGTTTTTGTAAGTCATTCTTTTCTGTTTTGGCCTTCAGTGGGGATCAATTTTGGCAAGCTTTGCTGCATGTGCCTGCCCTTGCTGGCGTATGGCCTGCCTGCATTTTGATGGCTTTGACTTTGGGAAAGATTTTTTTCTTTTTTTTGTTGTTTTCTGAAGTGTTCATGCCATGTCCCTCATATCTTGCCCCCTAAGTTGTGTCTTCCTCCTTGACTTTTTCCCCTGCTTTTGCAACATCTGTGAGCTTAGTTTTGGCATCTTTTGGTCCTTTGCACTGCACATGATAAAACCCCCGGCCATTTTCTTAGAGTCACTAAATTTCCCAAATTTTCTTTTTTTCTCCTCCAATTGCAATTCCTTTGATGTTGACTCCTTTCCAGCGTGTTTGTAGGTCCTTCTTTTCTGTTTTGGCCTTCAGTGGGGATCAATTTTGGCAAGCTTTGCTGCATGTGCCTGCCCTTGCTGGCGTATGGCCTGCCTGCATTTTGATGGCTTTGACTTTGGGAAAGATTTTTTCTTTTTTTTTTTTTTTATTATTTTAAGTATTCATGCCATGTCCCTCATATCTTGCCCCCTAAGTTGTGTCTTCCTCCTTGACTTTTTCTCCAGCTTTTGCAACATCTGTGAGCTTAGTTTTGGCATCTTTTGGTCCTTTGCACTGCACCTGATATAAACCCAGGCCATTTTCTTAGTGTCACTAAATTTACCAATTTTTCTTCTTTTCTCCTCCATTTGCAATTCCTTTGATGGTGTCTCCATTCCAGCGTGTTTGTAGGTCCTTCTTTTCTGTTTTGGCCTTCAGTGGGGATCAATTTTGGCAAGCTTTGCTGCATGTGCCTGCCCTTGCTGGCGTATGGCCTGCCTGCATTTTGTAGGCTTTGACTTTGGGAAAGATTTTTTCTTTTTTTTTTTTTTATTATTTTAAGTATTCATGCCATGTCCCTCATATCTTGCCCCCTAAGTTCTGTCTTCCTCCTTGACTTTTTCCCCTGCTTTTGCAACATCTGTGAGCTTAGTTTTGGCATCTTTAGGTCCTTTGCACTGCACCTGATAAAACGCCAGGCCACTTTCTAAGAGTCATTAAATTTACCAATTTTTCATTTTTTCTCCTCCAATTGCAATTCCTTTGATGGTGTCTCCATTCCAGCGTGTTTGTATGTCCTTCTTTTCTGTTTTGGCCTTCAGTGGGGATCAATTTTGGCAAGCTTTGCTGCATGTGCCTGCTCTAGCTGGCGTATGGCCTGCCTGCATTTTGATGGCTTTGACTTTGGGAAAGATTTTTTCTTTTCTTTTTCTTTTTTGTTTTAAGTATTCATGCCATGTCCCTCATATCTTGCCCCCTGAGATGTGTCTTCCTCCTTGACTTTTTCCCCTGCTTTTGCAACATGTGTGAGCTTAGTTTTGGCATCTTTTGGTCCTTTGCACTGCACCTGATAAAACCCCAGGCCATTTCCTTAGAGTCACTAAATTTCCAAAATTTTCTTTTTTTCTCCTCCAATTGCAATTCCTTTGATGTTGACTCCTTTCCCGCGTGTTTGTAAGTCATTCTTTTCTGTTTTGGCCTTCAGTGGGGATCAATTTTGGCAAACTTTGCTGCATGTGCCTGCCCTTTGTGTCATATGGCCTGCCTGCATTTTGTAGGCTTTGACTTTGGGAAAGATTTTTTTCTTTTTTTGTTTGTTTTCTGAAGTGTTCATGCCATGTCCCTCATATCTTGCCCCCTAAGTTGTGTCTTCCTCCTTGACTTTTTCCCCTGCTTTTGCAACATCTGTGAGCTTAGTTTTGGCATCTTTTGGTCCTTTGCACTGCACCTGATAAAACCCCAGGCCATTTTCTTAGAGTCACTAAATTTCCAAAATTTTCTTTTTTTCTCCTCCAATTGCAATTCCTTTGATGTTGACTCCTTTCCAGCGTGTTTGTAGGTCCTTCTTTTCTGTTTTGGCCTTCAGTGGGGATCAATTTTGGCAAGCTTTGCTGCATGTGCCTGCCCTTGCTGGCGTATGGCCTGCCTGCATTTTGATGGCTTTGACTTTGGGAAAGATTTTTTCTTTTTTTTTTTTTTTTTTTTAAGTATTCATGCCATGTCCCTCATATCTTGCCCCCTAAGTTGTGTCTTCCTCCTTGACTTTTTCCCCTGCTTTTGCAACATCTGTGAGCTTAGTTTTGGCACCTTTTGGTCCTTTGCACTGCACCTGATAAAACCCCAGGCCACTTTCTAAGAGTCATTAAATTTCCCAATTTTTCTTCTTTTCTCCTCCATTTGCAATTCCTTTGATGGTGTCTCCATTCCCGCGTGTTTGTAGATCCTTCTTTTCTGTTTTGGCCTTCAGTGGGGATCAATTTTGGCAAGCTTTGCTGCATGTGCCTGCCCTTGCTGGCGTATGGCCTGCCTGCATTTTGATGGCTTTGACTTTGGGAAAGATTTTTTCTTTATTTTTTCTTTTTTATTTTAAGTATTCATGCCATGTCCCTCATATCTTGCCCCCTGAGTTGTGTCTTCCTCCTTGACTTTTTCCCCTGCTTTTGCAACATCTGTGAGCTTAGTTTTGGCATCTTTTGGTCCTTTGCACTGCACCTGATAAAACCCCAGGCCATTTTCTTAGAGTCACTAAATTTCCAAAATTTTCTTTTTTTCTCCTCCAATTGCAATTCCTTTGATGGTGTCTCCATTCCAGCGTGTTTGTAGCTCCTTCTTTTCTGTTTTGGCCTTCAGTGGGGATCAATTTTGGCAAACTTTGCTGCATGTGCCTGCCCTTGGTGTCATATGGCCTGCCTGCATTTTGTAGGCTTTGACTTTGGGAAAGATTTTTTTCTTTTTTTGGTTGTTTTCTGAAGTGTTCATGCCATGTCCCTCATATCTTGCCCCCTAAGTTGTGTCTTCCTCCTTGACTTTTTCCCCTGCTTTTGCAACATGTGTGAGCTTAGTTTTGGCATCTTTTGGTCCTTTGCACTGCACCTGATATAAACCCAGGCCATTTTCTTAGAGTCACTAAATTTCCAAAATTTTCTTTTTTTCTCCTCCAATTGCAATTCCTTTGATGTTGACTCATTTCCAGCGTGTTTGTAGGTCCTTCTTTTCTCTTTTGGCCTTCAGTGGGGATCAATTTTGGCAAGCTTTGCTGCATGTGCCTGCCCTTGGTGGCGTATGGCCTGCCTGCATTTTGATGGCTTTCACTTTGGGAAAGATTTTTTCTTTTTTTTTTTTTTATTATTTTAAGTATTCATGCCATGTCCCTCATATCTTGCCCCCTAAGTTGTGTCTTCCTCCTTGACTTTTTCCCCTGCTTTTGCAACATCTGTGAGCTTAGTTTTGCCACCTTTTGGTCCTTTGCAATGCACCTCATAAAACCCCAGGCCACTTTCTAAGAGTCATGCAATTTCCCAAATTTTCTTCTTTTCCCCTCAATTGCAATTCCTTTGATGTTGACTCCATTACAGCGTGTTTGTAGGTCCTTCTTTTCTGTTTTGGCCTTCAGTGGGGATCAATTTTGGCAAGCTTTGCTGCATGTGCCTGCACTTGCTGGCGTATGGCCTGCCTGCATTTTGATGGCTTTGACTTTGGGAAAGATTTTTTCTTTTTTTTTTTTTTTTTTTTTAAGTGTTTATGCCATGTCCCTCATATCTTGCCCCCTAAGTTGTGTCTTCCTCCTTGACTTTTTCCCCTGCTTTTGCAACATCTGTGAGCTTAGTTTTGGCATCTTTTGGTCCTTTGCACTGCACATGATAAAACCCCCGGCCATTTTCTTAGAGTCACTAAATTTCCCAAATTTTCTTTTTTTCTCCTCCAATTGCAATTCCTTTGATGTTGACTCCTTTCCAGCGTGTTTGTAAGTCCTTCTTTTCTGTTTTGGCCTTCAGTGGGGATCAATTTTGGCAAGCTTTGCTGCATGTGCCTGCCCTTGGTGGCGTATGGCCTGCCTGCATTTTGATGGCTTTGACTTTGGGAAAGATTTTTTTCTTTTTTTTTTTTTTTAATATTTTAAGTATTCATGCCATGTCCCTCATATCTTGCCCCCTAAGTTGTGTCTTCCTCCTTGACTTTTTCCCCCGCTTTTGCAACATCTGTGAGCTTAGTTTTGGCATCTTTTGGTCCTTTGCACTGCACCTGATATAAACCCAGGCCATTTTCTTAGAGTCACTAAATTTCCCAAATTTTCTTTTTTTCTCCTCCAATTGCAATTCCTTTGATGTTGACTCCTTTCCAGCGTGTTTGTAGGTCCTTCTTTTCTGTTTTGGCATTCAGTGGGGATCAATTTTGGCAAGCTTTGCTGCATGTGCCTGCCCTTGCTGGCGTATGGCCTGCCTGCATGTTGATGGCTTTGACTTTGGGAAAGATTTTTTCTTTTTTTTTTTTTTATTATTTTAAGTATTCATGCCATGTCCCTCATATCTTGCCCCCTAAGTTGTGTCTTCCTCCTTGACTTTTTCCCCTGCTTTTGCAACATCTGTGAGCTTAGTTTTGGCACCTTTTGGTCCTTTGCACTGCACCTGATAAAACCCCAGGCCACTTTCTAAGAGTCATTAAATTTCCCAAATTTTCATCTTTTCCCCTCAATTGCAATTCCTTTGATGTTGACTCCATTCCAGCGTGTTTGTAGGTCCTTGTTTTCTGTTTTGGCCTTCAGTGGGGATCAATTTTGGCAAGCTTTGCTGCATGTGCCTGCCCTTGCTGGCGTATGGCCTGCCTGCATTTTGATGTCTTTCACTTTGGGATAGATTTTTTCTTTTTTTTTTTTTTTTTTCTTTTAAGTATTCATGCCATGTCCCTCATATCTTGCTCCCTAAGATGTGTTTTCCTCCTTCACTTTTTCCCCTGCTTTTGCAATATCTGTGAGCTTAGTTTTGGCATCTTTTGGTCCTTTCCACTGCACCTGATATAAACCCAGGCCATTTTTTTAGAGTCAGTAATTTCCCTAATTTTATTTTTTTCTCCTCCTATTGCAAATCCTTTGATGTTGTCTCCATTCCAGCGTGTTTGTAGGTCCTTCTTTTCTGTTTTGGCCTTCAGTGGGGATCAATTTTGGCAAGCTTTGCTGCATGTGCCTGCCCTTGGTGTCATATGGCCTGCCTACATTTTCATGGCTTTGACTTTGGGAAAGATTTTTTTCATTTTTTGGTTGTTTTCTGAAGTGTTCATGCCATGTCCCTCATATCTTGCCCCCTATGTTGTGTCTTCCTCCTTGACTTTTTCCCCTGCTTTTGCAACATCTGTGAGCTTAGTTTTGGCATCTTTTGGTCCTTTGCACTGCACATGATAAAACCCCAGGCCATTTTCTTAGAGTCACTAAATTTCCCAAATTTTCTTTTTTTCTCCTCCAATTGCAATTCCTTTGATGTTGACTCCTTTCCAGCGTGTTTGTAGGTCCTTCTTTTCTGTTTTGGCCTTCAGTGGGGATCAATTTTGGCAAGCTTTGCTGCATGTGCCTGCCCTTGCTGGCGTATGGCCTGCCTGCATGTTGATGGCTTTGACTTTGGGAAAGATTTTTTCTTTTTTTTTTTTTTATTATTTTAAGTATTCATGCCATGTCCCTCATATCTTGCCCCCTAAGTTGTGTCTTCCTCCTTGACTTTTTCCCCTGCTTTTGCAACATCTGTGAGCTTAGTTTTGGCACCTTTTGGTCCTTTGCACTGCACCTGATAAAACCCCAGGCCACTTTCTAAGAGTCATTAAATTTCCCAAATTTTCATCTTTTCCCCTCAATTGCAATTCCTTTGATGTTGACTCCATTCCAGCGTGTTTGTAGGTCCTTGTTTTCTGTTTTGGCCTTCAGTGGGGATCAATATTGGAAAGCTTTGCTGCATGTGCCTGCCCTTGCTGGCGTATGGCCTGCCTGCATTTTGATGGCTTTCACTTTGGGATAGATTTTTTCTTTTTTTTTTTTTTTTTTTTTCTTTTAAGTATTCATGCCATGTCCCTCATATCTTGCTCCCTAAGATGTGTTTTCCTCCTTCACTTTTTCCCCTGCTTTTGCAATATCTGTGAGCTTAGTTTTGGCATCTTTTGGTCCTTTGCAATGCACCTGATATAAACCCAGGCCATTTTTTTAGAGTCAGTAATTTCCCTAATTTTATTTTTTTCTCCTCCAATTGCAAATCCTTTGATGTTGTCTCCATTCCAGCGTGTTTGTAGGTCCTTCTTTTCTGTTTTGGCCTTCAGTGGGGATCAATTTTGGCAAGCTTTGCTGCATGTGCCTGCCCTTGCTGGCGTATGGCCTGCCTGCATTTTGATGGCTTTGACTTTGGGAAAGATTTTTTTTTTTTTTTTCTTTTTTGTTTTAAGTATTCATGCCATGTCCCTCATATCTTGCCCCCTGAGTTGTGTCTTCCTCCTTGACTTTTTCCCCTGCTTTTGCAACATCTGTGAGCTTAGTTTTGGCACATTTTGGTCCTTTTCACTGCTCCTGATATAAACCCAGGCCATTTTCTTAGAGTCACTAAATTTCCCAAATTTTCTTTTTTTCTCCTCCAATTGCAATTCCTTTGATGTTGACTCCTTTCCAGCGTGTTTGTAGGTCCTTCTTTTCTGTTTTGGCCTTCAGTGGGGATCAATTTTGGCAAGCTTTGCTGCATGTGCCTGCCCTTGGTGGCGTATGGCCTGCCTGCATTTTGATGGCTTTGACTTTGGGAAAGATTTTTTCTTTTTTTTTTTTTTATTATTTTAACTATTCATGCCATGTCCCTCATATCTTGCCCCCTAAGTTGTGTCTTCCTCCTTGACTTTTTCCCCTGCTTTTGCAACATCTGTGAGCTTAGTTTTGGCACCTTTTGGTCCTTTGCAATGCAGCTGATTTCCTCACAGCCTATTTTTTGTAGAGACGAAAATTCCCGATTTTCTGCTTTTTTCAATCGCATTTCATTTGAACCTATCTCCTTTCCAGAGTGTTTGTAAGCCTTTCTTTTGGGATTCGCAAGTTTCCTTTCCCCTTCCCGAAAGGAAATTTCATTTCCTTTCGGGAAGGGGAAAGGAATCTTGCGATTTCAATGGGGACCAATAGAGGAATCATTGGTGCATGTCCCTGCACTGGATGGCAGGCCATGCTTTTTGATGGCTTTGACTTTGGGATTTTTTTCTTTTTTTGGTTGTTTTCTGAAGTGTTCATGCCATGTCCCTCATATCTTGCCCCCTAATTTGTGTCTTCCTCCTTGACATTTTCCCCTGCTTTTGCAACATCTGTGAGCTTAGTTTTGGCACCTTTTGGTCCTTTGCAATGCAGCTGATTTCCTCACAGCCTTTTTTTTGTAGAGACTAAAATTCCCGATTTTCTGCTTTTTTCAATTGCATTTCATTTGAACCTATCTCCTTTCCAGAGTGTTTGTAAGCCTTTCTTTTGGGATTCGCAAGATTCCTTTCCCCATCCCGAAAGGAAATTTCATTTCCTTTCGGGAAGGGGAAAGGAATCTTGCGATTTCAATGGGGACAAATAGAGGAATCATTGGTGCATGTCCCTGCACTGGATGGCAGGCCATGCTTTTTGATGGCTTTGACTTTGGGATTTTTTTCTTTTTTTGGTTGTTTTCTGAAGTGTTCATGCCATGTCCCTCATATCTTGCCCCCTAAGTTGTGTCTTCCTCCTTGACTTTTTCCCCTGCTTTTGCAACATCTGTGAGCTTAGTTTTGGCATCTTTTGGTCCTTTGCACTGCACCTGATAAAACCCCAGGCCATTTTCTTAGAGTCACTAAATTTCCCAAATTTTCTTTTTTTCTCCTCCAATTGCAATTCCTTCGATGTTGACTCCATTCCAGCGTGTTTGTAGGTCCTTCTTTTCTTCTTTGGCCTTCAGTGGGGAACAATTTTGGCAAGCTTTGCTGCATGTGCCTGCCCTTGCTGGCGTATGGCCTGCCTGCATTTTGATGGCTTTGAATTTGGGAAAGATTTTTTCTTTTTTTTTTTTTTTTTTTCTTTTAAGTATTCATGCCATGTCCCTCATATCTTGCTCCCTAAGATGTGTTTTCCTCCTTCACTTTTTCCCCTGCTTTTGCAACATCTGTGAGCTTAGTTTTGGCATCTTTTGGTCCTTTGCACTGCACCTGATATAAACCCAGGCCATTTTTTTAGAGTCAGTAATTTCCCTAATTTTATTTTTTTCTCCTCCAATTGCAAATCCTTTGATGTTGTCTCCATTCCAGCGTGTTTGTAGGTCCTTTTTTTCTGTTTTGGCCTTCAGTGGGGATCAATTTTGGCAAGCTTTGCTGCATGTGCCTGCCCTTGGTGTCATATGGCCTGCCTACATTTTCATGGCTTTGACTTTGGGAAAGATTTTTTTCATTTTTTGGTTGTTTTCTGAAGTGTTCATGCCATGTCCCTCATATCTTGCCCCCTATGTTGTGTCTTCCTCCTTGACTTTTTCCCCTGCTTTTGCAACATCTGTGAGCTTAGTTTTGGCATCTTTTGGTACTTTTCACTGCACCTGATATAAACCCCAGGCCATTTTCTTAGAGTCACTAAATTTCCCAAATTTTCTTTTTTTCTCCTCCAATTGCAATTCCTTTGATGTTGACTCCTTTCCAGCGTGTTTGTAGGTCCTTCTTTTCTGTTTTGGCCTTCAGTGGGGATCAATTTTGGCAAGCTTTGCTGCATGTGCCTGCCCTTGCTGGCGTATGGCCTGCCTGCATGTTGATGGCTTTGACTTTGGGAAAGATTTTTTCTTTTTTTTTTTTTTATTATTTTAAGTATTCATGCCATGTCCCTCATATCTTGCCCCCTAAGTTGTGTCTTCCTCCTTGACTTTTTCCCCTGCTTTTGCAACATCTGTGAGCTTAGTTTTGGCACCTTTTGGTCCTTTGCACTGCACCTGATAAAACCCCAGGCCACTTTCTAAGAGTCATTAAATTTCCCAAATTTTCATCTTTTCCCCTCAATTGCAATTCCTTTGATGTTGACTCCATTCCAGCGTGTTTGTAGGTCCTTGTTTTCTGTTTTGGCCTTCAGTGGGGATCAATATTGGAAAGCTTTGCTGCATGTGCCTGCCCTTGCTGGCGTATGGCCTGCCTGCATTTTGATGGCTTTCACTTTGGGATAGATTTTTTCTTTTTTTTTTTTTTTTTTCTTTTAAGTATTCATGCCATGTCCCTCATATCTTGCTCCCTAAGATGTGTTTTCCTCCTTCACTTTTTCCCCTGCTTTTGCAATATCTGTGAGCTTAGTTTTGGCATCTTTTGGTCCTTTGCAATGCACCTGATATAAACCCAGGCCATTTTTTTAGAGTCAGTAATTTCCCTAATTTTATTTTTTTCTCCTCCAATTGCAAATCCTTTGATGTTGTCTCCATTCCAGCGTGTTTGTAGGTCCTTCTTTTCTGTTTTGGCCTTCAGTGGGGATCAATTTTGGCAAGCTTTGCTGCATGTGCCTGCCCTTGCTGGCGTATGGCCTGCCAGCATTTTGATGGCTTTGACTTTGGGAAAGATTTTTTTTTTTTTTTTTCTTTTTTGTTTTAAGTATTCATGCCATGTCCCTCATATCTTGCCCCCTGAGTTGTGTCTTCCTCCTTGACTTTTTCCCCTGCTTTTGCAACATCTGTGAGCTTAGTTTTGGCACATTTTGGTCCTTTTCACTGCTCCTGATATAAACCCAGGCCATTTTCTTAGAGTCACTAAATTTCCCAAATTTTCTTTTTTACTCCTCCAATTGCAATTCTTTGATGTTGACTCCTTTCCCGCGTGTTTGTAGGTCCTTCTTTTCTGTTTTGGCCTTCAGTGGGGAACAATTTTGGCAAGCTTTGCTGCATGTGCCTGCCCTTGGTGGCGTATGGCCTGCCTGCATTTTGATGGCTTTGACTTTGGGAAAGATTTTTTCTTTTTTTTTTTTTTTTATTATTTTATGTATTCATGCTATGTCCCTCATATCTTGCCCCCTAAGTTGTGTCTTCCTCCTTGACTTTTTCCCCTGCTTTTGCAACATCTGTGAGCTTAGTTTTTGCACCTTTTGGTCCTTTGCACTGCACCTGATAAAACCCCAGGCCACTTTCTAAGAGTCATTAAATTTCCCAAATTTTCTTCTTTTCCCCTCAATTGCAATTCCTTTGATGTTTACTCCTTTCCAGCGTGTTTGTAGGTCCTTCTTTTCTGTTTTGGCCTTCAGTGGGGATCAATTTTGGCAAGCTTTGCTGCATGTGCCTGCACTTGCTGGCGTATGGCCTGCCAGCATTTTGATGGCTTTCACATTGGGATAGATTTTTTCTTATTTTCTTTTTTTTTTTTGTTTTAAGTATTGATTCCATGTCCCTCATATCTTGCTCCCTAAGATGTGTCTTTCTCGTTCACTTTTTCCCCTGCTTTTGCAACATCTGTGAGCTTAGATTTGGCACCTTTCGGTCCTTTGCAATGCACCTGATATAAACCCAGGCCATTTTTTTAGAGTCAGTAATTTCCCAAATTTTATATTTTTCTCCTCCAATTGCAAATCCTTTGATGTTGTCTCCATTGCAGCGTGTTTGTAGGTCCTTCTTTTCAGTTTTGGCCTTCAGTGGGGATCAATTTTGGCAAGCTTTGCTGCATGTGCCTGCCCTTGGTGTCATATGGCCTGCCTGCATTTTGTAGGCTTAGACTTCGGAAAAGATTTTTTTCTTTTTTTGGTTGTTTTCTGAAGTGTTCATGCCATGTCCCTCATATCTTGCCCCCTAAGTTGTGTCTTCCTCCTTGACATTTTCCCCTGCTTTTGCAACATCTGTGAGCTTAGTTTTGGCACCTTTTGGTCCTTTGCAATGCAGCTGATTTCCTCACAGCCTTTTTTTTGTAGAGACTAAAATTCCCGATTTTCTGCTTTTTTCAATTGCATTTCATTTGAACCTATCTCCTTTCCAGAGTGTTTGTAAGCCTTTCTTTTGGGATTCGCAAGATTCCTTTCCCCATCCCGAAAGGAAATTTCATTTCCTTTCGGGAAGGGGAAAGGAATCTTGCGATTTCAATGGGGACAAATAGAGGAATCATTGGTGCATGTCCCTGCACTGGATGGCAGGCCATGCTTTTTGATGGCTTTGACTTTGGGATTTTTTTCTTTTTTTGGTTGTTTTCTGAAGTGTTCATGCCATGTCCCTCATATCTTGCCCCCTAAGTTGTGTCTTCCTCCTTGACTTTTTCCCCTGCTTTTGCAACATCTGTGAGCTTAGTTTTGGCATCTTTTGGTCCTTTGCACTGCACCTGATAAAACCCCAGGCCATTTTCTTAGAGTCACTAAATTTCCCAAATTTTCTTTTTTTCTCCTCCAATTGCAATTCCTTCGATGTTGACTCCATTCCAGCGTGTTTGTAGGTCCTTCTTTTCTTCTTTGGCCTTCAGTGGGGAACAATTTTGGCAAGCTTTGCTGCATGTGCCTGCCCTTGCTGGCGTATGGCCTGCCTGCATTTTGATGGCTTTGAATTTGGGAAAGATTTTTTCTTTTTTTTTTTTTTTTTTTCTTTTAAGTATTCATGCCATGTCCCTCATATCTTGCTCCCTAAGATGTGTTTTCCTCCTTCACTTTTTCCCCTGCTTTTGCAACATCTGTGAGCTTAGTTTTGGCATCTTTTGGTCCTTTGCAATGCACCTGATATAAACCCAGGCCATTTTTTTAGAGTCAGTAATTTCCCTAATTTTATTTTTTTCTCCTCCAATTGCAAATCCTTTGATGTTGTCTCCATTCCAGCGTGTTTGTAGGTCCTTTTTTTCTGTTTTGGCCTTCAGTGGGGATCAATTTTGGCAAGCTTTGCTGCATGTGCCTGCCCTTGGTGTCATATGGCCTGCCTACATTTTCATGGCTTTGACTTTGGGAAAGATTTTTTTCATTTTTTGGTTGTTTTCTGAAGTGTTCATGCCATGTCCCTCATATCTTGCCCCCTATGTTGTGTCTTCCTCCTTGACTTTTTCCCCTGCTTTTGCAACATCTGTGAGCTTAGTTTTGGCATCTTTTGGTACTTTTCACTGCACCTGATATAAACCCCAGGCCATTTTCTTAGAGTCACTAAATTTCCCAAATTTTCTTTTTTTCTCCTCCAATTGCAATTCCTTTGATGTTGACTCCTTTCCAGCGTGTTTGTAGGTCCTTCTTTTCTGTTTTGGCCTTCAGTGGGGATCAATTTTGGCAAGCTTTGCTGCATGTGCCTGCCCTTGCTGGCGTATGGCCTGCCTGCATTTTGATGGCTTTGACTTTGGGAAAGATTTTTTCTTTTTTTTTTTTTTATTATTTTAAGTATTCATGCCATGTCCCTCATATCTTGCCCCCTAAGTTGTGTCTTCCTCCTTGACTTTTTCCCCTGCTTTTGCAACATCTGTGAGCTTAGTTTTGGCACCTTTTGGTCCTTTGCACTGCACCTGATAAAACCCCAGGCCACTTTCTAAGAGTCATTAAATTTCCCAAATTTTCATCTTTTCCCCTCAATTGCAATTCCTTTGATGTTGACTCCATTCCAGCGTGTTTGTAGGTCCTTGTTTTCTGTTTTGGCCTTCAGTGGGGATCAATATTGGAAAGCTTTGCTGCATGTGCCTGCCCTTGCTGGCGTATGGCCTGCCTGCATTTTGATGGCTTTCACTTTGGGATAGATTTTTTCTTTTTTTTTTTTTTTTTTTCTTTTAAGTATTCATGCCATGTCCCTCATATCTTGCTCCCTAAGATGTGTTTTCCTCCTTCACTTTTTCCCCTGCTTTTGCAATATCTGTGAGCTTAGTTTTGGCATCTTTTGGTCCTTTGCAATGCACCTGATATAAACCCAGGCCATTTTTTTAGAGTCAGTAATTTCCCTAATTTTATTTTTTTCTCCTCCAATTGCAAATCCTTTGATGTTGTCTCCATTCCAGCGTGTTTGTAGGTCCTTCTTTTCTGTTTTGGCCTTCAGTGGGGATCAATTTTGGCAAGCTTTGCTGCATGTGCCTGCCCTTGCTGGCGTATGGCCTGCCAGCATTTTGATGGCTTTGACTTTGGGAAAGATTTTTTTTTTTTTTTTTCTTTTTTGTTTTAAGTATTCATGCCATGTCCCTCATATCTTGCCCCCTGAGTTGTGTCTTCCTCCTTGACTTTTTCCCCTGCTTTTGCAACATCTGTGAGCTTAGTTTTGGCACATTTTGGTCCTTTTCACTGCTCCTGATATAAACCCAGGCCATTTTCTTAGAGTCACTAAATTTCCCAAATTTTCTTTTTTTCTCCTCCAATTGCAATTCCTTTGATGTTGACTCCTTTCCAGCGTGTTTGTAGGTCCTTCTTTTCTGTTTTGGCCTTCAGTGGGGATCAATTTTGGCAAGCTTTGCTGCATGTGCCTGCCCTTGGTGGCGTATGGCCTGCCTGCATTTTGATGGCTTTGACTTTGGGAAAGATATTTTCTATTTTTTTTTTTTTTATTATTTTAAGTATTCATGCCATGTCCCTCATATCTTGCCCCCTAAGTTGTGTCTTCCTCCTTGACTTTTTCCCCTGCTTTTGCAACATCTGTGAGCTTAGTTTTGGCACCTTTTGGTCCTTTGCAATGCAGCTGATTTCCTCACAGCCTATTTTTTGTAGAGACGAAAATTCCCGATTTTCTGCTTTTTTCAATCGCATTTCATTTGAACCTATCTCCTTTCCAGAGTGTTTGTAAGCCTTTCTTTTGGGATTCGCAAGATTCCTTTCCCCTTCCCGAAAGGAAATTTCATTTCCTTTCGGGAAGGGGAAAGGAATCTTGCGATTTCAATGGGGACCAATAGAGGAATCATTGGTGCATGTCCCTGCACTGGATGGCAGGCCATGCTTTTTGATGGCTTTGACTTTGGGATTTTTTTCTTTTTTTGGTTGTTTTCTGAAGTGTTCATGCCATGTCCCTCATATCTTGCCCCCTAATTTGTGTCTTCCTCCTTGACTTTTTCCCCTGCTTTTGCAATATCTGTGAGCTTAGTTTTGGCATCTTTTGGTCCTTTGCACTGCACCTGATAAAATCCCAGGCCATTCTCTTAGAGTCACTAAATTTCCCAAATTTTCTTTTTCTCTCCTCCAATTGCAATTCCTTTGATGTTGACTCCTTTCCCGCGTGTTTGTAAGTCCTTCTTTTCTGTTTTGGCCTTCAGTGGGGATCAATTTTGGCAAGCTTTGCTGCATGTTCCTGCCCTTGGTGGCGTATGGCCTGCCTGCATTTTGATGGCTTTGACTTTGGGAAAGATTATTTCTTTTTTTTTTTTTTTTTGTTTTAAGTATTCATGCCATGTCCCTCATATCTTGCCCCCTAAGTTCTGTCTTCCTCCTTGACTTTTTCCCCTGCTTTTGCAACATCTGTGAGCTTAGGTTTGGCATCTTTTGGTCCTTTGCACTGCACCTGATATAAACCCAGGCCATTTTCTCAGTGTCACTAAATTTCCCAAATTTTCTTTTTTACTCCTCCAATTGCAATTCTTGCGTGTTTGTAGGTCCTTCTTTTCTGTTTTGGCCTTCAGTGGGGATCAATTTTGGCAAGCTTTGCTGCATGTGCCTGCCCTTGGTGGCGTATGGCCTGCCTGCATTTTGATGGCTTTGACTTTGGGAAAGATTTTTCTTTTTTTTTTTTTTTTTATTATTTTATGTATTCATGCTATGTCCCTCATATCTTGCCCCCTAAGTTGTGTCTTCCTCCTTGACTTTTTCCCCTGCTTTTGCAACATCTGTGAGCTTAGTTTTTGCACCTTTTGGTCCTTTGCACTGCACCTGATAAAACCCCAGGCCACTTTCTAAGAGTCATTAAATTTCCCAAATTTTCTTCTTTTCCCCTCAATTGCAATTCCTTTGATGTTTACTCCTTTCCAGCGTGTTTGTAGGTCCTTCTTTTCTGTTTTGGCCTTCAGTGGGGATCAATTTTGGCAAGCTTTGCTGCATGTGCTTGCACTTGCTGGCGTATGGCCTGCCAGCATTTTGATGGCTTTCACATTGGGATAGATTTTTTCTTTTTTCTTTTTTTTTTTTGTTTTAAGTATTGATTCCATGTCCCTCATATCTTGCTCCCTAAGATGTGTCTTCCTCGTTCACTTTTTCCCCTGCTTTTGCAACATCTGTGAGCTTAGATTTGGCACCTTTCGGTCCTTTGCAATGCACCTGATATAAACCCAGGCCATTTTTTTAGAGTCAGTAATTTCCCAAATTTTATATTTTTCTCCTCCAATTGCAAATCCTTTGATGTTGTCTCCATTCCAGCGTGTTTGTAGGTCCTTCTTTTCAGTTTTGGCCTTCAGTGGGGATCAATTTTGGCAAGCTTTGCTGCATGTGCCTGCCCTTGGTGTCATATGGCCTGCCTGCATTTTGTAGGCTTTGACTTCGTAAAAGTTTTTTTTTCTTTTTTTGGTTGTTTTCTGAAGTGTTCATGCCATGTCCCTCATATCTTGCCCCCTAAGTTGTGTCTTCCTCCTTGACATTTTCCCCTGCTTTTGCAACATCTGTGAGCTTAGTTTTGGCACCTTTTGGTCCTTTGCAATGCAGCTGATTTCCTCACAGCCTTTTTTTTGTAGAGACTAAAATTCCCGATTTTCTGCTTTTTTCAATTGCATTTCATTTGAACCTATCTCCTTTCCAGAGTGTTTGTAAGCCTTTCTTTTGGGATTCGCAAGATTCCTTTCCCCCATCCCGAAAGGAAATTTTCATTTCCTTTCGGGAAGGGGAAAGGAATCTTGCGATTTCAATGGGGACAAATAGAGGAATCATTGGTGCATGTCCCTGCACTGGATGGCAGGCCATGCTTTTTGATGGCTTTGACTTTGGGATTTTTTTCTTTTTTTGGTTGTTTTCTGAAGTGTTCATGCCATGTCCCTCATATCTTGCCCCCTAAGTTGTGTCTTCCTCCTTGACTTTTTCCCCTGCTTTTGCAACATCTGTGAGCTTAGTTTTGGCATCTTTTGGTCCTTTGCACTGCACCTGATAAAACCCCAGGCCATTTTCTTAGAGTCACTAAATTTCCCAAATTTCCTTTTTTTCTCCTCCAATTGCAATTCCTTCGAGGTTGACTCCATTCCAGCGTGTTTGTAGGTCCTTCTTTTCTTCTTTGGCCTTCAGTGGGGAACAATTTTGGCAAGCTTTGCTGCATGTGCCTGCCCTTGGTGGCGTATGGCCTGCCTGCATTTTGATGGCTTTGACTTTGGGAAAGATTTTTTTCTTTTTTTTTTTTTTTTATTATTTTATGTATTCATGCTTTGTCCCTCATATCTTGCCCCCTAAGATGTGTCTTCCTCCTTGACTTTTTCCCCTGCTTTTGCAACATCTGTGAGCTTAATTTTGGAACCTTTTGGTCCTTTGCACTGCACCTGATAAAACCCCAGGCCACTTTCTAAGAGTCATTAAATTTCCCAAATTTTCTTCTTTTCCCCTCAATTGCAATTCCTTTGATGTTGACTCCTTTCCAGCGTGTTTGTAGGTCCTTCTTTTCTGTTTTGGCCTTCAGTGGGGATCAATTTTGGCAAGCTTTGCTGCATGTGCCTGCACTTGCTGGCGTATGGCCTGCCAGCATTATGATGGCTTTCACATTGGGATAGATTTTTTCTTTTTTTTTTTTCTTTTAAGTATTCATGCCATGTCCCTCATATCTTGCTCCCTAAGATGTGTTTTCCTCCTTCACTTTTTCCCCTGCTTTTGCAATATCTGTGAGCTTAGTTTTGGCATCTTTTGGTCCTTTGCAATGCACCTGATATAAACCCAGGCCAATTTTTTAGAGTCAGTAATTTCCCTAATTTTATTTTTTTTCTCCTCCAATTGCAAATCCTTTGATGTTGTCTCCATTCCAGCGTGTTTGTAGGTCCTTCTTTTCTGTTTTGGCCTTCAGTGGGGATCAATTTTGGCAAGCTTTGCTGCATGTGCCTGCCCTTGGTGTCATATGGCCTGCCTACATTTTCATGGCTTTGACTTTGGGAAAGATTTTTTTCATTTTTTGGTTGTTTTCTGAAGTGTTCATGCCATGTCCCTCATATCTTGCCCCCTATGTTGTGTCTTCCTCCTTGACTTTTTCCCCTGCTTTTGCAACATCTGTGAGCTTAGTTTTGGCATCTTTTGGTCCTTTGCACTGCACATGATAAAACCCCAGGCCATTTTCTTAGAGTCACTAAATTTCCCAAATTTTCTTTTTTTCTCCTCCAATTGCAAATCCTTTGATGTTGTCTCCATTCCAGCGTGTTTGTAGGTCCTTCTTTTCTGTTTTGGCCTTCAGTGGGGATCAATTTTGGCAAGCTTTGCTGCATGTGCCTGCACTTGCTGGCGTATGGCCTGCCTGCATTTTGATGGCTTTGACTTTGGGAAAGATTTTTTTTCTTTTTTTTTTTTTCTTTAATATTTTAAGTATTCATGCCATGTCCCTCATATCTTGCCCCCTAAGTTGTGTCTTCCTCCTTGACTTTTTCCCCTGCTTTTGCAACATCTGTGAGCTTAGTTTTGGCACCTTTTGGTCCTTTGCACTGCACCTGATATAAACCCAGGCCATTTTCTTAGAGTCACTAAATTTCCCAAATTTTCTTTTTTTTTCTCCTCCAATTGCAATTCCTTTGATGTTGACTCCATTCCAGCGTGTTTGTAGGTCCTTCTTTTCTGTTTTGGCCTTCAGTGGGGATCAATTTTGGCAAGCTTTGCTGCATGTGCATGCACATGCAGGCGTATGGCCTGCCAGCATTTTGATGGCTTTCACTTTGGGATAGATTTTTTCTTTTTTTCTTTTTTTTTTTTGTTTTAAGTATTGATTTCATGTCCCTCATATGTTGCTCCCTAACATGTGTCTTCCTTGTTCACTTTTTCCCCTGCTTTTGCAACATCTGTGAGCTTAGATTTGGCACCTTTTGGTCCTTTGCAATGCACCTGATATAAACCCAGGCCATATTTTTAGAGTCAGTATTTCCCTAATTTTCTTTTTTTCTCCTCCAATTGCAAATCCTTTGATGTTGTCTCCATTCCAGGGTGTTTGTATGTCCTTCTTTTCTGTTTTGGCCTTCAGTGGGGATCAATTTTGGCAAGCTTTGCTGCATGTGCCTGCCCTTGGTGTCATATGGCCTGCCTGCATTTTGTAGGCTTTGACTTTGGGAAAGATTTTTTTCTTTTTTTGGTTGTTTTCTGAAGTGTTCATGCCATGTCCCTCATATCTTGCCCCTTAAGTTGTGTCTTCCTCCTTGACTTTTTCCCCTGCTTTTGCAACATCTGTGAGCTTAGTTTTGGCACCTTTTGGTCCTTTGCAATGCACCTGATAAAACCCCAGGCCACTTTATAAGAGTCATTAAATTTCCCAAATTTTCTTCTTTTCCCCTCAATTGCAATTCCTTTGATGTTGACTCCATTCCAGCGTGTTTGTAGGTCCTTATTTTCTGTTTTCGCCTTCAGTGGGGATGAGTTTTGGCAAGCTTTGCTGCATGTGCCTGCCCTTGGTGGCGTATGGCCTGCCTGCATTTTGATGGCTTTTACTTTGGAAAGATATTTTCTATTTTTTTTTTTTAATATTTTAAGTATTCATGCCATGTCCCTTCATATCTTGCCCCCTATGTTGTGTCTTCCTCCTTGACTTTTTCCCCTGCTTTTGCAACATCTGTGAGCTTAGTTTTGGCATCTTTTGGTACTTTTCACTGCACCTGATATAAACCCCAGGCCATTTTCTTAGAGTCACTAAATTTCCAAAATTTTCTTTTTTTCTCCTCCAATTTGCAATTCCTTTGATGTTGACTCCTTCCAGCGTGTTTGTAGGTCCTTCTTTTCTGTTTTGGCCTTCAGTGGGGATCAATTTTGGCAAGCTTTGCTGCATGTGCATGCCCTTGGTGGCGTATGGCCTGCCTGCATTTTGATGGCTTTTACTTTGGGAAAGATATTTTTCATTTTTTGGTTGTTTTCTGAAGGGTGTTCATGCCATGTCCCTCATATCTTGCCCCCTATGTTGTGTCTTCCTCCTTGACTTTTTCCCCTGCTTTTGCAACATCTGTGAGCTTAGTTTTGGCATCTTTTGGTCCTTTGCACTGCACATGATAAAACCCCAGGCCATTTTCTTAGAGTCACTAAATTTCCCAAATTTTCTTTTTTTCTCCTCCAATTGCAAATCCTTTGATGTTGTCTCCATTCCAGCGTGTTTTGTAGGTCCTTCTTTTCTGTTTTGGCCTTCAGTGGGGATCAATTTTGGCAAGCTTTGCTGCATGTGCCTGCACTTGCTGGCGTATGGCCTGCCTGCATTTTGATGGCTTTGACTTTGGGAAAGATTTTTTTCTTTTTTTTTTTTCTTTAATATTTTAAGTATTCATGCCATGTCCCTCATATCTTGCCCCCTAAGTTGTGTCTTCCTCCTTGACTTTTTCCCCTGCTTTTGCAACATCTGTGAGCTTAGTTTTGGCACCTTTTGGTCCTTTGCACTGCACCTGATATAAACCCAGGCCATTTTCTTAGAGTCACTAAATTTCCCAAATTTTCTTTTTTTTTCTCCTCCAATTGCAATTCCTTTGATGTTGACTCCATTCCAGCGTGTTTGTAGGTCCTTCTTTTCTGTTTTGGCCTTCAGTGGGGATCAATTTTGGCAAGCTTTGCTGCATGTGCATGCACATGCAGGCGTATGGCCTGCCAGCATTTTGATGGCTTTCACTTTGGGATAGATTTTTTTCTTTTTTTCTTTTTTTTTTTTGTTTTAAGTATTGATTTCATGTCCCTCATATGTTGCTCCCTAACATGTGTCTTCCTTGTTTCACTTTTTTCCCCTGCTTTTGCAACATCTGTGAGCTTAGATTTGGCACCTTTTGGTCCTTTGCAATGCACCTGATATAAACCCAGGCCATATTTTTAGAGTCAGTAATTTCCCTAATTTTCTTTTTTTCTCCTCCAATTGCAAATCCTTTGATGTTGTCTCCATTCCAGGGTGTTTGTATGTCCTTCTTTTCTGTTTTGGCCTTCAGTGGGGATCAATTTTGGCAAGCTTTGCTGCATGTGCCTGCCCTTGGTGTCATATGGCCTGCCTGCATTTTGTAGGCTTTGACTTTGGGAAAGATTTTTTTCTTTTTTTGGTTGTTTTCTGAAGTGTTCATGCCATGTCCCTCATATCTTGCCCCTTAAGTTGTGTCTTCCTCCTTGACTTTTTCCCTGCTTTTGCAACATCTGTGAGCTTAGTTTTGGCACCTTTTGGTCCTTTGCAATGCACCTGATAAAACCCCAGGCCACTTTATAAGAGTCATTAAATTTCCCAAATTTTCTTCTTTTCCCCTCAATTGCAATTCCTTTGATGTTGACTCCATTCCAGCGTGTTTGTAGGTCCTTATTTTCTGTTTTCGCCTTCAGTGGGGATGAGTTTTGGCAAGCTTTGCTGCATGTGCCTGCCCTTGGTGGCGTATGGCCTGCCTGCATTTTGATGGCTTTTACTTTGGGAAAGATATTTTCTATTTTTTTTTTTTTAATATTTTAAGTATTCATGCCATGTCCCTCATATCTTGCCCCCTATGTTGTGTCTTCCTCCTTGACTTTTTCCCTGCTTTTGCAACATCTGTGAGCTTAGTTTTGGCATCTTTTGGTACTTTTCACTGCACCTGATATAAACCCCAGGCCATTTTCTTAGAGTCACTAAATTTCCAAAATTTTCTTTTTTTCTCCTCCAATTGCAATTCCTTTGATGTTGACTCCTTTCCAGCGTGTTTGTAGGTCCTTCTTTTCTGTTTTGGCCTTCAGTGGGGATCAATTTTGGCAAGCTTTGCTGCATGTGCCTGCCCTTGGTGGCGTATGGCCTGCCTGCATTTTGATGGCTTTGACTTTGGGAAAGATTTTTTCTTTTTTTTTTTTTTAATATTTTAAGTATTCATGCCATGTCCCTCACATCTTGCCCCCTGTTGTGTCTTCCTCCTTGACTTTTTCCCCTGCTTTTGCAATATCTGTGAGCTTAGTTTTGGCACCATTTGGTCCTTTGCACTGCACCTGATATAAACCCAGACCATTTTCTTAGAGACACTAAATTTCCCAATTTTGTTTTTTCTCCTCCAATTGCAATTCCTTTGATTGTGTCTCCATTCCAGCGTGGTTGTAAGTCCTTCTTTCCTGTTTTGGCCTTCAGTGGGGGATCAATGTTGGCAAGCTTTGCTGCATGTGCCTGCCCATGGTGGCGTATGGCCTGCCTGCATTTTGATGGCTTTGACTTTGGGAAAGATTTTTATTTTTTTTTTTTTTTTAATATTTTAAGTATTCATGCCATGTCCCTCATATCTTGCCCCCTAAGTTGTGTCTTCCTCCTTGACTTTTTCCCCTGCTTTTGCAACATCTGTGAGCTTAGTTTTGGCATCTTTTGGTCCTTTGCACTGCACCTGATATAAACCCAGGCCATTTTCTTAGAGTCACTAAATTTCCCAAATTTTCTTTTTTTCTCCTCCAATTGCAATTCCTTTGATGTTGACTCCATTCCAGCGTGTTTGTAGGTCCTTGTTTTCTGTTTTGGCCTTCAGTGGGGATCAATTTTGGCAAGCTTTGCTGCATGTGCCTGCCCTTGGTGGCGTATGGCCTGCCTGCATTTTGATGGCTTTGACTTTGGGAAAGATATTTTCTATTTTTTTTTTTTATTATTTTAAGTATTCATGCCATGTCCCTCATATCTTGCCCCCTAAGTTGTGTCTTCCTCCTTGACTTTTTCCCCTGCTTTTGCAACATCTGTGAGCTTAGTTTTGGCATCTTTTGGTACTTTTCACTGCACCTGATATAAACCCCAGGCCATTTTCTTAGTGTCACTAAATTTCCCAAATTTTCTTTTTTTCTCCTCCAATTGCAATTCCTTTGATGTTGACTCCTTTCCAGCGTGTTTGTAGGTCCTTCTTTTCTGTTTTGGCCTTCAGTGGGGATCAATTTTGGCAAGCTTTGCTGCATGTGCCTGCCCTTGCTGGCGTATGGCCTGCCTGCATTTTGATGGCTTTGACTTTGGGAAAGATTTTTTCTTTTTTTTTTTTTTTATTATTTTAAGTATTCATGCCATGTCCCTCACATCTTGCCCCCTGTTGTGTCTTCCTCCTTGACTTTTTCCCCTGCTTTTGCAACATCTGTGAGCTTAGTTTTGGCACCTTTTGGTCCTTTGCACTGCACCTGATATAAACCCAGGCCATTTTCTTAGAGACACTAAATTTTCCCAATATTTTTTTTCTCCTCCAATTGCAATTCCTTTGATGTTGTCTCCATTCCAGCGTGGTTGTAAGTCCTTCTTTCCTGTTTTGGCCTTCAGTGGGGATCAATTTTGGCAAGCTTTGCTGCATGTGCCTGCCCATGGTGGCGTATGGCCTGCCTGCATTTTGATGGCTTTGACTTTGGGAAAGATTTTTTCTTTTTTTTTTCTTTTTTGTTTTAAGTATTCATGCCATTACCCTCATATCTTGCCCCCTAAGTTGTGTCTTCCTCCTTGACTTTTTCCCCTGCTTTTGCAACATCTGTGAGCTTAGTTTTGGCACCTTTTGGTCCTTTGCAATGCAGCTGATTTCCTCACAGCCTATTTTTTGTAGAGACTAAAATTCCCGATTTTCTGCTTTTTTCTAATCGCATTTCATTTGAACCTATCTCCTTTCCAGAGTGTTTGTAAGCCTTTCTTTTGGGATTCGCAAGATTCCTTTCCCCTTCCCGAAAGGAAATTTCATTTTCCTTTCGGGAAGGGGAAAGGAATCTTGCGATTTCAATGGGGACAAATAGAGGAATCATTGGTGCATGTCCCTGCACTGGATGGCAGGCCATGCTTTTTGATGGCTTTGACTTTGGGATTTTTTTCTTTTTTTGGTTGTTTTCTGAAGTGTTCATGCCATGTCCCTCATATCTTGCCCCCTAAGTTGTGTCTTCCTCCTTGACTTTTTCCCCTGCTTTTGCAATATCTGTGAGCTTAGTTTTGGCACCATTTGGTCCTTTGCACTGCACCTGATAAAACCCCAGGCCATTTTTCTTAGAGTCACTAAATTTCCCAAATTTTCTTTTTCTCTCCTCCAATTGCAATTCCTTTGATGTTGACTCCTTTCCCGCGTGTTTGTAAGTCCTTCTTTTCTGTTTTGGCCTTCAGTGGGGATCAATTTTGGCAAGCTTTGCTGCATGTGCCTGCCCTTGGTGGCGTATGGCCTGCCTGCATTTTGATGGCTTTCACTTTGGGAAAGATTTTTTCTTTTTTTTTTTTTTTTTTGTTTTAAGTATTCATGCCATGTCCCCTCATATCTTGCCCCCTAAGTTCTGTCTTCCTCCTTGACTTTTTCCCCTGCTTTTGCAACATCTGTGAGCTTAGGTTTGGCATCTTTTGGTCCTTTGCACTGCACCTGATATAAACCCAGGACATTTTCTCAGTGTCACTAAATTTCCCAAATTTTCTTTTTCTCTCCTCCAATTGCAATTCCTTTGATGTTGACTCCTTTCCCGCGTGTTTGTAAGTCCTTCTTTTCTTTTTTGGCCTTCAGTGGGGATCAATTTTGGCAAGCTTTGCTGCATGTGCCTGCCCTTGCTGGCGTATGGCCTGCCTGCATTTTGATGGCTTTGACTTTGGGAAAGATTTTTTCTTTTTTTTTTTTTTTTTTGTTTTAAGTATTCATGCCATGTCCCTCATATCTTGCCCCCTAAGTTCTGTCTTCCTCCTTGACTTTTTCCCCTGCATTTGCAACATCTGTGAGCTTAGGTTTGGCATCTTTTGGTCCTTTGCACTGCACCTGATAAAAACCCCAGGCCATTTTCTTAGAGTCACTAAATTTCCCAAATTTTCTTTTTTTCTCCTCCAATTGCAATTTCTTTGATGTTGACTCGTTTCCCCCGTGTTTGTAAGTCATTCTTTCCTGTTTTGGCCTTCAGTGGGGATCAATTTTGGCAAGCTTTGCTGCATGTGCCTGCCCTTGGTGGCGTATGGCCTGCCTGCATTTTGATGGCTTTGAATTTGGGAAAGAGTTTTTCATTTTTTTTTTTTTTATTATTTTAAGTATTTTATGCCATGTCCCTCATATCTTGCCCCCTAAGTTGTGTCTTCCTCCTTGACTTTTTCCCCTGCTTTTGCAACATCTGTGAGCTTAGTTTTGGCACATTTTGGTCCTTTGCACTGCACCTGATAAAACCCCAGGCCCCTTTCTAAGAGTCATTAAATTTCCCAAATTTTTTTCTTTTCCCCTCAATTGTAATTCCTTTGATGTTGACTCCATTCCAGCGTGTTTGTAGGTCCTTCTTTTTCTGTTTTGGCCTTCAGTGGGGATCAATTTCGGCAAGCTTTGCTGCATGTGCCTGCACTTGCTGGCGTATGGCCTGCCTGCATTTGATGGCTTTCACTTTGGGATAGATTTTTCTTTTTTTCTTTTTTGTTTTGTTTTAAGTATTCATGCCATGTCCCTCATATCTTGCCCCCTAAGTTGTGTCTTCCTCCTTGACTTTTTTCCCTGCTTTTGCAACATCTGTGAGCTTAGTTTTGGCATCTTTTGGTCCTTTGCACTGCACATGATAAAACCCCAGGCATTTTCTTAGAGTCACTAAATTTCCCAAATTTTCTTTTTTTCTCCTCCAATTGCAATTCCTTTGATGTTGACTCCTTTCCCGCGTGTTTGTAGGTCCTTCTTTTCTGTTTTGGCCTTCAGTGGGGATCAATTTTGGCAAGCTTTGCTGCATGTGCCTGCTCTTGGTGGCGTATGGCCTGCCTGCATTTTGATGGCTTTGACTTTGGGAAAGATTTTTTTCTTTTTTTTTTTTCTTTAATATTTTAAGTATTCATGCCATGTCCCTCATATCTTGCCCCCTAAGTTGTGTCTTCCTCCTTGACTTTTTCCCCTGCTTTTGCAACATCTGTGAGCTTAGTTTTGGCACATTTTGGTCCTTTGCACTGCACCTGATATAAACCCAGGCCATTTTCTTAGAGTCACCTAAATTTCCCAAATTTTCTTTTTTTTTCTCCTCCAATTGCAATTCCTTTGATGTTTACTCCTTTCCAGCATGTTTGTAGGTCCTTGTTTTCTGTTTTGGCCTTCAGTGGGGATCAATTTTGGCAAGCTTTGCTGCATGTGCCTGCACATGCAGGCGTATGGCCCTGCCCAGCATTTTGATGGCTTTCACTTTGGGATAGATTTTTTCTTTTTTTTCTTTTTTTTTTTTTGTTTTAAGTATTGATTTCATGTCCCTCATATGTTGCTCCCTAAGATGTGTCTTCCTTGTTCACTTTTTCCCCTGCTTTTGCAACATCTGTGAGCTTAGATTTGGCACCTTTTGGTCCTTTGCAATGCACCTGATATAAACCCAGGCCATTTTTTTAGAGTCAGTAATTTCCCAAATTTTATTTTTTTTCTCCTCCAATTGCAAATCCTTTGATGTTGTCTCCATTCCAGCGTGTTTGTAGGTCCTTCTTTTCTGTTTTGGCCTTCAGTGGGGATCAATTTTGGCAAGCTTTGCTGCATGTGCCTGCCCTTGGTGTCATATGGCCTGCCTGCATTTTGTAGGCTTTGACTTTGGGAAAGATTTTTTTCTTTTTTTGGTTGTTTTCTGAAGTGTTCATGCCATGTCCCTCATATCTTGCCCCCTAAGTTGTGTCTTCCTCCTTGACTTTTTCCCCTGCTTTTGCAACATCTGTGAGCTTAGTTTTGCCACCTTTTGGTCCTTTGCAATGCACCTGATAAAACCCCAGGCCACTTTATAAGAGTCATTAAATTTCCCAAATTTTCTTCTTTTCCCCTCAATTGCAATTCCTTTGATGTTGACTCCATTCCAGCGTGTTTGTAGGTCCTTATTTTCTGTTTTGGCCTTCAGTGGGGATGAGTTTTGGCAAGCTTTGCTGCATGTGCCTGCCCTTGGTGGCGTATGGCCTGCCTGCATTTTGATGGCTTTTACTTTGGGAAAGATATTTTCTCTTTTTTTTTTTTTAATATTTTAAGTATTCATGCCATGTCCCTCATATCTTGCCCCCTATGTTGTGTCTTCCTCCTTGACTTTTTCCCCTGCTTTTGCAACATCTGTGAGCTTAGTTTTGGCATCTTTTGGTACTTTTCACTGCACCTGATATAAACCCCAGGCCATTTTCTTAGAGTCACTAAATTTCCAAAATTTTCTTTTTTTCTCCTCCAATTGCAATTCCTTTGATGTTGACTCCATTCCAGCGTGTTTGTAGGTCCTTCTTTTCTGTTTTGGCCTTCAGTGGGGATCAATTTTGGCAAGCTTTGCTGCATGTGCCTGCCCTTGCTGTCATAAGGCCTGCCTGCATTTTGTAGGCTTTGACTTTGGGAAAGATTTTTTTCTTTTTTTTTTTTTTAATATTTTTAGTATTCATGCCATGTCCCTCACATCTTGCCCCCTGTTGTGTCTTCCTCCTTGACTTTTTCCCCTGCTTTTGCAATATCTGTGAGCTTAGTTTTGGCACCTTTTGGTCCTTTGCACTGCACCTGATATAAACCCAGACCATTTTCTTAGAGACACTAAATTTCCCAATTTTTTTTTTTTTCTCCTCCAATTGCAATTCCTTTGATTGTGTCTCCATTCCAGCGTGGTTGTAAGTCCTTCTTTCCTGTTTTGGCCTTCAGTGGGGATCAATGTTGGCAAGCTTTGCTGCATGTGCCTGCCCATGGTGGCGTATGGCCTGCCTGCATTTTGATGGCTTTGACTTTGGGAAAGATTTTTTCTTTTTTTTTTTCTTTTTTGTTTTAAGTATTCATGCCATGTCCCTCATATCTTGCCCCCTAAGTTGTGTCTTCCTCCTTGACTTTTTCCCCTGCTTTTGCAACATCTGTGAGCTTAGTTTTGGCACCTTTTGGTCCTTTGAAATGCAGCTGATTTCCTCACAGCCTTTTTTTTGTAGAGACTAAAATTCCCGATTTTCTGCTTTTTTCAATTGCATTTCATTTGAACCTATCTCCTTTCCAGAGTGTTTGTAGGTCCTTTCTTTTGGGATTCGCAAGATTCCTTTCCCCTTCCCGAAAGGAAATTTCATTTCCTTTCGGGAAGGGGAAAGGAATCTTGCGATTTCAATGGGGACCAATAGAGGATTCATTGGTGCATGTCCCTGCACTGGATGGCAGGCCATGCTTTTTGATGGCTTTGACTTTGGGATTTTTTTCTTTTTTTGGTTGTTTTCTGAAGTGTTCATGCCATGTCCCTCATATCTTGCCCCCTAGGTTTTGTCTTCCTCCTTGACTTTTTCCCCTGCTTTTGCAATATCTGTGAGCTTAGTTTTGGCACCATTTGGTCCTTTGCAATGCACCTGATAAAACCCCAGGCCACTTTATGAGAGTCATTAAATTTCTCAAATTTTCTTCTTTTCCCCTCAATTGCAATTCCTTTGATGTTGACTCCATTCCAACGTGTTTGTAGGTCCTTCTTTTCTGTTTTGGCCTTCAGTGGGGATCAATTTTGGCAAGCTTTGCTGCATGTGCCTGCTCTTGGTGGCGTATGGCCTGCCTGCATTTTGATGGCTTTGACTTTGGGAAAGATTTTTTTCTTTTTTTTTTTTCTTTAATATTTTAAGTATTCATGCCATGTCCCTCATATCTTGCCCCCTAAGTTGTGTCTTCCTCCTTGACTTTTTCCCCTGCTTTTGCAACATCTGTGAGCTTAGTTTTGGCACCTTTTGGTCCTTTGCACTGCACCTGATATAAACCCAGGCCATTTTCTTAGAGTCACTAAATTTCCCAAATTTTCTTTTTTTTCTCCTCCAATTGCAATTCCTTTGATGTTTACTCCTTTCCAGCATGTTTGTAGGTCCTTGTTTTCTGTTTTGGCCTTCAGTGGGGATCAATTTTGGCAAGCTTTGCTGCATGTGCCTGCACATGCAGGCGTATGGCCTGCCAGCATTTTGATGGCTTTCACTTTGGGATAGATTTTTTTATTTTTTCTTTTTTTTTTTTGTTTTAAGTATTGATTTCATGTCCCTCATATGTTGCTCCCTAAGATGTGTCTTCCTTGTTCACTTTTTCCCCTGCTTTTGCAACATCTGTGAGCTTAGATTTGGCACCTTTTGGTCCTTTGCAATGCACCTGATATAAACCCAGGCCATTTTTTTAGAGTCAGTAATTTCCCAAATTTTATTTTTTTCTCCTCCAATTGCAAATCCTTTGATGTTGTCTCCATTCCAGCGTGTTTGTAGGTCCTTCTTTTCTGTTTTGGCCTTCAGTGGGGATCAATTTTGGCAAGCTTTGCTGCATGTGCCTGCCCTTGGTGTCATATGGCCTGCCTGCATTTTGTAGGCTTTGACTTTGGGAAAGATTTTTTTTCTTTTTTTGGTTGTTTTCTGAAGTGTTCATGCCATGTCCCTCATATCTTGCCCCCTAAGTTGTGTCTTCCTCCTTGACTTTTTCCCCTGCTTTTGCAACATCTGTGAGCTTAGTTTTGCCACCTTTTGGTCCTTTGCAATGCACCTGATAAAACCCCAGGCCACTTTATAAGAGTCATTAAATTTCCCAAATTTTCTTCTTTTCCCCTCAATTGCAATTCCTTTGATGTTGACTCCATTCCAGCGTGTTTGTAGGTCCTTATTTTCTGTTTTGGCCTTCAGTGGGGATGAGTTTTGGCAAGCTTTGCTGCATGTGCCTGCCCTTGGTGGCGTATGGCCTGCCTGCATTTTGATGGCTTTTACTTTGGGAAAGATATTTTCTATTTTTTTTTTTTTAAATATTTTAAGTATTCATGCCATGTCCCTCATATCTTGCCCCCTATGTTGTGTCTTCCTCCTTGACTTTTTCCCCTGCTTTTGCAACATCTGTGAGCTTAGTTTTGGCATCTTTTGGTACTTTTCACTGCACCTGATATAAACCCCAGGCCATTTTCTTACAGTCACTAAATTTCCAAAATTTTCTTTTTTTCTCCTCCAATTGCAATTCCTTTGATGTTGACTCCTTTCCCGCGTGTTTGTAGGTCCTTCTTTTCTGTTTTGGCCTTCAGTGGGGATCAATTTTGGCAAGCTTTGCTGCATGTGCCTGCCCTTGGTGGCGTATGGCCTGCCTGCATTTTGATGGCTTTGACTTTGGGAAAGATTTTTTCTTTTTTTTTTTTTTTAATATTTTAAGTATTCATGCCATGTCCCTCACATCTTGCCCCCTGTTGTGTCTTCCTCCTTGACTTTTTCCCCTGCTTTTGCAATATCTGTGAGCTTAGTTTTGGCACCTTTTGGTCCTTTGCACTGCACCTGATATAAACCCAGACCATTTTCTTAGAGACACTAAATTTCCCAATTTTTTTTTTTTTCTCCTCCAATTGCAATTCCTTTGATTGTGTCTCCATTCCAGCGTGGTTGTAAGTCCTTCTTTCCTGTTTTGGCCTTCAGTGGGGATCAATGTTGGCAAGCTTTGCTGCATGTGCCTGCCCATGGTGGCGTATGGCCTGCCTGCATTTTGATGGCTTTGACTTTGGGAAAGATTTTTTCTTTTTTTTTTCTTTTTTGTTTTAAGTATTCATGCCATGTCCCTCATATCTTGCCCCCTAAGTTCTGTCTTCCTCCTTGACTTTTTCCCCTGCTTTTGCAACATCTGTGAGCTTAGTTTTGGCACCTTTTGGTCCTTTGCAATGCAGCTGATTTCCTCACAGCCTTTTTTTTGTAGAGACTAAAATTCCCGATTTTCTGCTTTTATCAATTGCATTTCATTTGAACCTATCTCCTTTCCAGAGTGTTTGTAGGTCCTTTCTTTTGGGATTCGCAAGATTCCTTTCCCCTTCCCGAAAGGAAATTTCATTTCCTTTCGGGAAGGGGAAAGGAATCTTGCGATTTCAATGGGGACCAATAGAGGATTCATTGGTGCATGTCCCTGCACTGGATGGCAGGCCATGCTTTTTGATGGCTTTGACTTTGGGATTTTTTTTTTTTTTGGTTGTTTTCTGAAGTGTTCATGCCATGTCCCTCATATCTTGCCCCCTAGGTTTTGTCTTCCTCCTTGACTTTTTCCCCTGCTTTTGCAATATCTGTGAGCTTAGTTTTGGCACCATTTGGTCCTTTGCACTGCACCTGATAAAACCCCAGGCCATTTTCTTAGAGTCACTAAATTTCCCAAATTTTCTTTTTTTCTCCTCCAATTGCAATTCCTTTGATGTTGACTCCTTTCCAGCATGTTTGTAGGTCCTTCTTTTCTGTTTTGGCCTTCAGTGGGGATCAATTTTGGCAAGCTTTGCTGCATGTGCCTGCCCTTGGTGGCGTATGGCCTGCCTGCATTTTGATGGCTTTGACTTTGGGAAAGATTATTTCTTTTTTTTTTTTTTTTTGTTTTAAGAATTCATGCCATGTCCCTCATATCTTGCCCCCTAAGTTGTGTCTTCCTCCTTGACTTTTTCCCCTGCTTTTGCAACATCTGTGAGCTTAGTTTTGGCACCATTTGGTCCTTTGCCATGCACCTGATAAAACCCCAGGCCATTTTCTTAGAGTCACTAAATTTCCCAAATTTTCTTTTTTTCTCCTCTGATTGCAATTCCTTTGATGTTGACTGCTTTCCAGCGTGTTTGTAGATCCTTCTTTACTGTTTTGGCCTTCAGTGGGGATCAATTTTGGCAAGCTTTGCTGCATGTGCCTGCCCTTGCTGGCGTATGGCCTGCCTGCATTTTGATGGCTTTGACTTTGGGAAAGATTTTTATTTTTTTTTTTTTTTTAATATTTTAAGTATTCATGCCACGTCCCTCATATCTTGCCCCCTAAGTTGTGTCTTCCTCCTTGACTTTTTCCCCTGCTTTTGCAACATCTGTGAGCTTAGTTTTGCCACCTTTTGGTCCTTTGCACTGCACCTGATATAAACCCAGGCCATTTTCTTAGAGTCACTAAATTTCTTAAATTTTCTTTTTTTCTCCTCCAATTGCAATTCCTTTGATGTTGACTCCATTCCAGCGTGTTTGTAGGTCCTTGTTTTCTGTTTTGGCCTTCAGTGGGGATCAATTTTGGCAAGCTTTGCTGCATGTGCCTGCCCTTGCTGGCGTATGGCCTGCCTGCATTTTGATGGCTTTGACTTTGGGAAAGATTTTTTCTTTTTTTTTTTTTTATTATTTTAAGTATTCATGCCATGTCCCTCATATCTTGCCCCCTAAGTTGTGTCTTCCTCCTTGACTTTTTCCCCTGCTTTTGCAACATCTGTGAGCTTAGTTTTGGCATCTTTTGGTCCTTTTCACTGCACCTGATATAAACCCCAGGCCATTTTCTTAGTGTCACTAAATTTCCCAAATTTTCTTTTTTTCTCCTCCAATTGCAATTCCTTTGATGTTGACTCCTTTCCAGCGTGTTTGTAGGTCCTTCTTTTCTGTTTTGGCCTTCAGTGGGGATCAATTTTGGCAAGCTTTGCTGCATGTGCCTGCCCTTGCTGGCGTATGGCCTGCCTGCATTTTGATGGCTTTGACTTTGGGAAAGATTTTTTTCTTTTTTTTTTTTTTATTATTTTAAGTATTCATGCAATGTCCCTCACATCTTGCCCCCTGTTGTGTCTTCCTCCTTGACATTTTCCCCTGCTTTTGCAACATCTGTGAGCTTAGTTTTGGCACCTTTTGGTCCTTTGCACTGCACCTGATATAAACCCAGACCATTTTCTTAGAGACACTAAATTTCCCAATTTTTTTTTTCTCCTCCAATTGCAATTCCTTTGATGTTGTCTCCATTCCAGCGTGGTTGTAAGTCCTTCTTTCCTGTTTTGGCCTTCAGTGGGGATCAATTTTGGCAAGCTTTGCTGCATGTGCCTGCCCATGGTGGCGTATGGCCTGCCTGCATTTTGATGGCTTTGACTTTGGGAAAGATTTTTTCTTTTTTTTTTCTTTTTTGTTTTAAGTATTCATGCCATTACCCTCATATCTTGCCCCCTAAGTTGTGTCTTCCTCCTTGACTTTTTCCCCTGCTTTTGCAACATCTGTGAGCTTAGTTTTGGCACCTTTTGGTCCTTTGCAATGCAGCTGATTTCCTCACAGCCTATTTTTTGTAGAGACTAAAATTCCCGATTTTCTGCTTTTTTTAATCGCTATTCATTTGAACCTATCTCCTTTCCAGAGTGTTTGTAAGCCTTTCTTTTGGGATTCGCAAGATTCCTTTCCCCTTCCCGAAAGGAAATTTCATTTCCTTTCGGGAAGGGGAAAGGAATCTTGCGATTTCAATGGGGACAAATAGAGGAATCATTGGTGCATGTCCCTGAACTGGATGGCAGGCCATGCTTTTTGATGGCTTTGACTTTGGGATTTTTTTTCTTTTTTTGGTTGTTTTCTGAAGTGTTCATGCCATGTCCCTCATATCTTGCCCCCTAAGTTGTGTCTTCCTCCTTGACTTTTTCCCCTGCTTTTGCAATATCTGTGAGCTTAGTTTTGGCACAATTTGGTCCTTTGCACTGCACCTGATAAAACCCCAGGCCATTTTCTTAGAGTCACTAAATTTCCCAAATTTTCTTTTTCTCTCCTCCAATTGCAATTCCTTTGATGTTGACTCCTTTCCCGCGTGTTTGTAAGTCCTTCTTTTCTGTTTTGGCCTTCAGTGGGGATCAATTTTGGCAAGCTTTGCTGCATGTGCCTGCCCTTGGTGGCGTATGGCCTGCCTGCATTTTGATGGCTTTGACTTTGGGAAAGATTTTTTCTTTTTTTTTTTTTTTTTTTGTTTTAAGTATTCATGCCATATCCCTCATATCTTGCCCCCTAAGTTCTGTGTTCCTCCTTGACTTTTTCCCTGCTTTTGCAACATCTGTGAGCTTAGGTTTGGCATCTTTTGGTCCTTTGCACTGCACCTGATATAAACCCAGGCCATTTTCTCAGTGTCACTAAATTTCCCAAATATTCTTTTTTTCTCCTCCAATTGCAATTACTTTGATGTTGACTCCTTTCCCGCGTGTTTGTAAGTCCTTATTTTCTGTTTTGGCCTTCAGTGGGGATCAATTTTGGCAAGCTTTGCTGCATGTGCCTTCCCTTGCTGGCGTATGGCCTGCCTGCATTTTGATGGCTTTGACTTTGGGAAAGATTTTTTCTTTTTTTTTTTTTATTATTTTAAGTATTCATGCCATGTCCCTCATATCTTGCCCCCTAAGTTGTGTCTTCCTCCTTGACTTTTTCCCCTGCTTTTGCAACATCTGTGAGCTTAGTTTTGGCATCTTTTGGTCCTTTGCCATGCACCCGATAAAACCCCAGGCCACTTTCTAAGAGTCATTAAATTTCCCAAATTTTCTTCTTTTCCCCTCAATTGCAATTCCTTTGATGTTTACTCCTTTCCAGCGTGTTTGTAGGTCCTTGTTTTCTGTTTTGGCTTTCAGTGGGGATCAATTTTGGCAAGCTTTGCTGCATGTGCCTGCACTTGCAGGCGTATGGCCTGCCAGCATTTTGATGGCTTTCACTTTGGGATAGATTTTTTCTTTTTTTCTCTTTTTTTTTTGTTTTAAGTATTGATTCCATGTCCCTCATATCTTGCTCCCTAAGATGTGTCTTCCTCGTTCACTTTTTCCCCTGCTTTTGCAACATCTGTGAGCTTAGATTTGGCACCTTTTGGTCCTTTGCAATGCACCTGATATAAACCCAGGCCATTTTTTTAGAGTCAGTAATTTCCCAAATTTTATTTTTTTCTCCTCCAATTGCAATTCCTTTGATGTTGTCTCCATTCCAGCGTGTTTGTAGGTCCTTCTTTTCTGTTTTGGCCTTCAGTGGGGATCAATTTTGGCAAGCTTTGCTGCATGTGCCTGCCCTTGGTGTCATATGGCCTGCCTGCATTTTGTAGGCTTTGACTTCGGAAAAGATTTTTTTCTTTTTTCGGTTGTTTTCTGAAGTGTTCATGCCATGTCCCTCATATCTTGCCCCCTAAGTTGTGTCTTCCTCCTTGACTTTTTCCCCTGCTTTTGCAACATCTGTGAGCTTAGTTTTGGCATCTTTTGGTCCTTTGCAATGCACCTGATAAAACCCCAGGCCACTTTATAAGAGTCATTAAATTTCCCAAATTTTCTTCTTTTCCCCTCAATTGCAATTCCTTTGATGTTGACTCCATTCCAGCGTGTTTGTAGGTCCTTATTTTCTGTTTTGGCCTTCAGTGGGGATCAATTTTGGCAAGCTTTGCTGCATGTGCCTGCCCTTGCTGGCGTATGGCCTGCCTGCATTTTGATGGCTTTGACTTTGGGAAAGATATTTTCTATTTTTATTTTTATTATTTTAAGAATTCATGCCATGTCCCTCATATCTTGCCCCCTAAGTTGTGTCTTCCTCCTTGACTTTTTCCCCTGCTTTTGCAACATCTGTGAGCTTAGTTTTGGCACCTTTTGGTCCTTTGCACTGCACCTGATATAAACCCAGACCATTTTCTTAGAGACACATAATTTCCCAATATTTTTTTTCTCCTCCAATTGCAATTCCTTTGATGTTGTCTCCATTCCAGCGTGGTTGTAAGTCCTTCTTTCCTGTTTTGGCCTTCAGTGGGGATCAATGTTGGCAAGCTTTGCTGCATGTGCCTGCCCATGGTGGCGTATGGCCTGCCTGCATTTTGATGGCTTTGACTTTGGGAAAGATTTTTTCTTTTTTTTTTCTTTTTTGTTTTAAGTATTCATGCCATTACCCTCATAACTTGCCCCCTAAGTTTTGTCTTCCTCCTTGACTTTTTCCCCTGCTTTTGCAACATCTGTGAGCTTAGTTTTGGCACCTTTTGGTCCTTTGCAATGCAGCTGATTTCCTCACAGCCTTTTTTTTGTAGAGACTAAAATTCCCGATTTTCTGCTTTTTTCAATCGCATTTCATTTGAACCTATCTCCTTTCCAGAGTGTTTGTAAGCCTTTCTTTTGGGATTCGCAAGATTCCTTTCCCCTTCCCGATAGGAAATTTCATTTCCTTTCGGGAAGGGGAAAGGAATCTTGCGATTTCAATGGGGACAAATAGAGGAATCATTGGTGCATGTCCCTGCACTGGATGGCAGGCCATGCATTTTGATGGCTTTGACTTTGGGATTTTTTTCTTTTTTTGGTTGTTTTCTGAAGTGTTCATGCCATGTCCCTCATATCTTGCCCCCTAAGTTGTGTCTTCCTCCTTGACTTTTTCCCCTGCTTTTGCAATATCTGTGAGCTTAGTTTTGGCACAATTTGGTCCTTTGCACTGCACCTGATAAAACCCCAGGCCATTTTCTTAGAGTCACTAAATTTCCCAAATTTTCTTTTTCTCTCCTCCAATTGCAATTCCTTTGATGTTGACTCCTTTCCCGCGTGTTTGTAAGTCCTTCTTTTCTGTTTTGGCCTTCAGTGGGGATCAATTTTGGCAAGCTTTGCTGCATGTGCCTGCCCTTGGTGGCGTATGGCCTGCCTGCATTTTGATGGCTTTCACTTTGGGAAAGATTTTTTCTTTTTTTTTTTTTTTTTGTTTAAAGTATTCATGCCATGTCCCTCATATCTTGCCCCCTAAGTTCTGTCTTCCTCCTTGACTTTTTCCCCTGCTTTTGCAACATCTGTGAGCTTAGGTTTGGCACCTTTTGGTCCTTTGCACTGCACCTGATAAAACCCCAGGCCATTTTCTTAGAGTCACTAAATTTCCCAAATTTTCTTTTTTTCTCCTCCAATTGCACTTCCTTTGATGTTGACTCCTTTCCCCCGTGTTTGTAAGTCATTCTTTCCTGTTTTGGCCTTCAGTGGGAATCAATTTTGGCAAGCTTTGCTGCGTGTGCCTGCCCTTGCTGGCGTATGGCCTGCCTGCATTTTGATGGCTTTGAATTTGGGAAAGAGTTTTTCTTTTTTTTTTTTTTATTATTTTAAGTATTCATGCCATGTCCCTCATATCTTGCCCCCTAAGTTGTGTCTTCCTCCTTGACATTTTCCCCTGCTTTTGCAA
Source organism: Artemisiospiza belli (assembly GCA_021963965.1). NCBI lineage: Eukaryota > Metazoa > Chordata > Aves > Passeriformes > Passerellidae > Artemisiospiza > Artemisiospiza belli. Next base: position 18,449 of record JAKDEW010000244.1, on the reverse strand, counting down.
CATCTGTGAGCTTAGTTTTGGCACATTTTGGTCCTTTGCACTGCACCTGATAAAAACCCCAGGCCACTTTCTAAGAGTCATTAAATTTCCCAAATTTTCTTCTTTTCTCCTCAATTGTAATTCCTTTGATGTTGACTCCTTTCCAGCGTGTTTGTAGGTCCTTGTTTTCTGTTTTGGCCTTCAGTGGGGATCAATTTCGGCAAGCTTTGCTGCATGTGCCTGCACTTGCTGGCGTATGGCCTGCCTGCATTTTGATGGCTTTCACTTTGGGATAGATTTTTTCTTTTTTTCTTTTTTGTTTTGTTTTAAGTATTCATGCCATGTCCCTCATATCTTGCTCCCTAAGATGTGTCTTCCTCGTTCACTTTTTCCCCTGCTTTTGCAACATCTGTGAGCTTAGTTTTGGCACCTTTTGGTCCTTTGCAATGCACCTGATATAAACCCAGGCCATTTTTTTAGAGTCAGTAATTTCCCAAATTTTATTTTTTTCTCCTCCAATTGCAATTCCTTTGATGTTGTCTCCATTCCAGCGTGTTTGTAGGTCCTTCTTTTCTGTTTTGGCCTTCAGTGGGGATCAATTTTGGCAAGCTTTGCTGCATGTGCCTGCCCTTGCTGGCGTATGGCCTGCCTTCATTTTGATGGCTTTGACTTTGGGAAAGATTATTTCTTTTTTTTTTTTTTTTTGTTTTAAGAATTCATGCCATGTCCCTCATATCTTGCCCCCTAAGTTGTGTCTTCCTCCTTGACTTTTTCCCCTGCTTTTGCAACATCTGTGAGCTTAGTTTTGGCACCATTTGGTCCTTTGCCATGCACCTGATAAAACCCCAGGCCATTTTCTTAGAGTCACTAAATTTCCCAAAATTTCTTTTTTTCTCCTCCAATTGCAATTCCTTTGATGTTGACTCCTTTCCAGCGTGTTTGTAGATCCTTCTTTACTGTTTTTGCCTTCAGTGGGGATCAATTTTGGCAAGCTTTGCTGCATGTGCCTGCCCTTGGTGGCGTATGGCCTGCCTGCATTTTGATGGCTTTGACTTTGGGAAAGATTTTTATTTTTTTTTTTTTTTTAATATTTTAAGTATTCATGCCATGTCCCTCATATCTTGCCCCCTAAGTTGTGTCTTCCTCCTTGACTTTTTCCCCTGCTTTTGCAACATCTGTGAGCTTAGGTTTGGCATCTTTTGGTCCTTTGCACTGCACCTGATATAAACCCAGGCCATTTTCTTAGAGTCACTAAATTTCCCAAATTTTCTTTTTTTCTCCTCCAATTGCAATTCCTTTGATGTTGACTCCATTCCAGCGTGTTTGTAGGTCCTTATTTTCTGTTTTGGCCTTCAGTGGGGATCAATTTTGGCAAGCTTTGCTGCATGTGCCTGCCCTTGCTGGCGTATGGCCTGCCTGCATTTTGATGGCTTTGACTTTGGGAAATATTTTTTCTTTTTTTTTTCTTTTTTGTTTTAAGTATTCATGCCATTACCCTCATATCTTGCCCCCTAAGTTGTGTCTTCCTCCTTGACTTTTTCCCCTGCTTTTGCAACATCTGTGAGCTTAGTTTTGCCACCTTTTGGTCCTTTGCAATGCAGCTGATTTCCTCACAGCCTTTTTTTTGTAGAGACTAAAATTCCCGATTTTCTGCTTTTTTCAATCGCATTTCATTTGAACCTATCTCCTTTCCAGAGTGTTTGTAAGCCTTTCTTTTGGGATTCGCAAGATTCCTTTCCCCTTCCCGAAAGGAAATTTCATTTCCTTTCGGGAAGGGGAAAGGAATATTGCGATTTCAATGGGGACCAATAGAGGAATCATTGGTGCATGTCCCTGAACTGGATGGCAGGCCATGCTTTTTGATGGCTTTGACTTTGGGATTTTTTTCTTTTTTTGGTTGTTTTCTGAAGTGTTCATGCCATGTCCCTCATATCTTGCCCCCTAAGTTGTGTCTTCCTCCTTGACTTTTTCCCCTGGTTTGCAATATCTGTGAGCTTAGTTTTGGCACCATTTGGTCCTTTGCACTGCACCTGATAAAACCCCAGGCCATTTTCTTAGAGTCACTAAATTTCCCAAATTTTCTTTTTCTCTCCTCCAATTGCAATTCCTTTGATGTTGACTCCTTTCCCGCGTGTTTGTAAGTCCTTCTTTTCTGTTTTGGCCTTCAGTGGGGATCAGTTTTGGCAAGCTTTGCTGCATGTGCTTCCCCTGGTGGCGTATGGCCTGCCTGCATTTTGATGGCTTTGACTTTGGGAAAGATTTTTTCTTTTATTTTTTTTTTTTGTTTTAAATATTCATGCCATGTCCCTCATATCTTGCCCCCTAAGTTCTGTCTTCCTCCTTGACTTTTTCCCCTGCTTTTGCAACATCTGTGTGCTTAGGTTTGGCATCTTTTGGTCCTTTGCACTGCACCTGATAAAACCCCAGGCCATTTTCTTAGAGTCACTAAATTTCCCAAATTTTCTTTTTTTCTCCTCCAATTGCAATTCCTTTGATGTTGACTCCTTTCCCCCGTGTTTGTAAGTCATTATTTCCAGTTTTGGCCTTCAGTGGGGATCAATTTTGGCAAGCTTTACTGCATGTGCCTGCCCTTGCTGGCGTATGGCCTGCCTGCATTTTGATGGCTTTGAATTTGGGAAAGATTTTTTCTTTTTTTTTTTTTTATTATTTTAACTATTCATGCCATGTCCCTCATATCTTGCCCCCTAAGTTGTGTCTTCCTCCTTGACTTTTTCCCCTGCTTTTGCAACATCTGTGAGCTTAGTTTTGGCACCTTTTGGTCCTTTGCACTGTACCTCATAAAACCCCAGGCCACTTTCTAAGAGTCATTAAATTTCCCAAATTTTCTTCTTTTCCCCTCAATTGCAAATCCTTTGATGTTGACTCCTTTCCAGCGTGTTTGTATGTCCTTCTTTTCTGTTTTGGCCTTCAGTGGGGATCAATTTTGGCAAGCTTTGCTGCATGTGCCTGCACTTGCTGGCGTATGGCCTGCCTGCATTTTGATGGCTTTCACTTTGGGAAAGATTATTTCATTTTTTTTTTTTTGTTTTGTTTTAAGTAGTCATGCCATGTCCCTCATATCTTGCTCCCTACGATGTGTCTTCCTCGTTCACTTTTTCCCCTGCTTTTGCAACATCTGTGAGCTTAGTTTTGGCACCTTTTGGTCCTTCGCAATGCACCTGATATAAACCCAGGCCATTTTTTTAGAGTCAGTAATTTCCCTAATTTTATTTTTTTCTCCTCCAATTGCAATTCCTTTGATGTTGTCTCCATTCCAGCGTGTTTGTAGGTCCTTCTTTTCTGTTTTGGCCTTCAGTGGGGATCAATTTTGGCAAGCTTTGCTGCATGTGCCTGCCCTTGGTGTCATATGGCCTGCCTGCATTTTGTAGGCTTTGACTTTGGGAAAGATTTTTTTCTTTTTTTGGTTGTTTTCTGAAGTGTTCATGCCATGTCCCTCATATCTTGCCCCCTAAGTTGTGTCTTCCTCCTTGACTTTTTCCCCTGCATTTGCAACATCTGTGAGCTTAGTTTTGGCATCTTTTGGTCCTTTGCACTGCACATGATATAAACCCAGACCATTTTCTTAGAGACACATAATTTCCCAATATTTTTTTTCTCCTCCAATTGCAATTCCTTTGATGTTGTCTCCATTCCAGCGTGGTTGTAAGTCCTTCTTTCCTGTTTTGGCCTTCAGTGGGGATCAATGTTGGCAAGCTTTGCTGCATGTGCCTGCCCATGGTGGTGTATGGCCTGCCTGCATTTTGATGGCTTTGACTTTGGGAAAGATTTTTTCTTTTTTTTTTCTTTTTTGTTTTAAGTATTCATGCCATTACCCTCATATCTTGCCCCCTAAGTTTTGTCTTCCTCCTTGACTTTTTCCCCTGCTTTTGCAACATCTGTGAGCTTAGTTTTGGCACCTTTTGGTCCTTTGCAATGCAGCTGATTTCCTCACAGCCTTTTTTTTGTAGAGACTAAAATTCCCGATTTTCTGCTTTTTTCAATCGCATTTCATTTGAACCTATCTCCTTTCCAGAGTGTTTGTAAGCCTTTCTTTTGGGATTCGCAAGATTCCTTTCCCCTTCCCGATAGGAAATTTCATTTCCTTTCGGGAAGGGGAAAGGAATCTTGCGATTTCAATGGGGACAAATAGAGGAATCATTGGTGCATGTCCCTGCACTGGATGGCAGGCCATGCATTTTGATGGCTTTGACTTTGGGATTTTTTTCTTTTTTTGGTTGTTTTCTGAAGTGTTCATGCCATGTCCCTCATATCTTGCCCCCTAAGTTGTGTCTTCCTCCTTTACTTTTTCCCCTGCTTTTACAATATCTGTGAGCTTAGTTTTGGCACCATTTGGTCCTTTGCACTGCACCTGATAAAACCCCAGGCCATTTTCTTAGAGTCACTAAATTTCCCAAATTTTCTTTTTCTCTCCTCCAATTGCAATTCCTTTGATGTTGACTCCTTTCCCGCGTGTTTGTAAGTCCTTCTTTTCTGTTTTGGCCTTCAGTGGGGATCAATTTTGGCAAGCTTTGCTGCGTGTGCCTGCCCTTGCTGGCGTATGGCCTTCCTGCATTTTGATGGCTTTGAATTTGGGAAAGAGTTTTTCTTTTTTTTTTTTTTATTATTTTAAGTATTCATGCCATGTCCCTCATATCTTGCCCCCTAAGTTGTGTCTTCCTCCTTGACTTTTTCCCCTGCTTTTGCAACATCTGTGAGCTTAGTTTTGGCACATTTTGGTCCTTTGCACTGCACCTGATAAAAACCCAGGCCACTTTCTAAGAGTCATTAAATTTCCCAAATTTTCTTCTTTTCTCCTCAATTGTAATTCCTTTGATGTTGACTCCTTTCCAGCGTGTTTGTAGGTCCTTGTTTTCTGTTTTGGCCTTCAGTGGGGATCAATTTCGGCAAGCTTTGCTGCATGTGCCTGCACTTGCTGGCGTATGGCCTGCCTGCATTTTGATGGCTTTCACTTTGGGATAGATTTTTTCTTTTTTTCTTTTTTGTTTTGTTTTAAGTATTCATGCCATGTCCCTCATATCTTGCTCCCTAAGATGTGTCTTCCTCGTTCACTTTTTCCCCTGCTTTTGCAACATCTGTGAGCTTAGTTTTGGCACCTTTTGGTCCTTTGCAATGCACCTGATATAAACCCAGGCCATTTTTTTAGAGTCAGTAATTTCCCAAATTTTATTTTTTTCTCCTCCAATTGCAAATCCTTTGATGTTGTCTCCATTCCAGCGTGTTTGTAGGTCCTTCTTTTCTGTTTTGGCCTTCAGTGGGGATCAATTTTGGCAAGCTTTGCTGCATGTGCCTGCCCTTGGTGTCATATGGCCTGCCTGCATTTTGATGGCTTTGACTTTGGGAAAGATTTTTTTCTTTTTTTGGTTGTTTTCTGAAGTGTTCATGCCATGTCCCTCATATCTTGCCCCCTAAGTTGTGTCTTCCTCCTTGACTTTTTCCCCTGCATTTGCAACATCTGTGAGCTTAGTTTTGGCATCTTTTGGTCCTTTGCACTGAACATGATAAAACCCCAGGCCATTTTCTTAGAGTCACTAAATTTCCCAAATTTTCTTTTTTTTCTCCTCCAATTGCAATTCCTTTGATGTTTACTCCTTTCCAGCATGTTTGTATGTCCTTGTTTTCTGTTTTGGCCTTCAGTGGGGATCAATTTTGGCAAGCTTTGCTGCATGTGCCTGCACATGCAGGCGTATGGCCTGCCAGCATTTTGATGGCTTTCACTTTGGGATAGATTTTTTCTTTTTTTCTTTTTTTTTTTTGTTTTAAGTATTGATTTCATGTCCCTCATATGTTGCTCCCTAAGATGTGTCTTCCTTGTTCACTTTTTCCCCTGCTTTTGCAACATCTGTGAGCTTATATTTGGCACCTTTTGGTCCTTTGCAATGCACCTGATTTAAACCCAGGCCATTTTTTTAGAGTCAGTAATTTCCCAAATTTTATTTTTTTCTCCTCCAATTGCAATTCCTTTGATGTTGTCTCCATTCCAGCATGTTTGTAGGTCCTTCTTTTCTGTTTTGGCCTTCAGTGGGGATCAATTTTGGCAAGCTTTGCTGCATGTGCCTGCCCTTGGTGTCATATGGCCTGCCTGCATTTTGTAGGCTTTGACTTTGGGAAAGATTTTTTTCTTTTTTTGGTTGTTTTCTGAAGTGTTCATGCCATGTCCCTCATATCTTGCCCCCTGAGTTGTGTCTTCCTCCTTGACTTTTTCCCCTGCTTTTGCAACATCTGTGAGCTTAGTTTTGGCACCATTTGGTCCTTTGCACTGCACCTGATAAAACCCCAGGCCATTTTCTTAGAGTCACTAAATTTCCCAAATTTTCTTTTTTTCTCCTCTGATTGCAATTCCTTTGATGTTGACTCTTTTCCAGCGTGTTTGTAGATCCTTCTTTACTGTTTTTGCCTTCAGTGGGGATCAATTTTGGCAAGCTTTGCTGCATGTGCCTGCCCTTGCTGGCGTATGGCCTGCCTGCATTTTGATGGCTTTGACTTTGGGAAAGATTTTTATTTTTTTTTTTTTTTTAATATTTTAAGTATTCATGCCATGTCCCTCATATCTTGCCCCCTAAGTTGTGTCTTCCTCCTTGACTTTTTCCCCTGCTTTTGCAACATCTGTGAGCTTAGTTTTGGCACCTTTTGGTCCTTTGCACTGCACCTGATATAAACCCAGGCCATTTTCTTAGAGACACTAAATTTCCCAATTTTTTTTTTCTCCTCCAATTGCAATTCCTTTGATGTTGTCTCCATTCCAGCGTGGTTGTAAGTCCTTCTTTCCTGTTTTGGCCTTCAGTGGGGATCAATGTTGGCAAGCTTTGCTGCATGTGCCTGCCCATGGTGGCGTATGGCCTGCCTGCATTTTGATGGCTTTGACTTTGGGAAAGATTTTTTCTTTTTTTTTTTCTTTTTTGTTTTAAGTATTCATGCCATGTCCCTCATATCTTGCCCCCTAAGTTGTGTCTTCCTCCTTGACTTTTTCCCCTGCTTTTGCAACATCTGTGAGCTTAGTTTTGGCACCTTTTGGTCCTTTGCAATGCAGCTGATTTCCTCACAGCCTTTTTTTTTGTAGAGACTAAAATTCCCGATTTTCTGCTTTTTTCAATCGCATTTCATTTGAACCTATCTCCTTTCCAGAGTGTTTGTAAGCCTTTCTTTTGGGATTCGCAAGATTCCTTTCCCCTTCCCGAAAGGAAATTTCATTTCCTTTCGGGAAGGGGAAAGGAATCTTGCGATTTCAATGGGGACCAATAGAGGAATCATTGGTGCATGTCCCTGAACTGGATGGCAGGCCATGCTTTTTGATGGCTTTGACTTTGGGATTTTTTTCTTTTTTTGGTTGTTTTCTGAAGTGTTCATGCCATGTCCCTCATATCTTGCCCCCTAAGTTGTGTCTTCCTCCTTGACTTTTTCCCCTGGTTTGCAATATCTGTGAGCTTAGTTTTGGCACCTTTTGGTCCTTTGCACTGCACCTGATAAAACCCCAGGCCATTTTCTTAGAGTCACTAAATTTCACAAATTTTCTTTTTCTCTCCTCCAATTGCAATTCCTTTGATGTTGACTCCTTTCCCGCGTGTTTGTAAGTCCTTCTTTTCTGTTTTGGCCTTCAGTGGGGATCAATTTTGGCAAGCTTTGCTGCATGTGCTTCCCCTGGTGGCGTATGGCCTGCCTGCATTTTGATGGCTTTGACTTTGGGAAAGATTTTTTCTTTTTTTTTTTTTTTTGTTTTAAGTATTCATGCCATGTCCCTCATATCTTGCCCCCTAAGTTCTGTCTTCCTCCTTGACTTTTTCCCCTGCTTTTGCAACATCTGTGAGCTTAGGTTTGGCATCTTTTGGTCCTTTGCACTGCACCTGATAAAACCCCAGGCCATTTTCTTAGAGTCACTAAATTTCCCAAATTTTCTTTTTTTCTCCTCCAATTGCAATTCCTTTGATGTTGACTCCTTTCCCCCGTGTTTGTAAGTCATTCTTTCCTGTTTTGGCCTTCAGTGGGGATCAATTTTGGCAAGTTTTACTGCATGTGCCTGCCCTTGCTGGCGTATGGCCTGCCTGCATTTTGATGGCTTTGAATTTGGGAAAGATTTTTTCTTTTTTTTTTTTTTATTATTTTAACTATTCATGCCATGTCCCTCATATCTTGCCCCCTAAGTTGTGTCTTCCTCCTTGACTTTTTCCCCTGCTTTTGCAACATCTGTGAGCTTAGTTTTGGCACATTTTGGTCCTTTGCACTGCACCTGATAAAACCCCAGGCCACTTTCTAAGAGTCATTAAATTTCCCAAATTTTCTTCTTTTCCCCTCAATTGCAATTCCTTTGATGTTTTCTCCTTTCCAGCGTGTTTGTAGGTCCTTCTTTTCTGTTTTGGCCTTCAGTGGGGATCAGTTTTGGCAAGCTTTGCTGCATGTGCCTGCACTTGCTGGCATATGGCCTGCCTGCATTTTGATGGCTTTCACTTTGGGATAGATTTTTTCTTTTTTTCTTTTTTGTTTTGTTTTAAGTAGTCATGCCATGTCCCTCATATCTTGCTCCCTACGATGTGTCTTCCTCGTTCACTTTTTCCCCTGCTTTTGCAACATCTGTGAGCTTAGTTTTGGCACCTTTTGGTCCTTCGCAATGCACCTGATATAAACCCAGGCCATTTTTTTAGAGTCAGTAATTTCCCTAATTTTATTTTTTTCTCCTCCAATTGCAATTCCTTTGATGTTGTCTCCATTCCAGCGTGTTTGTAGGTCCTTCTTTTCTGTTTTGGCCTTCAGTGGGGATCAATTTTGGCAAGCTTTGCTGCATGTGCCTGCCCTTGGTGTCATATGGCCTGCCTGCATTTTGTAGGCTTTGACTTTGGGAAAGATTTTTTTCTTTTTTTGGTTGTTTTCTGAAGTGTTCATGCCATGTCCCTCATATCTTGCCCCCTAAGTTGTGTCTTCCTCCTTGACTTTTTCCCCTGCATTTGCAACATCTGTGAGCTTAGTTTTGGCATCTTTTGGTCCTTTGCACTGCACATGATATAAACCCAGACCATTTTCTTAGAGACACATAATTTCCTAATATTTTTTTTCTCCTCCAATTGCAATTCCTTTGATGTTGTCTCCATTCCAGCGTGGTTGTAAGTCCTTCTTTCCTGTTTTGGCCTTCAGTGGGGATCAATGTTGGCAAGCTTTGCTGCATGTGCCTGCCCATGGTGGCGTATGGCCTGCCTGCATTTTGATGGCTTTGACTTTGGGAAAGATTTTTTCTTTTTTTTTTCTTTTTTGTTTTAAGTATTCATGCCATTACCCTCATATCTTGCCCCCTAAGTTTTGTCTTCCTCCTTGACTTTTTCCCCTGCTTTTGCAACATCTGTGAGCTTAGTTTTGGCACCTTTTGGTCCTTTGCAATGCAGCTGATTTCCTCACAGCCTTTTTTTTGTAGAGACTAAAATTCCCGATTTTCTGCTTTTTTCAATCGCATTTCATTTGAACCTATCTCCTTTCCAGAGTGTTTGTAAGCCTTTCTTTTGGGATTCGCAAGATTCCTTTCCCCTTCCCGAAAGGAAATTTCATTTCCTTTCGGGAAGGGGAAAGGAATCTTGCGATTTCAATGGGGACAAATAGAGGAATCATTGGTGCATGTCCCTGCACTGGATGGCAGGCCATGCATTTTGATGGCTTTGACTTTGGGATTTTTTTCTTTTTTTGGTTGTTTTCTGAAGTGTTCATGCCATGTCCCTCATATCTTGCCCCCTAAGTTGTGTCTTCCTCCTTGACTTGTTCCCCTGCTTTTGCAACATCTGTGAGTTTAGCTTTGGCACCATTTGGTCCTTTGCACTGCACCTGATAAAACCCCAGGCCATTTTCTTAGAGTCACTAAATTTCCCAAATTTTCTTTTTCTCTCCTCCAATTGCAATTCCTTTGATGTTGACTCCTTTCCCGCGTGTTTGTAAGTCCTTCTTTTCTGTTTTGGCCTTCAGTGGGGATCAATTTTGGCAAGCTTTGCTGCATGTGCCTGCCCTTGCTGGCGTATGGCCTGCCTTCATTTTGATGGCTTTGACTTTGGGAAAGATTATTTCTTTTTTTTTTTTTTTTTGTTTTAAGAATTCATGCCATGTCCCTCATATCTTGCCCCCTAAGTTGTGTCTTCCTCCTTGACTTTTTCCCCTGCTTTTGCAACATCTGTGAGCTTAGTTTTGGCACCATTTGGTCCTTTGCCATGCACCTGATAAAACCCCAGGCCATTTTCTTAGAGTCACTAAATTTCCCAAATTTTCTTTTTTTCTCCTCTGATTGCAATTCCTTTGATGTTCACTCCTTTCCAGCGTGTTTGTAGATCCTTCTTTACTGTTTTTGCCTTCAGTGGGGATCAATTTTGGCAAGCTTTGCTGCATGTGCCTGCCCTTGCTGGCGTATGGCCTGCCTGCATTTTGATGGCTTTGACTTTGGGAAAGATTTTTATTTTTTTTTTTTTTTTAATATTTTAAGTATTCATGCCATGTCCCTCATATCTTGCCCCCTAAGTTGTGTCTTCCTCCTTGACTTTTTCCCCTGCTTTTGCAACATCTGTGAGCTTAGGTTTGGCATCTTTTGGTCCTTTGCACTGCACCTGATATAAACCCAGGCCATTTTCTTAGAGTCACTAAATTTCCCAAATTTTCTTTTTTTCTCCTCCAATTGCAATTCCTTTGATGTTGACTCCATTCCAGCGTGTTTGTAGGTCCTTATTTTCTGTTTTGGCCTTCAGTGGGGATCAATTTTGGCAAGCTTTGCTGCATGTGCCTGCCCTTGCTGGCGTATGGCCTGCCTGCATTTTGATGGCTTTGACTTTGGGAAAGATATTTTCTATTTTTTTTTTTTATTATTTTAAGTATTCATGCCATGTCCCTCATATCTTGCCCCCTAAGTTGTGTCTTCCTCCTTGACTTTTTCCCCTGCTTTTGCAACATCTGTGAGCTTAGTTTTGGCACCTTTTGGTCCTTTGCACTGCACCTGATATAAACCCAGGCCATTTTCTTAGAGACACTAAATTTCCCAATTTTTTTTTTCTCCTCCAATTGCAATTCCTTTGATGTTTTCTCCATTCCAGCGTGGTTGTAAGTCCTTCTTTCCTGTTTTGGCCTTCAGTGGGGATCAATGTTGGCAAGCTTTGCTGCATGTGCCTGCCCATGGTGGCGTATGGCCTGCCTGCATTTTGATGGCTTTGACTTTGGGAAAGATTTTTTCTTTTTTTTTTCTTTTTTGTTTTAAGTATTCATGCCATGTCCCTCATATCTTGCCCCCTAAGTTGTGTCTTCCTCCTTGACTTTTTCCCCTGCTTTTGCAACATCTGTGAGCTTAGTTTTGGCATCTTTTGGTCCTTTGCAATGCAGCTGATTTCCTCACAGCCTTTTTTTTTGTAGAGACTAAAATTCCCGATTTTCTGCTTTTTTCAATCGCATTTCATTTGAACCTATCTCCTTTCCAGAGTGTTTGTAAGCCTTTCTTTTGGGATTCGCAAGATTCCTTTCCCCTTCCCGAAAGGAAAATTTCATTTCCTTTCGGGAAGGGGAAAGGAATCTTGCGATTTCAATGGGGACCAATAGAGGAATCATTGGTGCATGTCCCTGAACTGGATGGCAGGCCATGCTTTTTGATGGCTTTGACTTTGGGATTTTTTTCTTTTTTTGGTTGTTTTCTGAAGTGTTCATGCCATGTCCCTCATATCTTGCCCCCTAAGTTGTGTCTTCCTCCTTGACTTTTTCCCCTGGTTTGCAATATCTGTGAGCTTAGTTTTGGCACCATTTGGTCCTTTGCACTGCACCTGATAAAACCCCAGGCCATTTTCTTAGAGTCACTAAATTTCCCAAATTTTCTTTTTCTCTCCTCCAATTGCAATTCCTTTGATGTTTACTCCTTTCCCGCGTGTTTGTAAGTCCTTCTTTTCTGTTTTGGCCTTCAGTGGGGATCAATTTTGGCAAGCTTTGCTGCATGTGCTTCCCCTGGTGGCGTATGGCCTGCCTGCATTTTGATGGCTTTGACTTTGGGAAAGATTTTTTCTTTTATTTTTTTTTTTTTTGTTTTAAGTATTCATGCCATGTCCCTCATATCTTGCCCCCTAAGTTGTGTCTTCCTCCTTGACTTTTTCCCCTGCTTTTGCAACATCTGTGAGCTTAGGTTTGGCACCTTTTGGTCCTTTGCACTGCACCTGATAAAACCCCAGGCCATTTTCTTAGAGTCACTAAATTTCCCAAATTTTCATTTTTTCTCCTCCAATTGCAATTCCTTTGATGTTGACTCCTTTCCCCCGTGTTTGTAAGTCATTCTTTCCTGTTTTGGCCTTCAGTGGGGATCAATTTTGGCAAGCTTTACTGCATGTGCCTGCCCTTGCTGGCGTATGGCCTGCCTGCATTTTGATGGCTTTGAATTTGGGGAAAGATTTTTTCTTTTTTTTTTTTTATTATTTTAACTATTCATGCCATGTCCCTCATATCTTGCCCCCCTAAGTTGTGTCTTGCTCCTTGACTTTTTCCCCTGCTTTTGCAACATCTGTGAGCTTAGTTTTGGCACCTTTTGGTCCTTTGCACTGCACCTGATAAAACCCCAGGCCACTTTCTAAGAGTCATTAAATTTCCCAAATTTTCTTCTTTTCCCCTCAATTGCAATTCCTTTGATGTTGACTCCTTTCCAGCGTGTTTGTAGGTCCTTCTTTTCTGTTTTGGCCTTCAGTGGGGATCAATTTTGGCAAGCTTTGCTGCATGTGCCTGCACTTGCTGGCGTATGGCCTGCCTGCATTTTGATGGCTTTCACTTTGGGATAGATTTTTTCTTTTTTTCTTTTTTGTTTTGTTTTAAGTAGTCATGCCATGTCCCTCATATCTTGCTCCCTACGATGTGTCTTCCTCGTTCACTTTTTCCCCTGCTTTTGCAACATCTGTGAGCTTAGTCTTGGCACCTTTTGGTCCTTCGCAATGCACCTGATATAAACCCAGGCCATTTTTTTAGAGTCAGTAATTTCCCTAATTTTATTTTTTTCTCCTCCAATTGCAATTCCTTTGATGTTGTCTCCATTCCAGCGTGTTTGTAGGTCCTTCTTTTCTGTTTTGGCCTTCAGTGGGGATCAATTTTGGCAAGCTTTGCTGCATGTGCCTGCCCTTGGTGTCATATGGCCTGCCTGCATTTTGTAGGCTTTGACTTTGGGAAAGATTTTTTTCTTTTTTTGGTTGTTTTCTGAAGTGTTCATGCCATGTCCCTCATATCTTGCCCCCTAAGTTGTGTCTTCCTCCTTGACTTTTTCCCCCTGCATTTGCAACATCTGTGAGCTTAGTTTTGGCATCTTTTGGTCCTTTGCACTGAACATGATAAAACCCCAGGCCATTTTCTTAGAGTCACTAAATTTCCCAAATTTTCTTTTTTTTCTTCTCCAATTGCAATTCCTTTGATGTTTACTCCTTTCCAGCATGTTTGTATGTCCTTGTTTTCTGTTTTGGCCTTCAGTGGGGATCAATTTTGGCAAGCTTTGCTGCATGTGCCTGCACATGCAGGCGTATGGCCTGCCAGCATTTTGATGGCTTTCACTTTGGGATAGATTTTTTCTTTTTTTCTTTTTTTTTTTTGTTTTTAAGTATTGATTTCATGTCCCTCATATCTTGCTCCCTAAGATGTGTCTTCCTTGTTCACTTTTTCCCCTGCTTTTGCAACATCTGTGAGCTTAGATTTGGCACCTTTTGGTCCTTTGCAATGCACCTGATATAAACCCAGGCCATTTTTTTAGAGTCAGTAATTTCCCAAATTTTATTTTTTTCTCCTCCAATTGCAAATCCTTTGATGTTGTCTCCATTCCAGCGTGTTTGTAGGTCCTTCTTTTCTGTTTTGGCCTTCAGTGGGGATCAATTTTGGCAAGCTTTGCTGCATGTGCCTGCCCTTGGTGTCATATGGCCTGCCTGCATTTTGTAGGCTTTGACTTTGGGAAAGATTTTTTTCTTTTTTTGGTTGTTTTCTGAAGTGTTCATGCCATGTCCCTCATATCTTGCCCCCTAAGTTGTGTCTTCCTCCTTGACTTTTTCCCCTGCTTTTGCAACATCTGTGAGCTTAGTTTTGCCACCTTTTGGTCCTTTGCAATGCACCTGATAAAACCCCAGGCCACTTTATAAGAGTCATTAAATTTCCCAAATTTTCTTCTTTTTCCCTCAATTGCAATTCCTTTGATGTTGACTCCATTCCAGCGTGTTTGTAGGTCCTTATTTTCTGTTTTGGCCTTCAGTGGGGATGAGTTTTGGCAAGCTTTGCTGCATGTGCCTGCCCTTGGTGGCGTATGGCCTGCCTGCATTTTGATGGCTTTGACTTTGGGAAAGATATTTTCTATTTTTTTTTTTTATTATTTTAAGTATTCATGCCATGTCCCTCATATCTTGCCCCCTAAGTTGTGTCTTCCTCCTTGACTTTTTCCCCTGCTTTTGCAACATCTGTGAGCTTAGTTTTTGGCACCTTTTGGTCCTTTGCACTGCACCTGATATAAACCCAGGCCATTTTCTTAGAGACACTAAATTTCCCAATTTTTTTTTTCTCCTCCAATTGCAATTCCTTTGATGTTTTCTCCATTCCAGCGTGGTTGTAAGTCCTTCTTTCCTGTTTTGGCCTTCAGTGGGGATCAATGTTGGCAAGCTTTGCTGCATGTGCCTGCCCATGGTGGCGTATGGCCTGCCTGCATTTTGATGGCTTTGACTTTGGGAAAGATTTTTTCTTTTTTTTTTCTTTTTTGTTTTAAGTATTCATGCCATGTCCCTCATATCTTGCCCCCTAAGTTGTGTCTTCCTCCTTGACTTTTTCCCCTGCTTTTGCAACATCTGTGAGCTTAGTTTTGGCATCTTTTGGTCCTTTGCAATGCAGCTGATTTCCTCACAGCCTTTTTTTTTGTAGAGACTAAAATTCCCGATTTTCTGCTTTTTTCAATCGCATTTCATTTGAACCTATCTCCTTTCCAGAGTGTTTGTAAGCCTTTCTTTTGGGATTCGCAAGATTCCTTTCCCCTTCCCGAAAGGAAATTTCATTTCCTTTCGGGAAGGGGAAAGGAATCTTGCGATTTCAATGGGGACCAATAGAGGAATCATTGGTGCATGTCCCTGAACTGGATGGCAGGCCATGCTTTTTGATGGCTTTGACTTTGGGATTTTTTTCTTTTTTTGGTTGTTTTCTGAAGTGTTCATGCCATGTCCCTCATATCTTGCCCCCTAAGTTGTGTCTTCCTCCTTGACTTTTTCCCCTGGTTTGCAATATCTGTGAGCTTAGTTTTGGCACCATTTGGTCCTTTGCACTGCACCTGATAAAACCCCAGGCCATTTTCTTAGAGTCACTAAATTTCCCAAATTTTCTTTTTCTCTCCTCCAATTGCAATTCCTTTGATGTTTACTCCTTTCCCGCGTGTTTGTAAGTCCTTCTTTTCTGTTTTGGCCTTCAGTGGGGATCAATTTTGGCAAGCTTTGCTGCATGTGCTTCCCCTGGTGGCGTATGGCCTGCCTGCATTTTGATGGCTTTGACTTTGGGAAAGATTTTTTCTTTTATTTTTTTTTTTTGTTTTAAGTATTCATGCCATGTCCCTCATATCTTGCCCCCTAAGTTGTGTCTTCCTCCTTGACTTTTTCCCCTGCTTTTGCAACATCTGTGAGCTTAGGTTTGGCACCTTTTGGTCCTTTGCACTGCACCTGATAAAACCCCAGGCCATTTTCTTAGAGTCACTAAATTTCCCAAATTTTCATTTTTTCTCCTCCAATTGCAATTCCTTTGATGTTGACTCCTTTCCCCCGTGTTTGTAAGTCATTCTTTCCTGTTTTGGCCTTCAGTGGGGATCAATTTTGGCAAGCTTTACTGCATGTGCCTGCCCTTGCTGGCGTATGGCCTGCCTGCATTTTGATGGCTTTGAATTTGGGAAAGATTTTTTCTTTTTTTTTTTTTTATTATTTTAACTATTCATGCCATGTCCCTCATATCTTGCCCCCTAAGTTGTGTCTTGCTCCTTGACTTTTTCCCCTGCTTTTGCAACATCTGTGAGCTTAGTTTTGGCACCTTTTGGTCCTTTGCACTGCACCTGATAAAACCCCAGGCCACTTTCTAAGAGTCATTAAATTTCCCAAATTTTCTTCTTTTCCCCTCAATTGCAATTCCTTTGATGTTGACTCCTTTCCAGCGTGTTTGTAGGTCCTTCTTTTCTGTTTTGGCCTTCAGTGGGGGATCAATTTTGGCAAGCTTTGCTGCATGTGCCTGCACTTGCTGGCGTATGGCCTGCCTGCATTTTGATGGCTTTCACTTTGGGATAGATTTTTTCTTTTTTTCTTTTTTGTTTTGTTTTAAGTAGTCATGCCATGTCCCTCATATCTTGCTCCCTACGATGTGTCTTCCTCGTTCACTTTTTCCCCTGCTTTTGCAACATCTGTGAGCTTAGTCTTGGCACCTTTTGGTCCTTCGCAATGCACCTGATATAAACCCAGGCCATTTTTTTAGAGTCAGTAATTTCCCTAATTTTATTTTTTTCTCCTCCAATTGCAATTCCTTTGATGTTGTCTCCATTCCAGCGTGTTTGTAGGTCCTTCTTTTCTGTTTTGGCCTTCAGTGGGGATCAATTTTGGCAAGCTTTGCTGCATGTGCCTGCCCTTGGTGTCATATGGCCTGCCTGCATTTTGTAGGCTTTGACTTTGGGAAAGATTTTTTTCTTTTTTTGGTTGTTTTCTGAAGTGTTCATGCCATGTCCCTCATATCTTGCCCCCTAAGTTGTGTCTTCCTCCTTGACTTTTTCCCCTGCATTTGCAACATCTGTGAGCTTAGTTTTGGCATCTTTTGGTCCTTTGCACTGAACATGATAAAACCCCAGGCCATTTTCTTAGAGTCACTAAATTTCCCAAATTTTCTTTTTTTTCTTCTCCAATTGCAATTCCTTTGATGTTTACTCCTTTCCAGCATGTTTGTATGTCCTTGTTTTCTGTTTTGGCCTTCAGTGGGGATCAATTTTGGCAAGCTTTGCTGCATGTGCCTGCACATGCAGGCGTATGGCCTGCCAGCATTTTGATGGCTTTCACTTTGGGATAGATTTTTTCTTTTTTTCTTTTTTTTTTTTGTTTTAAGTATTGATTTCATGTCCCTCATATCTTGCTCCCTAAGATGTGTCTTCCTTGTTCACTTTTTCCCCTGCTTTTGCAACATCTGTGAGCTTAGATTTGGCACCTTTTGGTCCTTTGCAATGCACCTGATATAAACCCAGGCCATTTTTTTTAGAGTCAGTAATTTCCCAAATTTTATTTTTTTCTCCTCCAATTGCAAATCCTTTGATGTTGTCTCCATTCCAGCGTGTTTGTAGGTCCTTCTTTTCTGTTTTGGCCTTCAGTGGGGATCAATTTTGGCAAGCTTTGCTGCATGTGCCTGCCCTTGGTGTCATATGGCCTGCCTGCATTTTGTAGGCTTTGACTTTGGGAAAGATTTTTTTCTTTTTTTGGTTGTTTTCTGAAGTGTTCATGCCATGTCCCTCATATCTTGCCCCCTAAGTTGTGTCTTCCTCCTTGACTTTTTCCCCTGCTTTTGCAACATCTGTGAGCTTAGTTTTGCCACCTTTTGGTCCTTTGCAATGCACCTGATAAAACCCCAGGCCACTTTATAAGAGTCATTAAATTTCCCAAATTTTCTTCTTTTTCCCTCAATTGCAATTCCTTTGATGTTGACTCCATTCCAGCGTGTTTGTAGGTCCTTATTTTCTGTTTTGGCCTTCAGTGGGGATGAGTTTTGGCAAGCTTTGCTGCATGTGCCTGCCCTTGGTGGCGTATGGCCTGCCTGCATTTTGATGGCTTTTACTTTGGGAAAGATATTTTCTATTTTTTTTTTTTTTAATATTTTAATTATTCATGCCATGTCCCTCACATCTTGCCCCCTGTTGTGTCTTCCTCCTTGACTTTTTCCCCTGCTTTTGCAACATCTGTGAGCTTAGTTTTGGCACCTTTTGGTCCTTTGCACTGCACCTGATATAAACCCAGACCATTTTCTTAGAGACACTAAATTTCCCAATTTTTTTTTTTTCTCCTCCAATTGCAATTCCTTTGATTGTGTCTCCATTCCAGCGTGGTTTGTAAGTCCTTCTTTCCTGTTTTGGCCTTCAGTGGGGATCAATGTTGGCAAGCTTTGCTGCATGTGCCTGCCCATGGTGGCGTATGGCCTGCCTGCATTTTGATGGCTTTCACTTTGGGAAAGATTTTTTCTTTTTTTTTTCTTTTTTGTTTTAAGTATTCATGCCATTACCCTCATATCTTGCCCCCTAAGTTGTGTCTTCCTCCTTGACTTTTTCCCCTGCTTTTGCAACATCTGTGAGCTTAGTTTTGGCACCTTTTGGTCCTTTGCAATGCAGCTGATTTCCTCACAGCCTTTTTTTTGTAGAGACTAAAATTCCCGATTTTCTGCTTTTTTCAATTGCATTTCATTTGAACCTATCTCCTTTCCAGAGTGTTTGTAAGCCTTTCTTTTGGGATTCGCAAGATTCCTTT